>JANFNE010000006.1:1200000-1747584 GCA_024867545.1 Phytopythium helicoides | reverse complement strand
GCGATCCTGACTCCCGGGTAGTCAGTCATTGCGGCGCTTCCCCATTTTGCGCCAGGTTGGTACGCAACGAGCATGGCGGACCAGCAGCATCGGCGCGTGGCGGCGGCGCTCAAGGCGGCGTGCGAGGAGACAGCGGCGCAGGCGATCGCGGCCACGCAGGCGAGCGGGCAGGCGACGCGCGTGCACCACAAGAACCGCAAGTTCGGCAGCCGGCGGGAGGCCATGGACGCCAAGGTGCGGCGTGGAAGCTTCCCGGAAAGGCGGCGAGCGAGGGTTGGTACTTACGTGTGGCGGCGGCGGCGCAGATCGCGGCGGCCAAGAAGAAGCGCGAGGAGAAGGAGAAGGCGAGCAAGGCGTGAAGCCATTGATGGACGGGGCCCGCGCTAAATGTAGAGCCGGCGGGAAACCGACGCGCTGAGCGGGAGAAACGATTGTTGTGCTCTTCTCGCTGCCTGCAGATTCATTGATCATGGGGAGGTGGGCGGTGCTAAGCGCGCTGCTTGGCAAGAACTGGACGCTCAAGAGGAGACACCCGGTGGCGACGTGGAGCGAGGTTGTCAACCCGCTGCTGTGCATCCTGCTCTTCGCGCTGCTCAAGAGGCTAGACACGGACCTCGAGATCCCTGCGGGATGGGCGACAGCCACGGCCAACGCCTCGGACTCCGAGCGTGGCACGAGCTGGAGCCTCTTCGCGCTCACAGATCTCATGACCGAGCTCAACGCCACCTTGGAGAGCGCCGGAATGTCCTCGGACAACATCTTGTCCTCGAGCGACCCCTCCTCGTCCTCATCAGGCTCCATGTCGTCCACCGCGCTACTGCTGCAACTTTCCACGGCCTTGCGCTTGCCAAGGTTCTACTTCACCGAGTCCACCATGCCTGGGTTGCTCGTGAGTCTGGCGCTCCAGGGCTTTCTGGAGGCTGATCGACTCAACGAGCTAAGCAGCGACGACCTGCTTGCTTGCGCTCTCAAGTTCGTGCTGCTTGGATACACTGGTCCAGTAGGTACCTCCACCTTCGCGGTTCCTGTCGAGTGTCGAAGCCGTGTTGTGCCATATCGCCTTGCGATAACGCCTGACAACGCCTTCACGCGCAACTATTTTTCCGCTAGCATGGAGCAGTGGCATCCTCGGTTGGCACTTGCACCTAGTGTCTACGGCATATCTTTACTTACGGCGCCATCATTTGGCGACTCGCGGCTCTTCTTTGATAATGAGTCAGCGCTGGAAGCATACATGACGAGTGAGGACTACGGCTCGAGCTCAACGAAGCCCAAGATTTACGCTGCCATCGCATTTGATGAGTTTCCGCCAGAGGATTCAATTGGCGACGCAAGAGGTCATCCGATCGCATACTCACTCCGTTTGAATGCGACTCGTGCTGGATCTGGCTTCCCATCCTGTGTGCCGCACACTCGACGTGATTCAGCTCTGGCATCTGCATCCGACAAGGCTCTGGATACCAGCGCGACACTTAGCTACGCGACAAGAGGATTCATGACACTTCAAACGGCAATTGTGCGATTTCTTAACTGCATGCCTGAGTGGGATGCAGTCACCAGAACGACCAGTGGCATATGCCAGCTTTCTGAGTCTGTCAGTAATGCATCAGTCGAGGAAGATGAGCGGCTACTGGAGCAAGTCGCGAACGACATGGTACTCAGCTCAGCGTTCGAAATCATCAACACTGTAAAGACAATATTACCAGAGAGCTTGCTAGGCGGTAATACCTCCGTCCTGAGCGACGACATGTCTGCTGCAACAATTCCGGACGAGAGCAAAGAGCAACTACTAAAGACGCTCCGCATGGCCCCTCAAGCCCACCTTGGAGGAGCTGTGTTTGTGGCTCCAACCCCAGCATTTCGGTATGCGCCATTCTATGACAAAGTGCGAATCGTGTTTCCGGTTGGGTTTGTGCTCTCGTATCTATACACAGTGTCGCGCATGATCGTAGCATTCTTGACCGAGAAAGAAACCCGATCGAGAGAACTAATGCGAATATTCGGCATAAACGACTCGATGCTGTTCCTGTCTTGGATGCTGACATACATAATTCTCCTAGCTGCCGCGACAGTGCTGCAGACCGTTGGTGCCCGCGCGCTACTTTTCCCCAATTCGGACGCAGGGCTGATATTTGCCTTCTTTTTCACATTTGCTCTCAGTAGTTTTAGCTTTGCTTTTCTCGTGAGCGCCTTCTTCTCGCGAGCACGATCGGGGTCGTTCGTCGGTATGGCAACGTTTTTCATGATATTCTTCGTTTCCTATAGCTTCGGTGACGACACGGGAGAGTCTCATCGTATATTCGGCTCACTCCTAAGTCCTGTTGCGCTCGCTCAAGGAATTGACACTCTCGCACGGCTCGAGGCTGTGAGTGTAGGCGTGACAAAAGAAAACGCCCATGAGTTAGTAGCTGGCTTTCGCTTCGAGACTGCAATCTACATGCAAATCCTAGATTTTTTGCTGTACATCCTCGTTGCGGTATATGCCCAAATGGTAATTCCCCAGGAGTTTGGTGTGCCTGAAAAATGGTATTTCTTCCTTTCTCCAGCTTACTGGCGACGGCAACCATGGAGCTGTTGTCCATCCCAGATGACCGCTTCTACAACACTTTTATCGTCCAAGGTTGCTGACAAAGGTGGCACTGAGAAAGGTTTCCATTCCGAGTACATCGAGCAAGTAGGGGAAGATCTAAGCCGCCAAGAGCAAGACTCTCGTGCCATTGTAATCGCTGGGCTAACGAAGCAGTTTGCGAAACAAGGTGGAGGGGTTAGAACTGCGGTCAATAACCTCAGCTTAAGTTTGTATGAAGGGCAAGTGACGTGCTTGCTTGGACACAACGGCGCTGGTAAATCAACTCTCATGTCAATACTGACCGGGATGACAGCTCCGTCTGGTGGCGAGGCTTGGATTCGCGGTTATCCAATCTCCACTAGTATCGAGCGCGTTCGAGAATCGCTCGGCTACTGTCCACAGGCCAGTGTGCTATATCCCGAGCTTACTGTCGAGGAGCACCTCCGATTGTATGGCCAGATTAAAGGTATTAAGCTTGCAAATGAGCTGAGGAATGAGGTGGATGCCAAAATTGCTGAGGTTGGCTTGCAAGCAAAGCGCCGGACTCGTGCCGATGCTCTATCTGGTGGAATGCAAAGGCGCTTATCGCTGGCCATAGCATTCCTTGGCGAAAGTAAGGTCGTATTTCTAGACGAGCCAACGTCGGGTATGGACCCATACAGTCGGCGGAGCACATGGGATCTCATTCGTAGCAGCCGAAAAGGTCGTGTTGTTGTGCTGACAACTCACTTCATGGATGAAGCTGATGTTCTTGGAGATCGCATTGCAATCCTTGCTGAAGGAGCGCTTCGATGTGTTGGCTCGCCTTTGTTTTTGAAAAACCACTTTGGAGTTGGATATCGACTTTGCATTACACACACTGACCAAAATCAGGGCGAAGTCGCTAAGCTAATCGATCTAGTACGAACTCACGTACCACTAGCTGGTATTGCCTCCAGTATCGGGACAGAGCTGATGATAGAGCTACCATTTGAAAGCGCTGGTGCATTTCCAGCACTTTTCCGAGTGCTTGACTCCAACCAGGATCTTTTGAGCATCGCATCATATGCTATCTCCGTGACCACCCTGGAGGAAGTATTTCTTAAAGTCTTGCAGCCAGAGCAACGCTCGGCTCATTCTGGCAATGACGAGCCTGATATTCAAGTAGCCATCGGAGTGGAAACCAGTTCGGATCCGAAAGGTCTTCGCAAGACAAACCAAAGTGGAGAGGCTACAAATGTTGCCCTGCCATCGGTATGTAGAAGCAAGCGCAAAGTGTTGATGAAACAATTTGTAGCACTTGTCAAGAAGCGTTTGTTGTACGGTAAGCGAGACAGTAATATGCTACTCTTTCGCACGGTGTTGCCAATTATCGTCATCTTCGCCGGGCTAGCAGCACTCCGGCAGAGCCTCTTTCTCAGAAATGACCCGAAAAAGCAACTTCTCACAGACAGTGAGTACCCGTTCGGCAACAGCACACCGATCCCAATCAGTTTCCCAGGAGAAACTCTAGCTATATCATCGTTTGCTGACGTTCTTGACAGATTTAGCGGCGGCAAAGTATTTGAGATCGTAGAACCAGATCAGGTGTACGGTGCTTCGTCGGAACCAATCGTCTTCGGAGTATCCTATGCTGAATCAGAATATGCGGCCAACGGCAGTAGTGGGCATTGCTTGCGCTTTGGAGAACTAGCTTTTGAGAACGGATACGGCGTCGCTGCGCCGCTTACAACTGCGATCGATGGAGAGTCAAATGGCTTATCTCCGAATGCAAGACTTGTCGATGGACAATATGGTGGCTATGTTGTTTATGGAAACTATGCTGACAATATCCTAGGATACAATCTTCTTGTAAACACGTCATCGACCCATGCACCGCCAATCTATAAGACTATGATGGATGAAGCGATTCACCGCTCCATCCTTGTTGTTCATGCGGCAAACATTGGAAACCCGTTGAGTCAGACAGAGATAGAGCGCATAGCAATCCGAGTGGCATCGCACCCACTTCCTTTGTCTTTCAAGACACGGTCACTATTCACCTCATTCCTTAGCCTACCGGCGGTAATTTTTGTCGTGATCGCATTCACATTCATCCCAGCATCAGCCATGCCATTTCTAGTGCGTGAAAAGCAAGATGGGCAAAATGCAAAATACCAGCAGTTGCTATCAGGAGTTTCTTTACCTGCTTACTGGCTCGCCAACTTTGTCTACGACTTGGCGCTATACTTCATTCCCATGGGGGTTGCCATCATCTTGTTGCGGTCATTTGGTGTTTCTTCTTCGCTCAGTAAAAGCACTGGAGCTTGTTCTACCTGCACCCAGGACGTCTCCAGCGCTGTCGTGGCACTATTCGTACTTTTTGGCACATCGATGGCCCCATGGACCTATCTACTCTCCCACATAATGAAGGACCCACGAGCTTGCCTGCTCTATACAATCATGATAAACTTTGTGCTGGGTATCATTCTCATTCTCATCAGCTACACGATGAGCACGCTGGCATCTACAAAAGCCGCAAATGACGCGCTAGTTTACCTGTGGCGTCTGTCTCCACTCTTTTCTTTGGGAAATGGTTTGCTAAGCGTCATTGTGGCAGACATCAAGGCTCTTTACGGACTAACAGGTGGTGAAAAAGTGAGTGCCTTTGATGCAGATATCGCTGGTACTGAAATCATTTACCTAGCATTGGAGGGCCCACTCTATTTCTTGCTTGCGGTGGTCGTAGACGAGTACGTCAGTCGATCAGCACGCCATGATAGCAATTGGGGTAGCATTTTGCGAAGATTTTTTGGATGGAAGCAAATTGTGGAAGGAAAACAAAGCGAGCATGGTACTATCGACTTCAAGACCGTCAGCGATGGCGGCGATGATGATGAGGATATTAGAGCTGAAGCGCAGCGAGTATCACAGCGTGCCGGGGGCGGTAGCGTTGAGGTGGATGATCCTTTGCTTGCTCAACCAGTAAAAGTAATGGGACTTCGAAAACGATACCCAAACGGTAAATTGGCTGTCAAGAACTTGACTTTTGGTCTTGGTGCTGGAGAATGCTTCGGGTTTCTGGGCATTAATGGCGCTGGAAAAACAACAACCATGCGAATTCTTACTGGAGATCTCACACCATCAGCGGGCACTGCATACTTGAACGGGTTCGAAATCCTTTCACAGCGTCGAGACGCGAGGCGCTCAATTGGATATTGCCCCCAGTTTGACGCACTGCTCGATCTACTCACTGTGCGAGAGCATCTGGAGCTCTATGGGCAACTAAAGGGACTGGGGCTATCTAAAGAATGTCTAGAACGAGAAATTCAGAGACTATTACGCATGCTTCATCTCGTGCCATTCGAGAGAAAACTTTCAGGGACTTTAAGTGGCGGTAACAAACGCAAGTTATCGGTTGCGATTGCGATGCTTGGAGAGCCAAAGGTTATCTTCTTGGACGAACCATCAACAGGAATGGACCCGGACTCGCGAAGGAAACTGTGGGATGTCATTCTTGATGTTTCTGTTCGATCCAAGAAATCGACTGTTGTCCTCACCACCCACTCAATGGATGAGTGTGAAGCGCTGTGCAATCGGGCTGGCATCATGGTGGACGGTCGTCTGCAATGCCTAGGGACGATCCCGCATCTGAAGGCGAGATTCGGGGACGGGTTCCTGTTGGACTGTAAGCTCCAACCACCGTCGAACGAAGACATTGGTCGTTTGCAAGCAGATTTGGGGCCAAGCTTTGGACTTGACTTTGACACTAGCAAGGTCAGTGAATTGTGCGAAGCGTTAGGAAATGCCAAACGAGCAACGAACTTCCTTGCCACTGTACCACCGTCTGGCGGGAAGAAAGATCGTGAGCGCATTAGTACAACGCACTTATGCGTGTGGTGGTTAGTGGAGGACCGCATGGAAGCGCTTGAGAAGTTCCTGCAGCTTCAGTTTGGCTCGTCAAGCAACAGTGAGGTGGTGCTGCTGGAACGGCAGGGTGGGTACTGCCGCTACCGGATCGCCGCGTCGAATACATCTCTGGGAGATCTTTTCGATATCGTGGAGAACGCCAAGGGAGACTTACGTGTTCAAGAGTACAGTGCATCGCACACGAGTTTGGAGCAGATTTTCAACAGTTTTGCAAGCCGAAAGCAAGCTCCAGCAGAACCGGCCAATAGTGAGAAACCAAAGATGAAATGATGGGGTGACACATCGCAAATGCACTTTACGACCTCGCATGCGTGTGAATTTTGGAGCATGTCGATTGTCGATTACCATTGTCGGAAGTCCTCAACTCGGTGCTGAAGCGTCCAGGTGGTAGACTCGACCAGCAGCAACACCGAGGCGTTCCATTTGCTTGGCTGCACGCTGGTTCTTGCTCGCCATCTTGGATGCTTGCCACTCACGGCGCTTGGGGTCATCAAAGTCGTCAACCTGCCAGGCTATCCCAGGCACGTGTAGTACAGTCGCTCTGGTGCCGTGCTCCCCAAAGAGCTGCTGGTACGTGGTGATAGTAGATACCTCCTCGACGCCAGCGCACTCCCCATCAACGTGGAGGCCGTCCCCAATAAGCGGGAATCCAACTTTGCTCAGCTGCCGCAGGTTCCACAACGCGAGCGTGTTCCATGGGGTGGTCGTGCCCGTCAACTCCAGCGGCTGTCCGTCCTTGGAGGGCAAGAACGCATGTCCAGGCAAAGCAGCTCCGACCACAAGATCGCGGCGCTCGTCAAAGTGCGAGCACAGGAACTGAAGCGCGTCGGCGTCCGCCTCAACCTCTAGCGACTGCAGCAGGAGCGTTGAGGCCTCGGGGAACACCGTCGCCGCCGTCGAGATGAGCGCGTTGAGCGCGGGCACGAATCTCCCCCAGTGCAGCATGGATACAATCTCGACCGGCACGGTCCTGCCATCCGGAGCCCGCACCCCCGAGGCGACTGCCGCGTGCAGCTGCTGCAGGAACTCGTCCACCGACTCGCTAAAGTCGGAGCGCGGCTCACTGTGCCCCGGAGGCAGCGCGGCGACCTCCTCCGGCACGCCGACGGCGATCGCGACGCCTGCCGAGCCGCGGAAGCTCGCAGCGCGCGAGCAGAACGCGAGCACCTGCGCCAGCAGCGCGTCGACGTCGAGGCGCGCGTCTCGCCTGTGGTTTCGCCAGTGGAGCCGCGAGCCCACGACCAGCAGCGGCGCCGCCATGAGCGGCTGCTTGGGGTGGCGCTACGAATGACACGGTGCGAGAGCTCCCCATCACTAGACTCAGAACGCATCAGACCAGGAGCTACGGAGCAAGGACGGCGTGCATTTGGGGTGTTAGATGGTCACGAGCGCGTGCACGGGGATGCCCTGCTTGGATTCCTGTGGTGGTCAAGCGGATCGTTGCGATTGCCAGTCGAGGAGTTGCAGTTCGTTAGCAGGCGAGCGAGAGCAGGCGAGTTAGCAGATATTGGAGCATTGGAGGAGCACGAGAGCGCGCACCTTCAGCCGCGCCGTGCTGATGACGCAGCCGCACTCGACGGCCTGCGCGCCGACCAGCTTGATGAGCTCGCCAATGACCTTGAGCGTGTTGCCCTGTTGCGTGCATTGCAACGCCATGATCATGGTCATCTCATCAGTCGCCACGACATCACAACCGGAATAGCAGCAGCGCATCGCATCGCAACGCAACGCACCGTGGCGACGAAGTCGTCGATGATGACGACGCGCGCGCCGGCCGGGATGGCGTCGCCCTGCATCTCGAGGCGGCCCGAGTAGAAGCCCGAGACGTAGTCGACGCCCACGGCGTTGCGTGGCACGCTCCTGGCGCGCCGCACGGGTACGAACGCGGCCTTGAGCGCGAGCGCGACGGGTGCACCGAAGATGAAGCCGCGTGCCTCGCAGCTCACGACGTGCGAGATGCCCATGGACTTGTAGCGGTGCACGAGCGCGTCGACGGCGAACTGGAAGGCCGCGGGCTCCAGCAGCAGCGACGTCACGTCCACAAAGTCGACGCGCGCCATCACCGAGATGGGGAACAGCTCCACCTTGGGCTTGAGGTACGCGGCCACCTGCGCCTCGTCCGACACGTCAGTGGGCGGCGCGGGCTCGGCGCTCATGCTGCTTGGGCGTCGGTGGTGTCGGCTCAGGAGCTCTCGGGGATGCGGGGCTGATTCCGTTGTGAGCGGCTCAGCGGGACGGCTTTGCCCAATCAGCGAGCCCCGGTTATGCGCTGAATGCGAATAGCTGATTTGGAGCTGAGCTCGTTGCGGCGACCGATGGTGGATTGCTTGTCAGTGGAGATGCGCGCTGATGCGATTTGAACCATTGGAGGCTGTCCTGCTCAGGGTTCTCAATGCGATGGGGTCGAGGCGACCGAGGAGGAACCTTTGAGTAGGTGTTTCACCAAGTAGTTCTACTACAGGAAGCATTGCCAATGCAACTGGTTGCCAATTCGGATTCATCATCGGCAATGACGATGAAAGTTTTCATGAAGCCTCGAGCAAAAACACTATTTGCTTGCAGAATTCATTTAGGAGACTGATGTCTGTACTCATCCCGGCCCAGTTCATTTGGAGTGTCGAGATGGAGGTCGAGCAAGCTTTATAGAGACTGCCACTTCAGCAGAAAGAAAATGGTATATCCATGTGTTGAGTTTTGGAGTTGTTGCCTAGCAGTTGTGAAGTCTCCTCGCCCTGTGTTTGGGCTGCACTTTTCAATATTGATAACGAATTCATCGAGGTCAATCGCTACGAATGTGGATTGCAGGCAATGGACATTAGCTAACGTGATAGTCATAAATCAACTTTTGTACTTTTGAATCGTTTGACCAGGAGACAGCAACATGGCCGGTGTTATGGTGTGATGATAATGGATATTTTGTCATATTCGAATCTTAAAAAGTCATTCGTTGAAGGCTCATGCGGACAGTCCCATTTTGTTTCCAACCACGAAAGTGGCGACGACGTCGACGATGGAAATTCGTGTATTCAGTTTTGCATACAAACATCACGCTTGAATTTGAGAAGAGCAGTACAACACAGCTAGATGGTCAGAAGCGAACTCACGGGGATGCACTGCTCGGACTCCTGTCGATGTCAAATATGTTAGCTATCAGCCATTCCGCTTGTTGACAAACAAGTTGTTGTCGACAGTGCAGAGATTGCGTTGTGTCGAAGTGACTTACCATCACTCGCGCCATGCTGATGACGCAGCCGCACCCGACTACCTCCGCACCCACGAGCTCGATGAGCTCCTTGACCACCTTTAGCATGGCCCCCTGATTCAATTCAAGGTGGTTGGCAGTGAGCACTCTACATCAATTCGATATATAGCAACCAAACGACGACGACTCACCGTGGCAACAAAGTCCTCAATGACAACAACGCGCGCGCCAGCTGGAATTGCGTCACCCTGCATTCCTAAGCGGCCTGAGTAGAAACCCGAAGCATACTCTACGGTCACAGCATTCCGCGGGATCTTGTGGGCTGGGTAAATGGGCACGATTGCGGCTTTGAGCGCGAGAGCTACTGGCGCGCTGAAGATGAAGCCGCGTGGCTCACAGCAGACGACGTGTGTGATCCCCATCGATTTGTAGCGGTGTGTCAGCGCGTCGACGACAAACTGATACGCTGCAGGGTCTAGTTGCAACGGTGTCACGTCCACAAACTCCGATCCAAAATCCGCTGTAATTGGCATTAGGTTGATCTTGGTCTTGACGAAGGCGGCAACCTGTGTCTCGTCTGTGACGCCTGCTGGTGGCAACGAGGGCATTGGTGTGCTCGGTGCTATTTCGGTGCTCATGTTGCTGGGGTTTGCGTGCTGCAGTTGGTCCGACCAAGATTGGTCGTAGCTCTTCCCTTTGTCTCGACCTCTTGACGTTGCGGTGCCAATTGCAAACTGACATTCGGTGTGTGACTCAGCATGACGGAGTCGTCGGAAGAGGAGCGCAGGTCAAAAACCGCCGTAATCACGATGACGCGATACCAATAGTTTTTTTTAGTTATTGTGTTGACGGTACTATCTTTCCTTCGTCGCATCAACATCTTCTTCCTTCTTTCCTTCCTCCTTTCAACGCACCATGAGCTCTCTTGCTGATATCCACCAATACACAACATTTTAGTGCTAGTGGTATGCTTCACTTCGACGTTCTCTAGGACTTTCCACGTCTGCTTAGCACTGATCTTTACAAATGGTCTGCGTAGTACATGTGCGCCAGCAAATAGCGACACAGTAAACAGCCGAACGAAAACAACGAAGACCGCGTGGATTTTCAATTGTTGGCATAGGCCTCTAGCCGTATTTTCGACCCCTGACAGGTTCCACGACGAGGCGAGGTCACGTTTGCACCAAAGATTTCACTTTTGCACTAGTCCAGGTGACTTGCAACAGGAGCTCTCGAGATGAAATGTCGAATACATACTGTTTCACGATCGATCACACCGCTTTAAGTAATCTGATCGAATATACAGTTAGGAAGCACTCAGTCAGCTCATAAATTCATGACAACTGGAGATATATTGGTAATCTGATGTACTCTCCACGAACATTTGCTGCCAGTGTTTGGCGCAACAACAAAAATTTGAAGTCCTGACTGCAGCGTATTAAAATTATACAGATTTCAAAGGTGAATAATGTAACAGTGAATCATTGAGAGCGTTGCTCTAACGATTTTGGTGCATCAAAGCTGCCCTTGGCATTCCATTTTGCGAATAACTGAAGCAAGATGTTTTTCTTCTCGCCTTCCGTCTTTGAGCAAATTTGAAATTTCTGAACCAGTCTAGGCACCACATCCGTACATCGAAGTTGTTTGCCCTGACATGACAATGATGTCGAGATCACGGTCCTTAGGATTTGATCTTGAACACCTTGCCGTAATGGAATCTTAATATTTCATCCTGTATAATTTAGGGACAATGGAGAGCATCTTGAACGCAAGTGATTTCTTGAACCCAGAGAGCCAGCTGTCTTGGTTGTGAAGATGCATCTGTTGCGAGGGCACGAGGAGCTATTATTCCTACATCAGGAATATCACTCGGTTCACTCTTATTCTTTAAAATCTCACATGGATAAGCCCATTTTGATTCCAACCACAGAAGTGGCGTCGAAGTCGACGATGGAAACTCATGTATTCAATTTTGTATACACTTAACGATTCAATTTAAGATGAGCAACATCAATCAGCTACATGGTCAGAAGCGAACTCACGGGGATGCACTGCTCGGACTCCTGCTGACGTCAAATATGTTAGCTATCATTCATTCGGCTTGTTGACAAACAAGTTCTTGTCGACAATGCAGAGATTGTGTTGTGTCGAAGTGACTTACCATCAATTGTACCGTGCTAACGATGCAGCCGCACCCGACTACCTCCGCACCCACGAGCTCGATGAGCTCCTTGACCACCTTTAGCATGGCCCCCTGATTCAATTCAAGGTGGTTGGCAGTGAGCACTCTACATCAATTCGATATATAGCAACCAAACGACGACGACTCACCGTGGCAACAAAGTCCTCAATGACAACAACGCGCGCGCCAGCTGGAATTGCGTCACCCTGCATTCCTAAGCGGCCTGAGTAGAAACCCGAAGCATACTCTACGGTCACAGCATTCCGCGGGATCTTGTGGGCTGGGTAAATGGGCACGATTGCGGCTTTGAGCGCGAGAGCTACTGGCGCGCTGAAGATGAAGCCGCGTGGCTCACAGCAGACGACGTGTGTGATCCCCATCGATTTGTAGCGGTGTGTCAGCGCGTCGACGACAAACTGATACGCTGCAGGGTCTAGTTGCAACGGTGTCACGTCCACAAACTCCGATCCAAAATCCGCTGTAATTGGCATTAGGTTGATCTTGGTCTTGACGAAGGCGGCAACCTGTGTCTCGTCTGTGACGCCTGCTGGTGGCAACGAGGGCATTGGTGTGCTCGGTGCTATTTCGGTGCTCATGTTGCTGGGGTTTGCGTGCTGCAGTTGGTCCGACCAAGATTGGTCGTAGCTCTTCCCTTTGTCTCGACCTCTTGACGTTGCGGTGCCAATTGCAAACTGACATTCGGTGTGTGACTCAGCGTGACTCAGTCGGAAGCGGAGAGGTGTGTCAAAACGTTACGACACGCCACGAAAATTTTGAAATCCGGTCATTTTTTTTATTTTTCGGTGGTTTACGGCCTTCTGCCGTAATCACCACGACTGGAACACAAAATACAGTTTGCTGACCGAATGAATTCGTGATCGTTGTAGAGGGTTGACATCCTCAACATTGGTTGGCGAAGACGAGGCTCACTCACCAAACTGACCTATACTGTCTGACAAAGATCGCTTCAACAACATGAGTGACGGTGACATCAACGAACAATAAATAAAAGGTTTAGTGAAAACAACGAAGACTGCGTGAGTTTTTCGCTGTTGACGTTGGCCTCTAGCGGTGGTTTTGAATATCGTGATTGCAAATACGGCCAAAAAGCACTCAGGAAGATCGGTAGCTTATGCGGAGTGGAGAGAAAGTCACTGGATGTGTTGTCCTGAAATGGAAATTGGATAAATCAACACCCATAGCAATGCATCACTCCAAACAAAGATATCGCGATCTTGCAGGCGTTGGAGATGACAGCGTTTTATGTAGATTAACTAACGGCAGAACTACAGCAAACAATGAACCAATGCGTTGACGTTGTGATACGAGTGTATGGGAATGTTCTTAAGTTCCTTTATTGCAAGGAACCCATTCGTAGCTCAAGCCATCCAGTATTTGCTCACATCTGAGAAAACCGTTTTGTGTCTAGGTCCACCGTCAGGAAAGGGGTGGTCTATGACCTGACATCGAGGGGAAATCACGCCACACATTTTTAATTTTGTTCATATAGAAATCACTATTCAAAGATCGATGCGTTTGACGTGAAGCTGGGAACGTTGTACATTCACATGCTAAATGTGCGTTTAGGATGAGCAGTAGCAGCACAGCTAGATTGTTGCAAGTGCGTGCACAGGGATAGCTTGCTGGGACTCCTGCTAGCATTGCGTTGGTATTAGTGATCCGCATATTGAACAAGTTGCGGCAGCGAAATAATTGTTTCTTCTCACCTTTAACTGCGCCGAGCTGATGACGCAGCCACACTCATCAACTTGAGCACCCACGAGCTCGACAAGTTCTGCAACTACCTTCACTGTGTTGTCCTGTTGCAATTGCGACAGCTAACTTTTAGCACTCTACAGGAAAGCACGACGATAAAATCAACTGAACGATAACCCACCGCGGCAAAAAAATCGTTGATGACAACGTGTAACCCGGCTGGAATCGCGTCGCACTGCATGCCTAGGCGACCTGAGTAGAACCCGACAGAGTAGTCGACACCCACAGAGTTGCGTGGAATTTGGTGCTCTTGATACACGGGCACGAAAGGGACATTGAGTGCGAGAGCGACGGGGGTACCAAGGAGGAACCCCCGCACCTCAAACCCCACGACATGTGTGATCCCCACCGACTTGTACCGGTGTGCCAGTGCATCGACGGCATATTGAAATGCCGCAGGGTCGAGCAGCATCGGCGTCACGTCCACAAGGTCTGCACCCACGGCCTCCTTGGTGGGCAGCACGTGAACCTTGGTCTTGATGAAAGCGGTGACCTGGGTCTCGTCCGTGATGTCAGCAGGAGGCGAAGAAGACGCTACCGTGAATTGTTCGGCGCTCATACTGCTAGCTCGCTTGTCGCCTTTGCCGTCTCGGTTTCGAATTGCAACTGACGTGGCGAGGGTGACTCAGTCGGAAGAGGGGCAAAGTCTCAGCTCGATTCCAACATCTAACCGCTTTAATGTCGAGTTACGAGAACCCCATCACAAGACGAGTCATGTTCGCGGCGGGGCGGGTGGCGCCGCGCTCGGCGGCTGGCGACGCGCGCGGAGGTGACGACGGTGCGTTAAGCGTCAGTTGACGTTGCAGAGGGCATCGAGGGCTGCGCGAGGAGCTAATTCTCGTCGATTTTGGTGCGCTGGGTGGCTCGCAATCGCCTCAGACACTTGGCTCCAGGTCGGCCGGAGTTTCCAGGGAGGCGACGAGCACAGCGAGCAGACGAGCGAGCGGGAGCGAGGCAGCACCTCTGAGGCACTTGTGGTGCACCGAAGGCACCGATCGAAGTCCAGGAAGCACGACAAGAAGGCCAAGAAGAAGCACAAGAAGGAGAAGCACCGCCGACGCAGCCGGTCGCCGGACGGATACAGCAGTGAGGATTTTGATCGAGAGCGGAGGCTGACGAAGCACCGCCGACGAAGCCGGTCAAGGTCAAGGTCAAGGTCGAGGAGCAAGAGCCACCGTTCTAGCTCATCACGAGAGCTAGCTCGAGTTGATATCAGCGTGTCTGCGTTCTCGGAAGACGATTCGAAGCTCTTCGCGGTCGACCGCACTGGCGATCGCGATAACAGCTTTTATGGGTCCATGTACTCTGGTGATCAGCCTCTGTATGACTTGGCAACACGCCGAGCCATCGGCACTGGGGAATGGACAAAGAAGCCGCGCGGCCCAACAAGTCGAGCCAGCGAGGAAGATCGTCGAAAGCGACTGCAGGAAAAGCAATTGGCCCAACGGTATTTTGGCGCCGAAGCGCGTCAAGCAGAGCAGTCAGGGAAACGACGACGCCTTTATCTCGCATATTCAGAACGACGGGTCAGTCGTGAGCTGACACCACAATCAGCAGAGATGAATTTCATTCCAGTAGATCCGATCGTTGACGCTGAAGCCACAGAAGGCTTAGAAGAACTTGCCGAAGCTGGTGACGACTCTGAACCTGTGCTCCTAACAGATGCACAAAATACGGAGCAATTGCTCGTGGCAAGAACAAAAAAGTTTAGCTCAGCAGTCACAGAAAGACCTGACGATATCGAAGCCTGGTTAGACTTCATCGCCTTTCAAGACGAGACCCTCCAACTCGTTCGACCAAAAGACAAGAAAGCATGGACATCAGCTCAGCGAAGTGTGTATGATAAGCAAAGAGCAATACTTCACCGCGCACTCGAAGCCAACCCAACGAGCCGTGAGTTGCAACGCATCAAAATTAACCTAGCACTTCATGAAGCTGCGCTAAGTGAGAACTCAGGACTCGACGACCGAGATGCGACGCTAAAACTACTCGAGACCCTCATCGAGCAGGACCCGACAGATGGCGTTTTGTGGCTCAAAATCCTTGAGTGTCGTCAGCAGCATTTTAGCAGTTTTTCCGTATCAACCATCCGGGACCTGTTTGCTCGTATAATTGCTGTGTTACGTCGGCAGCGTGAGAAACATCAAACCAAGGAGGCAAAAGAAGCGCTATCGGACCAACTTGTAGCGTTCCATACCCTTTTGTGCATATTTGAGCGCAAAACTGGTCACACTGAGCACGCTATCGCTCACCTTCTTGCTTTGATCGACTTCAACACTCCAAACAATAGCAACTCTGAGCTAGTGCCGCATGGCCAGTTGCTCAATGAATTTTCCAGTCGGTGGACCCGCGATTTTTCTCGCTTCGGCGAATCGAATGTTTTTGCAAACCCCGGATATCAGGAACTGTTTTGCCAACAAGATCAATTGTCGACCCAAGAACTAGCGGAATATATTGAGCGCAAATCTACCTTGACTGCCAACTCTGTAAACGCACCGGACGCCATTCGAACTGAAGAGCATAGGCAGTTGCTGCTATCCTCATCTGCCACTTTCCAACGTCGTCTAAATAGGGTTCAACGTGATGATGATGATATTTCAGCTGGCGTAATCGCAGACGCTAAGAGAGTTGGAGAGTTGTCTGCATCTAGTGGGCAATACGTCTTCAGCAACCTTCATGGATATCGGATTTTAATTGACGAAACGAACGACTCACACGAGTACGAAAGAATTCTGTCTGAGTTGCGCGGCACCGATGTGTCTCGTGCACGACAGGAGACACAGAAAAACCGCAAAGAAAAACAATGGGCATCCATCGCTGATGCCGCTGAGGAGACTCTGGATCAACGCGCCGAATTTGACAGGATTTTGCCAGGCGATCCTTTCGTGGGTTGGGCTGCAAACGAGTTGAGAGAGGAATGCTCAAAGTGGCAGCCTCTCTGGCCTTCAAGAGAGGCTCATCAGGACTTGATCGAGACTGAGCCAGAGCGCGCAATTCTTACAGATGAATTGCAACCATTCTTATTCGCAGCATCCCCCAAGCACCAATGGACCGCAATTTGCAATCTTCTAGAGGTTTGTGGTGTCCATCTCACTGCTATGATAGAATCGCGGCCATATGATTCAGTGTATGCGGATGCGATCGAACGCGACTATCGCCCCCTGGTAAAGCCACTTCTACGTGCCTTCGACGCGACTAATTCAAAGCCTATAACCTTGACATCAGCTGACAGATTGTGTAAGCTCACGAAGAGCGCGAATCGACACATCCGTGTCGAGAAACTGGTGGCGGTCGACACGAGTCGCATCTCGTACATCCGCCACATATTCGCCCAAGCGATTGATGC
Organism: Phytopythium helicoides; assembly: GCA_024867545.1. Taxonomy (NCBI): domain Eukaryota; phylum Oomycota; class Peronosporomycetes; order Pythiales; family Pythiaceae; genus Phytopythium; species Phytopythium helicoides. Next base: position 1,730,621 of record JANFNE010000006.1, on the reverse strand, counting down.
ATTCGGTTATCTCTCCAATCAAAAGCCCGTTTATGGTGGCCCGTCGTTGTCGACAATCAAGAGTCTCTGGATCGCATTTGAATCGGAGCTGGAAAAAGTTCGCCGCAAGTCAAAATCCAATACACAAGTAGGAGAACACAGCGCAGAATTCGCACGCTCACTCTGCCAGACTATGCTCCAGCAGCATCCATCGAGCGGCGATCCCGTGGACATGCTTACCATGTTTGAGTATGCGTTGTTCGAGTTTCAGCTTGGAAATAAGCGCCAGGTAGAGCGAATTTTTGAGAAAACCCTAACAATATTGCGGGATCAACGAAGCCTGGACAGGGAATTCCACCGTCTTGTGTATCTACGCTCGCGGGTTGAGTTGTCAGGCGATAGATTCTTGGGAAAGAAATCATCGAAGGCATCAGTTCCGACTTCTGAGCCCTATGCAATCCACACAACCACAAAACTCCGGGTGCTATATGTTCTGTGGTGTGTTTGGCAACCGTCACACGATCCTCTTGATCGATTAGTGAAGACCCATCGCAAAAACCCCAAAGTACTTGCTCACAACTGCATGTTACACTTTCAAGATCCCGTGGTGCTTAAAAGACTTGAGGCCAAGTACCGATCAGAGCTGGAGGAGGCTATTTGCGAGGCCAATTCGCGCTCCTGCTGTTCGCAGCGCAAAGATACCGGGTACCGAGAATCCCATCCTCTTCCTTGCATCGCCGGTTATTGCTTGCACAACCTTGCTCTGGTCTTGTACTGTTCGCGTGGCCTCGAAGAAGCTTGCCAAGTCTACCATGAGTTCCTTGGAATGGACGCTTCTGCGAATACGCCAGCGTGCAAGTGCTTAGAATCACAATGGGTTTGGTTGAACTACTTGGAGTTTCTTCAGCAGCACGACAACACAATGGGTGCCTTTCCGAAGATAAGCCCCCGCAAGTGGCGAGATGCAGTAGCGAGTGCAGTGCATCGGTTCCCACATGACGCACTTCTCTTGCGACTTTTTGTCGACGCGGAAACGGGTTCAACAATGTCTCGAGCACTGCGCAGCCATTTTATGCATGTCAGCAAAACATCACGGAGACAATTTGACTCGCCTCATTTGAGCGAATGGCTGTTTATGCTGCTGGGTATAGTAGCTCGTATTGAACGAGCTGCCTTGACTGCCTGTGGTGGTTCGTACACGCTACAGGCACCGAACGACACCACATATTGCTGCTTGTTTCACAAATGGGGAGGGAATCGCCCCGAAATCAATCGAGCTCGCTCAACATTTGAGAGCATGGTGAGCCAGGTGCGCACTCGAGGCTCAGCGCTCGCCTGGCGGCTCTATCTGCACTTTGAAGTCGCAATTGGTCGCGTCGATTCGGCAAAGAAAGTATTTTACCGCGCACTGGCGCGATCTCCATGGAGCAAGGAGCTTTACTTGGATGGTGTGCGGGTACTTCGTGCCTATCTGACTGATGACGAGAGCCAAGAACTGCTTGACTTGATGGGTAGAAAGGAGATCAATGTTCGTGCCGAGATATAAATGCTCTTTCAAACCAATAAACGCATTGCTTGGTGACAGAACTCAGTGCTCAGTTGCATCACTTGCTGACGACCTAAATTAAGCAGGGGCCAATATACCACCGAAACTCCATGCTCGACATTCAAAGCAACACAACGAATGCCAATGCAGCCCACCGTTTGGCGCAAGTTTGATTCGCCGCCCAATCTTCTTGAACGTCTTCAAGCAGTGAGCTCGTCCGCCTTGGGCGATCCGCAAACAATCCTCGACGATCTATTTCCTGAGCAAACTAGCTATGCTCGCGCTTCTAGGTTTCTGAAATGCATGGACGAAAACTCGAAGAGCTTCTACACGCCTGCACAAGCCTGGTCCCCTTCGAAGTCGTGGCGCAAGGGACCAAAACGCCGAACGACGTCGATGAGCACACCCCTCAGGTCTATAGCTTCGCCTAACTCATTACCGCTGCGAGGTAAGCGCTCAATCAAAGAAGGCTTGTCCGAGTCCGATCTTCAATTGTTCCTATGGGATGTCAAGATGGATCGACAAGATCTGACCCGCGAAGATCTCTTATTCTTAATTGTACGTGAAGATGTCGTGCGCATATTCGAGAGCTCTCGGTTGCTTCAAACTGCACACCTGTCATACGACCAGGTGATGGAACTAGAGCTAGTTCTGGATATTATGCGACAGAGTGCTGTCTTCCGAAATCTATCTTCTCAGAGAACAATCGCCAGAATGCTGAGCTGCAAAGTGTGGAAGGCTCAAAACGCATTTTCCACAAAGCATGCTCAACAGAACGAGTTGAGCGTGATTCAACCGGAAGGAATGATATCACCGTCTTACAGTCCAAAGAGTTCAAACAATGTGCTGGTACAACGCCAACGATATTTCAGACAAGCTATCCCAGGCAGACTTCCACCGCGTCCTTTATCGAAACTGGCTATAAAGCAAAAGCACACAGGTGCGTTTGAAAATTCAAAATGATCAATGCTCATTAGCTGACACGATCCTTTGGCCTCCATAGTCACTTCTACATCGGAATATGTACGTGCATACTGCGTTGAAGAGCTGACACGGGCGACTGGTTCATCGCCTTCATTTAGCACGAAGTCGTCGTCATTTTGCCAGCTCCGTCGACAATTCGCAGTGGAAAAGCTTGTGGTTGTCGTTTCATGCTTTTGTACTCAAAAATGGAAGGCGCTCACATTAGTCTGTACCTTGGCAGATTACGATGTCGAGCCACATTGAGCAAGTGATGCACCGGAGACTTAGTACATGGATTGCGTTTACTCGATGGTATAACTGCCAGGTTCGAGTTTCAACATTTTGCCAGCTGTACGATCAATATGTATATTGTTGGTGAGCAAACAAAATCTGAATGCTGTTGAATTTGTGATAATGACAGAAAATGTGCGCTCTGGATACTCCGTCGCGCGCGCTGGCGGCTGCAGAGACTCGTCTGGAGTGTATGGAGTCAGTGGAAATATATTGTGCATGAAGAGCGCGAACAAGAGAAATTTGCAGCTCTGCTAACTATTCAGAGCTGGCGACGACACCTCTTAGGAAAGCGAAAAGCCGCGATGCATGTCGTCGACTTAGCTGCAACTACACTTCAGCGGTACTGGCGCGGGTTCTACGGGCGCAAGATGGCGATTCGCAGACAACGTTTTGGAAAATTCGCGGCCGCGGCAACTCGGATCCAGAATGGGTATCGCCGCTACTGCTTTCGCAAGAGAATCACCGAATATGTTTGCTCTTCGAAGGCAGCACGTACTATCACTCGATGTGTCCGTGTGTACTGCCAAAAGCGTCGGAACTTTCGGGCATGGCTACATCGTCTCGCACGATACCATGCTGCAGTCACGATCCAGATCTGGGGTCGGCGGCAGCGCAAAAGGATCAATCTAAAACGAGAGCGCCGATGTCTAGTAGAGGCAGCAACCCGTGTACTGATCAGATTTTTCCGGTGGGCAAAATTTATGATGCGATTTGGCATTCGTGTCCGCCGCTTGGTGGACTCTAAGAGTCGCGCAGCAGTCAGACTGCAGACTGCCTACCGAGCAAAGCGAGCACGCGCAAAGTTCTACGCACTACAGGACAAATTGGAAGAACAGCGACGCACCGAGATTCTTCGAGTGATGTGGGAAAATGCATTTGCCTCGACAATTCAAACGTGGTGGAGACGAAAAAAATGTAGCGCAAATAAGTTATAGCACTCGCCTTCGGCTCGCGGGTATGGCCGTGGTAAACCCGGCATCCTACGATAAAAGACGATGGCTGGGAATGGAACCCAGTCAAAATGCAACAATGCCTGAGTATACAGTGCTATCTGCGGGCAACGCTGAGCGCACCTGCAGACACTTTGTGGCCCCTGATGTGTTAAGTTGGCGCTCGACAGAAAACGGTAGGTCTTGGTTGACCACGGAGCATGTTGAGGAGGAGCATGAGCATGTTCTTCGAGGCGTTGACGTCGCGGTTCACAGTAGTACCAAAACAGCCATTGGATCGACAATGGAGCACACTATAAACCTTGCACGTCCGCCATTCCTTGTCCGTGCTGTTCTTGACCTTGCAGAGTCGGAGACTGTACTGGTATTCTAGCTGCCGGTGGCAACGTGAGTGAAGCTTGCTGGTGCGAAACTCATCAATTGGTTGTACACGACAGTAGTTTCTCAACGTGTGCTCCAGTCTTTTGACCGGCCCCGCGGGGCACTTCTTGATGAGTCCAGAGTAATCGGTATTGCTCCAATCTCCAAATCCAACCACCGTTCGCCTGCCTGCTTGCTCGGTCAGTCTCCGACATAGTTCATGAAGCTTTTTCTGCGCAAAGATGTACCGTCCAAAACGCAGGTTGCGGAATCCCTTCGTCCGTGAAAATCCTAGCAGATTCTCCATATGTGGAATAACGTATCGTGTGTACGTTTCCAGCAACTCGAGCGACGCGGTCTTCTTCGACGGCATCTGACGCTCGGCCGCCAAAATGTCGGGACGCCGCTCCTTCCAGCAAGCTATTTTCTGGTTGCTCTTGTGGTAGCGAGCATCCTCGTAGAACTCACGAGTAGAGCAGTGGATAGTCTCGCCATCCTGGTTGGTTGCTACAAACAGATCTCGTCTGCCAGGATCTAGGCCCCACATGACATCGTAGTCTTCTTCCCGAAGTGGGCGGTCTGTCGCCGGATGGGTTTTCCGCATGACAATACTGACAGCCTTTCCGTCCGTCACGATCTCTCCTGCGAACTTCTTGTTGGCTGTTTCAAACTTCTCGATATTGAAGAGACTGTGCCACCAATCGTCTGCGACAGCATTCCAATCGTCGCCTTGAGGAGGCACGCGAACACCAGCACGTAGAAGTTGGCTGCGGAGCGCCGTCTTGCACATCTTGAAGTGTGAGCACTTGAACCCATTCTTTGTCGGCAGGAGACTGAAAGTGCGGACCTCTGGGATGTCCTGTCGATGCTGAAACCGGCGATTCCTCTCTTCAATGTCGGTCAGAATCATGTAGGTGAGAGGAAGCAGTCTGTTAGCCTCATCGGACAAGTAGCCGCTCTCGTTGCGCGGGATCTGCTCTCGCCAAGCCTGCACCTCGGTATCGTTGCCGTTGTAGACAGGGTCCAGGATGCTCTTGATCATGACGTAGGCCTCAGCACCATTCATGTCATAGACCCGCTTGATGTGACGGTGAAAGCGACGGTAGAAGTTGCGTACGATCGCGTTCTTGGTGTTAGTGGCCATCATTTGGGCTGCGTTCTGCTGCCACCCAGCGGTAATCTGCCGGTTGCTTGCACGTCGAGCGTCCTCACCTCGCCAAGTGTTGTACAGCGTGACTGATTGCTGGAATGCAGGAGACCCGAGTGTGGAGTTGGCGTTGCAAACACACGATAGGCATCTGTAGAAGAAGACCTGGTTGAGTGGCTCCACTGCATCGCCCAGCTGACACATCCGCACGGCGTGGATGTTGGCGAGGACGTAAGCCTCCAGCACGGCCTGGTCCATATCCGCCAGCACGGACTCCCACGGCAAAGTCATGGCCTCATCGCTCTTGCAAAACGCCTTGAGCGACGTCTTGACGCACACAAGCGAGGATTTGGCGTTAGCTGCGTCACGAGCTTCGACTTCGGCTCGTCGCCTCTTTGACTGACTCTTGCGTGGTTCTGCACTGCGCTTCTTCCTTTTAGATCTAGCATCGCCTGACGTCGGACCAGCTGCACGTGTTGTCTTGGACCGACCTCGACGAGCTGCGGAAGCAGCTCTACTCGTTGTGGATCTGCATAGCCCTGCGGCAGCTTGCCTGGTCTTGGACCTGCCTCGCCGGGGACCTGGATCGCCCTCCGTGCCCGATCGAGCGCGCTTGTTTGCCATGGTGGCAAATTACACTGTGAGTAGGGAGATCAGGGTCGGCAGCCGCTTTCGTTCGTTGCCGTTCGAGAGCGAGTGGGCGCTTGGCAATTCAAAACATGCTATTGTCACATCATGACCGTTTACGTGTATGCAGGCAGAGCTGCAAAGGCCGCTTTATTAGCTTGCCGTGGCTCATGGTGGAGCTCTGGAGATCCTTCCTATGGCATCTTCAACAAGCAATACGAAGTGTCCATGCAGTGCTGTTGTCATCGCTGGGGAAGGGCATCGCGCAACCGCTTGAAGCTGATGAACTGCGCTGCCAGCTTGTCAATTGGGCAGTACCGTAACGACAGGTTTATTTAGTTTCACGTCTCCTTTTCCACTTTTTCCGGTTGAGTGAGAGTTTACGTCGATCGTTGTGATGAGAAAGGTGAATGTAGAAGTGGAGGTTTTTGTGGCCATCTACCACAGCGCCAATGCCGGGTACCCCGGCCATTAACCAAAAAAAAAAAAATGAGCTTAGGATTGCCTACAACCCAACCACGCTTCCTCCACTGGATCGCATGGAGGATCCAATCCCGCAGCAATGTAAGCTCTACGAAGGCGAATGGCGTTAGGGTCGGTAGTACAGGAAAGTACCTGCAGACGATTATAGTAGCAAATGCCGATAAGGCCAGATCCAGGTGGATACTCGCACCATCGAAATGGAACACCACCACACGCTTCAACTGCCGCTGGAGTTAGTGCGTCTGTTGCGTTTACTGCATCGAGAGGGGTTTCAATGCAGAATGTTTGTGAAAACGCCGATACTACGGCAAGTGTCCCTGCAGTAGCTCGACTGTCGATACAATGAAATGCTGGAATGCCAAGATTTGGGTTCGCAATGCACATTGGACTTTGCGGATTGCATGTGCCGAGGAACCCGTCACAGCAGTACGCACTTCGTCGATATGAGGTAACGTGTACCAGATGCTTTAGGTTTGAAAGATCAGGTAGCACTTGGACCCTGGGCAGGTGAACAATATTCAGACGACGCAAATTCGGAACCTTGTCGAGTTCAGGAAGTTCCTCGAGCGCAAACATACGGGCTACTGTGAGACTACGCATGCGTGGGACTCCTGAGAGTGCTGGTAATTTACGAAGGTTCTCGTGCACGCCGATATGGAGATATGTCAACTCAGGCATATCGGAGAAAAGATCACTTGGTAGACTTTTGAGATTGTAGAAAAGCTCTTTCCCTTCGAGTTGGATTACTTGTAATGCGCGAAATTCTTTGGCCCACGATGGTAGCGACTCAATTCCGGTGTAGAGTAGCAGCCTAATCAGACATAGCGTAAGAAGAAAGCGTATGTACTCTCACAGAAATGTGCGAGTTACTTACATATACTGTAAACCCCGACATCTCCGTAGCTCCTCTGGCCATTGGGGAAGTGCTCGGTTGATGATATGTACAACCTGCAGGTCACCCGAGGCTGCAAGAGCTTTTACAACCGAGGTGAGATCTACAGGGTTATACCATTCTTCTAATGTTCGTGGAGTCCGATCAAGGTCGATCAGTACCAGGCACGGACATGAAGCACTGCGCTTGTTCCAGCGATATGCATATACCGCGCATTGAGAATATGCTCGACATGCAGTAGCTGATGCAACGATCGATGCTTCCACGCAAACCATGAGACCAGCACTAAATGCAATGAATACTAGTGCAATCATCTTTGGTACGGGATACTGTACAGGAGCTTGCTGAATTTTCATATCTGTGCGCGACGCTGATGGTACGTTCATTACTGGCCAAATTGATCGTTTCCGTAGAACTGGTGATCGAGCGATGAAATCCACGATCGATGAAAATCGGTGACACAGCGTCAGGTTGAGGCCTACACGCATCACCAGATTACCAAGAGTTAAAAATCGGAGAGAGTCGAAACAGGTGCGAAAAAAGGCGATCTCGGAAGGACTTGCGTAAATGCGCGCAACTGTTTCAAAGGTACCAGGCGGAAACGTGCTGACGTTGATTTGAAAGCCTTGGCGGTCGAAGTCAAAATTCACATAGCTGTATACGAGAATCCAGATAGGGTAGCCGATTGCGGCAACGAGGTCAAACCTGCGGATACAGATTGTACTGTCAAGTTACGAGTTATCACAGTAGGAGTAGCACTTAGTGAAGAAAAGGTTGATGCTTCACTTACATGGTATCCACCATTATCTCCGCCATGGCTGAGTGACGTCGCAGCAGGATGCCAAGCGCAACACTGACAGAGTTCATGGCAATAAAGATAGTATATCCTCGCACCAAAGTGGTTGGGAACCCAGCTTCCAGTCCTTGGTGAAGCTGCATTGACTGCATGCTAAGGTCAGCAATCTTGAGGATGGCATTCTGCACCACTACAGTTGTGAGATTGCCGTACCGCTCTCACAGAATCCCAATCTGCAGCAACTCACCCAATATTTGCGATACTGTCCCGATAGGGACGTTAGCTCGGTCCAGAATTTGGCAACACATGCTACTTGAGACGCCCTAATCGGCATCTTTCGAGCACAAAGTGTAATCCACTGACGCAGTTTGGCTGCTCGGTTGTTTGCTGCGCTGTCACACTTCCGCTTCCGTCTAAGCATCTTCACCAGGACGAAGGTGAAGTAGAAATTTACTACGACCAATGCGGTTATTGCAGTCACTCGCACGTTGCTACCACTTTCAACTATCTGCCAGAATTCTCCATCATCGAATCTCCCGGTGTCCATTATGAAGTTGGCCGTCTCGTTCGGTCGCAGCGTGAGAACAATCAGGAATGAGGTCCAGACGATGCAGATGGCGATAATGCCGAGCAGGAGAGGCCCTAAAAGTCCGAATGTGTGCAAGAACCCGACTGCGCTCGCCTTGATGATGCGCCACAGTTGCCGACGCCCACGAGGTTCTCTTACGGCGACCAGCATGGCTCTTGCTGGTCCATTCGCCCGGGAGGCGTCCTGAAGGTTCCCCATTGGCTTGATCCGAATCGGGGCTTGCTGTGGTGACCCTCGACACGACAAATATAGCGCCATAACAGTGTCACGCGCATTTTCGCGTCGACCGTTCCATCTTGAAGCTGCACATGGCTACCTTCCGCCGTCACCCACTCATCCAAAAATCGCGTCTGTGGCTGCAGTCTCCATCTGCGTAGCTGTCGGTGGCGCAGAGTGCCTCCCAGCCACCGACCTGTGCGTCAACGCGCAGTTTCCAGCATTCCCAAGCTTCCCGCCGGGCAGCCACACTCCTGCCGCTCTCCGCGCGCTCCACGGGCCCCAAGCGGCCACCGCAGCCAGCAGAAGCGCCAGACGACGAGCCGATGGGCGCGCCGAGCGACTCGCGCGCGGGCGTGCGCGTGTGCGCGCGCTTCCGGCCCCAGAACAAGCTGGAGCTCAAGCAGCAGGCGGTCGAGTGCGTGCGGCTGGACGCCGCGGCGCAGTCGGCGGCGGTGGACAGCAGGGGCGGCGAGCCGCTCACGTTCACGTTCGACCAGGTGTTCGGGCCCAGGGCCTCGCAGCGAGAGGTGTACGATGCCACGGCCAGGCCGCTGGTGCACGCCGCGCTGCAGGGCTACAACTGCACGTGCTTTGTGTACGGCCAGACGGGCACGGGCAAGACATTCTCGATGGAGGGCGTGCCAGGTGACGAGGAGTTCGCGGGCATCATCCCCAGAGTCATGGGAGACGTCTTTGACGGCATCGACCACATGCAGGCCGAGCTCGAGTTCATCGTGCGCGTCTCGTATGTCGAGATCTACCTTGAAAAGATCAGAGACCTGCTAAACCCTGCCGCCAACAACCTCAACGTCCGTGAGAGCAGAGAGCGAGGAGTTTGGATCGCCGGGGCAAAGGAGGTCTGCTGCGCATCTGCGGACGAGATGATGGCCGTCATGCGCCTCGGAGGTGCCAACCGCGTCATCTCGTCCACGCGCATGAACAGCGACTCGAGCCGCAGTCACTCGGTGTTCATCATTACCATTGAGCAGCGAAATAGCACTACCGGAGCAACCAAGTCCGGTAAGCTCTTCTTGGTGGACTTGGCGGGCTCGGAGAAGGTTGGCAAGACTCAAGCCAAGGGACAGACGCTCAAGGAGGCCCAGCACATCAACAAGTCGCTCTCAGCACTTGGAGGCGTCATGAATGCACTCACCAGTGGTCAAGCCAACGCACACGTCCCGTATCGTGACTCGAAGCTCACGCGGCTGCTGCAAGACTCGCTTGGAGGTAATTCTCAGACGACCTTGCTGGTCTGCGCCAGCTCGAGCAGCTATAACGCTGAAGAGACAGTATCGACGTTGCGCTTTGGTGCGCGTGCCAAGAACATCAAGAATAAGCCAACTGTTAACGAAGAGCGAACTGTGGCAGAGTTCAAGGTGCTTGTCGCGGAGAAGGACAAGCGCATTGCAGCCTTGGAAGCGCAGATTCTAGAACTCCGTGGCGAAAATGCCCCAAGCCAAGAGAACTCACCTGAGTTGGATGAGGCCCGACTTCAGGAATTCCGATCCAAAATTGAGCAGCTGGAAGACGAGCAAGCATCCAAGGCTGCCGAGATGCTCAGTCTCGAGGAACGCTGCTCCGAGCTTGAAAGCGAGAACAAGACACTCCAGCAGAAGTCGACGGAGCTGGAGGCTGCTGCAAGTCGAAATGAAGATGTGGCCAAGAAGCTTGCTTTTGTTGAAGACGAATTGAATGCAAAGGTGAAGCAGTTAGCTGATCTGAACGAGTTGCTGGAACAACGCAAGAAGAAGAAGCAAGCTTCGTCGTTGGAGCAACAGCCTGCGATTGCAGAAGGCAATGCAGTGACCGATACTGGAGTGCCAGATATCTTTGGCTCGGCTGCTTCAGCACCGGAGAGATCGCGCGCTGACAGTTCGGCACTCTTCGAAAACGAACTGCTACGCCAACAGTTCCAGGCGAAAGCGCTCGAGGTTGAGCTATGCACGAAGCGCATTCATGAACTATCGGAGCAGTTGGTGAATTGCCGCAACTTCTATGACCGTGAACTGGATGCTCTCCAGGAGCGTGTTCGAGAGTACGACGCTCACATTCGAGGGTTCATGGAGATCTCAGAAAAAGAGGACAAGTCTGCGCAACTGGACTCTCTTCTGCACAAGTCTACGATGCTCAAGTCTGTGCGGGGTGGCGGTGCAAGTATGGGCGTGCCACCGCCTGCAAAGGGCGGTGCAAACGATCAGCAGCAGCGTCCTCGCATCGTGAGCTCCGCTACATCCGCTGACAGCTGGACGGTTGACGAAGAGGTTTTCCCAGTAGCGCCAATCGACATGGAATCCCCTGTGGTCAAGCGCCTGATCGCGAGTATGCCTGAAAAGGGGCGTGAGAAGCTTTCCAAGTGGCTTGGATTTGTGCTCGAGGGGCGTGATATACGATCCAACTTCCACCCAGAAATCTCGATTGAAAGTGTAAGCGACAGTCTCAATCGTGACATGCGGCGTCTTATCGTTCCCCTGCTGAAGAACCGTCACGATCTTGAGGTGCATTCTTTTGTGCGCACGCGGTTCGTCAAGGTATCCGATTTGAAGATTACATTGGTGCCAAAGAATAAGGACACGGTGCATGTCGAGGCTACTCCTACTTACGACGTTGTAGAACAAGCTGTTGATGGCAAAGCGGAAGACTCGGCGCTGGCTACTCACAAAGCTGACAAGCTCTGGGCCAAGGATCACTTGTTCTTTGGACCAAAGGGCGACGTTGCAGGTCCGTCGGTTCTCCATGGAGCCCGCACGCTGGTACCTGGCAAAGACCGTTTCGCCTCTGAGCCTGTTGACCTGAGTGCAAGCGTCTCAGAGTCCAAGGCTGTGCTCGACCCCACTTCAACCGCACCAAACTCGTCCAACGGAAGCCATAGCGATGGAGGAGCGAGTACTGCTGCCGCTCCGTTGAGTGGAGGGATGTTCGGCCGATTGCGTTCAAAGACCAATCTATTCGACGATGTGAAGAGCCTACTCACGGGTCGGTCGCAACGAAACTACGTTCACGAAGACACACTGTGTGATGGCTGTGGTAAAAGCCCAATTGTTGGTGGCCGCTGGAAGTGCAACACGTGCGAAAACTTTGAGCTGTGCGATGCCTGCTACGGTGCTGGTATCCACGGCTTTGAGGTGAGCAACGACATGTGTCGTCGCATCGAGCAAATTGCTGTGCAAAAGCACCGATCTCTTGGCGAATTCCCGGAGCTCTTTGAACTGTTCCGCCGTCACATTTGCAACGATGACATCGTTCAATTCCGTCGGATTGTTGAGTGGCTCGGCGACATTGTTGCGGGGACGCACGCCGCGCATATCAACCATAAAATGATCGTCAAGAGTGGTCTGCACCCGGAGATTCGCGCGCGTCTGGTTGCTCAGCTCGGAGCGCTTGCAAGTGTGCGTACCGACATTGAACTCAAGACTGAGTGGTTTGTGGAGAAGACGGTGGAAGAAGAAATGGAGGAAGAAGAAGAGGCCAACAAGAGTGACGGCAGCGTCAAGAGCCAGGATGGTCCACAGCCAGACCCTGCGGGCTCTCCCTTGTCATCGCCCAAGTCCCCGCGAGTCCCTGAAGTACGTCTGGAAACTCTGCGCATGTACATCTCGGATGTCTCCAACTCCACCAAATCCAATGAGAAGCACTCACCTCTGCCGTTCTCGGACCTTCTTCACCCGACCCGTCCGCAGTCGCACTCGCAGCAGTCCTCTGGGGCGCCACGATCGGCATCTTCGTCGTCCGTGTCATCAGCTGGCGCGGCTTCCGTGGCCGCGGCCACCGAAGCCAGCGCTGCGTCGAATTCACCGCCCGCTGCCAAGGATGAGAGCGCTGAACCCGTGTACAACCGCAAGCGCGTCAAGTCGATCACCCATCTGCACTTTTGAGCCTCGAAGATACGCGGCGAGGTACGGAGCGGCAAGAGGGTCAAGCGCAGTCAGTGGCTGCATGGACACGAGTTGTGCGTGCGAGGCCACCATCATCATCCGCTGTGCGTGTTGCTACCACAAATCTGTGTGTCTGTCTTCAGCGTCGTAGTGAATTTTTCATGTCGAGCATCCGCCTAATCAACAAGAAGTTTGATGAAGCCTCGATGGTGGCGCCACTTGCATCCTTGCGTATCTGCTGATGGGCACCATGAGACGCGGCAGGGAGGTCCGCTTCAGCGGCGCAAAAACATGGGGACGCGGCACGTCACCTTCTTTACTGCTCGAAACTGAAGCAACGGCTTACTGCAACGCGTACGTGTCACCGGCGCCGAGTCGTTGAGCTGCAACGGCAACAAGGACGACCCGGCAGTTTTTCCCCTTGGCCACGTATTTTGCTGCCATCTCGAGCTGAGGTTGGCGTTGCCGTATCTCATGAAATGCATCTCTTCAAGATTCAAGGGTCAACAGGTTCACCTTCGAGAAGTTTGGAGTTGAGCACGACCAAATGCATCAGCGAACGAGCAGGTGTAGGCCAACACTATGAGTCACGTTTGTGTGTGTGTTGCGGTTGTCAACTGTAAAAAAAAAGGCTAAGGGGGGATATGCAGAGCTGGCGGTGGTGCGCTGCAGCCGAGCGCAAAGCACTTTCGCTGCTCGGTTGGTGTCCGCAGCGCGCACGCGCGGGAGGGTCGCCGACGACTCCTAGGCCGAGGCGCGCGAGGCCTTGGTGACGAACTCGCGCTGCGCCGTCGAGAGTCCCCAGGCGGGCGCGCCGCCGACGATCAGGCGCTGGAGCAGCTCGACCGTGGCCTTGTCGCTGGCGATCTGGCGCAGCGCCTGCTCGTGCTCGTCGCTCGAGGCCAGCGCGGCCTTGGAGGCCTCGAACTTGCTCATGATGCGCGTCAGCTGCGTCACGTCCTGCGGCTCAGCACGGGCGCCAGGGTGAAAGTACGCCGCGGCCTCGGAGCGCGTCTTGACCGACCCGTAGTAGCCTCCCTGGCCCTCGATGGGCTGCCCGCCAGAGTACGTCGTGAGGCGTCGCACGGCTGCGGCCGCCGCGCCGCTTTGGGCGACGGCGGCGAGCGCGCGGGGCGCGATCTGCTTGGCGGAGGCGGCGACGACAGCGCGCATGTTGCTGGCGGTGGGCTGGAGGGCGGGTGGACGCTTGGGGCCGACGCTGGGAATCCGGAAATGACGAGGGGGCTGGCGATTCGCGGGTGGCCCCGGATCCAGTTGCCGTTGTATATGGGCGTTTGTATGCGGCACGTGCGTAGCTGCTCGAGGAGGATTCTTGCGGCGGAGGGGAGAGAAGAGGCGGAGCCTGGTTTTGTTCTTCAAGTGGCTGCACATGCGACGGGCGGAGCGAAGAGTTAGGCTAAACCGCTCCTTTTTACGGATACCAGCGACGAATTACGGATAGAAGAGTCGACGTCACGATCCGAGGCTCGTGACGCGCGGATGTGGCCCGCGCGCCGATTGGCTGGCGCGACATCCGCAATCTATTTTTAGCATCAAACAGGACTACCAGGGAGCCATTTCAACCGCGTACGCTCCCAGCGTGCCCCGGCGATCCCCGCTGACTCCTATACAAAAGCCCATACGCTTGCGCCGCCACTTCCTCCATCTCCATGGCGGCGGCGCCCCCATCGCCGCGCGCGGCCCCGGCGGCTCCCGTGGCCGCGCGCGCCTCGTCGTCGTCTCGCGCGCGTTTCCTGCTGCTTCCGGCGCTCGTGGCGGCGCTCGCGGCGCTCTGGGGCGCCTGGGAGCCCCCGCACGGCCTGTGGGCGCCGAGCGGCGGCCAGGAGGAGCGACAGGCGGCGAACGCGACGCTCGCGGCCGCCGACAGGTTCCGCGCGCCTGTGGCGGACAAGTACGCGAGCGAGATCGTGCGCCTCGAGACGCGGAGGCTGCTGGTGCCCAGCGACGCGAGCTGCAGGAGGTTTGAGGTCGATGGGGAGCTCGCGCACGTCAAGAGCGCCATGGGAGACGCGCGCGACGGCAGGGTGTTCCTCATGCTCAACGGACAGGACGACGGGCTGTTCGTGAGGTGGAGCAAGGAGGACGCGTGCTTGTTCGAGCTCGCCAGGTTTGCGGCCATGGCGCTCGGAGCGGACGCCCATGAGGCCGACAACGGCGTGCGCCTCTTCTCGCAGATTGGAGAGCCGATCACGTCACCAGAGCAGATGGAGGAGCTGCGCATCGCGCACGTGCTGCTCGACTTCCAGATGTGGGTTTGGCCGGGCATCGAGGTCGGCTACAAGCGCGTCGTCGACCAGGTCTTCACCGTCACGACCCAGTCGCTGCACCCCAAGGTGTTCACGATCGAGAACTTCTTTTCGCAGGTCGAGGCCGACGCCATTATTACCGAGGGCGTTGACAAGCTGACGCGCTCGCCAGTGGACAGCCCCGACGCTGTGGACGGCTACCACTCGGACCGCACCAGCTTCACGGCGTTCCTCGATGACAGCGACTTCACGCGTGACTTCCGCAAGCGCACGTCGCGGCTACTAAGGCTACCGTCTCCCAGCTTCACGGAACGTCTGCAACTCGTGCGCTACGAGGTTGGTCAGTTTTTTCGTCAGCACGAGGACTACTTCACCTCGAAGCAGTTCGTCCCGACGCAGCAACTCGCTGCGGATGAATTTACCGCCTGGGCCAACTGGGCGGCAAATGCGATCGACAAGCTGCCGGACAATGTTGCTCTACCTAAGCAGTTCCGCCGAGGTGGTAGTATGTTCCCAAATGCTGAGGACAAGGTCGACTTCCAGCAGGCTATCCTCACCGCCTTTATGGAGGATGCTCTCCCAGTCGACTTTTTCTTTGAACATGCTGACGTTGCATGGGGTGACTGGATTCAAGAGAACCTCGAGCGCAAAGCGACAGATATCATGGGTCCACTAATGCGCGACCGTGGTTATATGCTCAAGCACATTATCAAATCGTGGGAGGCTCGTGCTGGCAACTTGGACGAACTCAAGTACACCATCCCGCCTCGAGCGGTCAGCGGCGTGACGCACTACTTTCGGTGGATTCGTTGGGCCAAAGAGCGTATCCAGGACCTCCTGAATGCTGGAGAGTCCGTGCCGGCCATTGTCAAGCCGACTGGGGGGCTGTATCCGACGTACCACATGAACTATCAGAACGAACTGGTAACGCTGCTGCTCGAGGAGATTGGAGAGCAGAAGCTCGCGAATGAGTTTAACGCCGAGTGGCTTGACTGGCTCAAGCAAAATCGCGAGAAGCAAGATGTGCTATTGGAGGCTCTACGGGCAAACCCGAAGACGTTTGATCTTGTCCTCGAAGCGTGGTTGTCGCGCGTTGCAGCAGTCGGAGGTGATACCGTCGCATTTGCCTATGAGAAACCGGAACACACTCGACATTTCGAGCCAAACCGATTTGCAACGGTGTTCTTGTATCTAAACGACTGTCCCGAGGGTGGCGAGACTGTTTTCCCGTACTCGAGAGAGCGGATTGTGACGGGCATTGAGCGCGAGGGAATGAAGGAGTGCTCGGAAGGGCTCGCAGTGCCTCCAACGAAGCTTACGGCTTCTATGTTTTACTCACAGACGCCTGACAACCACCCCGACCCCGCGAGTTTGCACGGCGGTTGCCCTCCAGCCAAGGGTGTGAAGTGTAAGTGCACCGCAGAAAGCGATAGCGTTGATTCCTGTCGGAGACTGACTCAGTATCGTGTATTGTTTAGTCGGCGCGAACTCGTTCACTTGGAATGCCGATGCAGACGAGGGGGCGAACGCCTGGGACAAGGGACGTGACTACAAGACCGATCCAATTCGTCGCTAGTGATGTGCTGAGTTATCGTTGTAGTGTCATCGTGATTCCGTAGCGTTTTGCAGTAATACAGTCACTGTCCATGTGTCTCTCACGTTCAACTGCCGGTTTCAAGTACGCTGTTGTTGTTTTGTATAGAGCTGTGTCTAGGTGCTACTGTAGCGTCTGACGCACTGGCCCAAGGGGGAAGTCTTTGAAGACAAGCTTCAAGCAGGGTAGAACCGAAAAGGAAAACCTGGCATGTCCTGCCTCCACCTCGGATGAACGCGCTCGACAGACCACACACCCAACGATTTTATAGCCGTTGCCGCGCTAGGAGACTTCAAATGGGCTCGTTGCAGCGCGTTGATAATCTTAGTACAACACAGACCGATGGATGGCAGCGTACAGCTGACAGCAAACTTCACGCCAACACTGAAGCAATCCATCCCAAGTCGATCATTCTCAGGCTCGGGCTCCCACGCTTTCTATTGATAGTTCCCTGATACCGTCCACGACAGATTCGTCAGACCTTTACACTCGAAGTCGTTCAACGAAAATCCATCGGCGTACCAACCTCTCAGCACTAGATGTCTGCGGAATCCACTCTGCAGCGTGCAATACCCAGATCTCAGATAAATTGAAGGTACCGGTAGGCAATTGACACGGCCAACACAAGTCCCCACGGTACTTCGCGAGGATCATACCTCATGTATCTATCACAAAAAAGCACGAAACGCTAATAATCGTCGCCACCACCACAAAACTGTCAATCTGGAACCGGAGATGAACACCTCGCAGCCAAGAGCTACTCGCGTCACGCAAGGATCCGACCGTAACCATCAAATGTCCATCATACCTGGTCACTCGTCCACTGTTTCGATTCGTGATCATTCCGCGCGACAAAATGCCCCGTCACACGACAAGGAAGGACACTCAATGGTGATACCAGGCAGGTAAAGCAGATTCCTCGAGCTTCAACATCACAGCAAGCGCCTGCAGACTAGAGTCGAACCTCGTATCGATTCGCATTGATGCAATAGTTTTCTCCGCCTCCGCTCATCTCGCCATATCGAACGCTTCTTACTTCTTCAGAGTCCTCAACCTACAACTCTTGAATCTGACAGATGGCACGCCATCATCGTCGCAACCACAACGACCACATCGATGGAAGCGAGGTCAGAGCAAGCTTTACCTACTCAAGTGCAGTCATCGGACGCTGGGTACAGTACAGTAGCTCCCTGACTGGAAGGTTGCTGGAGCAGCATTTTCCCCCGCGGAGAGCCCAACAATAGCAGAATGAAGGCGAGCGGGCGAGCGGGCGAACGGCAGTGCTTGGATGGATGAGTAAACCTCGGGCGTCTACGCATCGAGAATCCACTTCCACCGGGGAGCGTACGGCTCGGCGTGTCTTTGGAATTGTTCGATCCACGTCAGTTCAGTTCAGATGGGTTGCATCTCGGTGGGCGTCGTAAATGTCAACTTGTCGCTGCATGAACTTACACCGCGCTGCGCAGACACGCACGCCTCCTTGGCGTCATCCGCTGGCGAGTGTTTCGGGTCAAGCGGTAAGGTCTAGACATGTCCATTTAGCGAGCGCATCTCCACGTCTCCATTGCGTGTTTTATCGCCGCCACGACCTCGTGCGAGAGCCACGCATCTTGGGAGGATCCGCCCGTCGGTCGGGCGATATTCTGAAGCCCATAGCTCGTCGAAAACTAAGCCCCGGGTCGTCAGGAAGGCGCGTTAAAACGTCACCTGCGTACTCTCCTGACGTTGAAGCTGCGTCCAGCTTGCTCACACGTACGCCAGACACACAAGCAGCTTGATGGCTCGAGAATTCTTTTATGAACGACCAACCAGCCGAATCGTACCACTGTAAGAGCGTTCCCGGCTTGCGATGATGAACGGATGGAGCAGCCGCGCACCGCGACACCGGGTGCAAGTGCTCGGGCGGGGCTCACCTGTGCAAGCAGGAGCTGCAATACAGTATGCCGTGACTCGATCGGGGCGAGGATGTGTCCGTCACCGCGCTGTTTCGCGCTGTTCTCCCTCGCCTGCGTTTTTATGCGACTGTGAGAGACGACGACCTGTCATATCGTATATCGAGCAGCGAGATAATACTGCAGAGGTTTTGGGCTCCCGTACCGACCACCAGCGTCCACCTGGGCCGCCCATAGAGTTGGCAAGAGCTGGCGCCGCCAGGACACCGACCGCCCGCTGCGCAGCTCCTCCTGGCTGCCACTTCGATCTTTTTCGCCCATGCGCGTTTCTCTAGTGCTTGCATCTAGGTGCGGTAGACAAGCACCCGACCTTCCCCCAAGCTTTTTTAACACCGCCCTTGAAGGAAGGAAGGACGGCTTGTGCCTATCAAATACGTGGTCGACAGGGATCGCTCTCTGCAGGCAGCAATGGTGGGCGGGTGGGTGGGGACGCCTACAAACGCCACCACATCGAGCTGTTGTGCAATTGAGGAGGAAGCCTCACCTCGCCTCCCTCACGCTCGTGTCCGTCCGTCCACCCGGGCGAGTCAACTTCAACGCGACGCAAGGTCGGCTGGCTGGCTGGGAAGTTTCTCACTACCAAGTACGAAACCTGCCTCTCCGCATACGACCGAAGAAAGTGATTTTCAAGACAGGGGCAGAGTATGGGGCTTGCTGGTCGTGGGAACCCGCCCACCCGACCTGCGTCGGTCTCATAAACAAGCGCCGTGGGCTCCTGACTTGGCTCTCCTGTATGTTCTGCCCGTCACGGGGGACTCGCCCGAGTCACTCGCGGCCGGCCCATTCTCCGACCTTCACAGCCGGAGTCCCGAGCATTGGCATCATCCAGCAGCGTTCATTCGTTTTCCGTGGACGAGTGAAAAGGACGGAGACACACTCGGCTCGGATCTCCTCCTTCCGGTCGTCGGCCAGAGCACATAGACCTTTTTTCGTTTTTTAACGCACACCGCAAGAGAGAGAGAGAGAGCTCGTCGGCTGCTCACCCACAGTCAACAACAAACCACCCCTCCGGTGAGGAAGCAGCAGGCTAGTCCGGCAGCTCCGCGGCTCCTCTTCCAACCAGGCTTGCCTTGGAATGCTACAGACGTGCGGGCCACAAAGACCAGACAAAGGCGAAGACATGCTAGACGCCGCGCGTGTTTACCGCCCGGGGCCAGTGCGACATGGGGCGTCCGAGGCGAAACGCCCCGGGCCTAGTTGCGATCGCAGCTATGCCCAACAACTCTATCCTCCTCGCGACGCCGCAACAGACTGCTCGGGGAGCCTCAGCTACAGCACCTCAAACACCAGCTACAACACCTGCAGCGCGCCATTGGCGGCGGGTTCCAACTTTGGGTCGGCAGCATCGACGAGCTCTTCCTCGACGTCGTCGCCGGCCGCCGTGGACCTCGCGTTCCTGCCTCTCGACATGCGCCACGACTCCAACGACGACAGCTCCGACAGTGACGGAGGCTTCATCGTCAACAGCGCAACACCCACCGAGCTCGATCGAGAGATGATGGGCATGCTTGCCACCAACTGGAACCTCAACGAGCAGCAGCAGCAGCAGCAACAACAACAGCAGCAGCAGCAGCAGTTCCAGTCGCGCGAGACTCCTACATCCTGGGATGCGTCAGCGCTTTTCGGTGCAGATAACAGCGGCATGATCACGTCTCATCCTCCGGCTGCGGCCGCTGCCATGGGCCTCCACCCCGTGGTGTCCGATGTGGCCATGATGAACATGATGGGCATGGGCTTCCTGGCGCCCGCGGGCACCGCGCTTGGCCCCGACATGCCGTTCAGCGCGGGACCGCAGCCCGATCCGTTCGCGCTGTTCCGCGATTACGGCAGTGTCCCGCAGAATGACTTTCTGCTCAACATCCCGGATGATAGCGCGTTCCCTGCACCTCCGCCGCAGTTCCAGCCGGAGCTGATGGCTGGCGCAGCCAACCCAAACGCGTTCATGCCGATGGTGGCGCCGCCGTTAGTGGACAACCAGCAATTGGAGCCGTCCCTGATGTACGCGAGCAACATGAAGATGGATTCGGCTAAAGTCGCAGCCATGAACAACGCGGCACCCTTAGTGCCGGTCACCAACCAGCAAACCTACGAGCCGGCGTTCGTGACTCCAGAAAAGCTTGATGCTTTTGCTACGCCTGGCAAGTTTTCGTCGTCGGGATCAACCGGATCTTCATCGTCGGTGAATTCAACGGTCGGGTCGTCTCCTGTGTTTGCAACGCCAGACTCGAAGCGCCTCATGTCGCCGCAATCTTCCGGAAAGCCGACGAAACCGAAGCGTATCCGTCGCTTATGCTCCGTCACTGGTTGCGGCAAGCGTGCGCGATCCCAGGATTTGTGTATCGCTCACGGCGGTGGACGCCGTTGCATCGTTGAAGGATGCGAAAAGAGCTCTCAGGGCGGCAATCTTTGCATCAAGCACGGCGGCGGCAAGCGGTGCCGCTTTCCTGGATGCGATAAGGCCGCGCAGACCAACTCGCTATGCAAGGCACACGGCGGTGGCCCTCGTTGCCAGTTCAAGGGCTGCAATAAGAGCTCACAAGGTGGCGGCTTTTGTCGTGCACATGGAGGTGGCAAGCGATGCGCTGCCGAAGGATGCAACAAGGGAACGCAGCGCGGCGATTTCTGCGCGCTGCACGGCGGCTCTCGCTACTGTGAGGTCGAGGGCTGCACGCGCAACGATCGTGGAGGCGGGTTTTGTGCGCACCATGGTGGCGGGAAGCGCTGCTCGGTGTCAGGGTGCAATCGTTCATGCCGAAGGAATGGCATGTGCTCGACGCACCTGCGCCTTACGGGCCGCGAAGAAGGCGGCGTTGGAGAGATGGAGCTGGAGGCGAGCTTTTAAAGTCGGTCTCGTATTAGTTTGACGGAGGGCCGGCCAGGAATCACTGCCGAGTGGAAGCAGAAGCGCAGCCGCACGACGAAGCCTGTCACGAATGTACAAACGAAGCAAGCGAGCGACGCAAAGCTTTATCGCCAATGGCAGCGGCAGGACGACCCCCAGTATTTATCGACGTGTGTGGATTGGATCGGCGTTGGCACCGATGGAGCAAGCCGCGAGCATGCAACGAGCTGGGAGGGCTAGGAGAAAAGTTACCGAGAGAGAAATGCAAAAACTCATCGCGTCCGGGAGTGTAGTTAGTCAATCAAAGAAAATAGTAGCAGTGGTCACCGCGATCGAGTCTTTGGTAGAAACATGAATGGTGTTGAAGCAAACCTCGGAGCTGTGGACTGTGCTGCAGCCATTGCCGCTGATCGCCGTCCGACCTTGTCCAAGCAGCGGTGGTGGTCGTCGGTTGCAACGGCCTCCGGTGGTTGCCAAGGCAGCAATGGCTACACAATTCCGTTATGTGTCAAGCGTACATAAATGTTTTCGCTGTCTGTGCTTCAACATGCCAAGAGGAGCACCCGCTGGTTTAACATCCGTGAGGGGGGAGGGAACGAGTGAGTGCGGTGCGGAGGGGAGGGTGCTTCTAGCTACACATCCACCGCCTTCGCACTGGTTTTTCTGCTCGCCAAGACCTTCGTCACAGAGTTCTTCACGGTTCGGCGACCAGAATGGACGCGTAACTCACTCTGCGCGGAGCTCCAACTTTCCAGCAAGAGCGGCAGGGCGTTTCAGAGCCGAGTTGAGTCCAACGCGAGGCAGGCAGGCGCCGACCTGCAATGCCACGCTCCTTCGTGTGTCGCAGACGTCGACCGCCGTGGCGATCGCTTGGCCTCTTGCTGCGCAAGAGGATTGGTGCGGGGCGGGCGGGTGCTGGCGAGGTGGACAGGCTCGACCTGCGGATGGGATTGGATTTTCGTGCGTGGCGCCAAGCTCACGGCCCAGAGTAATCAGCCTCAAGACATGTGCACAGCCACACGGAGGGATTTGCACCACCTCAACACAACGCGACGCACTGCAATCCCGAGATCCGTGTGCCGCTCCTCTGAGAAAACACCATGCGGCAAAAAGCTGCCAAGGTGACCATGGCGTCGGCTTTGAGTTGCCAAATGAACGCGGTCAGGCTGGTGACACGTTGACGACCCAGGCGGGCGTGAAAAATTAAAACATTCTTTCCAAAGGTGGCAGTCCAAAGGTTGTCAAGACTCAAAATAGGGTGATTTCAGTTGTTCTACACATTGTAAAAGCACCTACTTCTGCCAAATTGCGTCCCGTGCAGCGCCGGGCCCGCGGTGTCTTGATTAAAAGTGAGCGCGGCGCATCCCGCGCGATGATGGCTCAACATCTTGCGCTTTGTATGCTTCAGAATCCGCACCTGCCCTTCTCACGCACGCGCGGGGGTAGGTCTTGCTGCGACAAGAGCCGAGCCGCCGCCGCTTCCCACATCCCCCCCACATACTTTCCCCCATACATCGCTCGGCAAACCCCCAGCCCGCGCGTTTCAACCCTACCCCCCCGCGCGCACCCGCTCTAACCTTCTCATGTGTCGCGAAGGTCGCGCCAAGCTCTCCCCCCCTCCATCGCGACGCCGCCCCCACAGTCCAAAGTCCAAGTGCCGCGTAAGGCGACGAGCCGCCGCCATGCCGCTGGGCGAGAAGCTTCAGAGGCCATTCGAGCTGCTGTCCCTTCGGGGCCGCAAGAAGAAGGACGCGCGTGCAGAGTCCGCGCCAGTCGCCGCCTCCAGTCACCACAGCGCGCTGCACGCCGCGCCGCAGCATGCGCCGCTCTTCTCGCAGGTCCAGTACGAGCGCCTGGCGCCTGCCGTCACGTACGAGCGCCTCACGCCCGCCACGGCCGCCGCGCCGCAGCCCACGCTCATCACGCACGTGCCCAAGCAGCCGCCAAAGCCGCCAAAGCCCGCGCCGCTCGTGTACGACGCGGCCGCCAGGGCCGCAGCCTTCCCCAGCCCAGACGCCACGGCCGCGCCGCCACCCCTGCCGCCCGCCACCTTCCGATCGCCAGCGCTGTCCTCGCTGCCCTCGCCAGGAATGCTCACGCCTATTACACCAGGAGATGTAGGACGCAGCCCGGTGGACCTCCCGCCGCTCGCGAGACCGGTGCAGTCCCCAGCCGTACCCGCTGCTAGCGTAGGAACTAGCAACACCACAGGCGTCGCTGTGACCAAGCCAAGCCCAGGCGTACCCACGCACTCGTTCTCGTCCGTTATGGGCGAGTGGATGAGCCAGCTGCGCACGCCCACGCCAGACGTGACGCTGCTGCCCTCACCGTTCGACTTCAACCAGGACACGCCCACGCCGCTAGACAAGGCAGAGGACATCGTACGCATCCAGGACGCACTGCTGCCCACGCCCCCGCCCGACGTACACGACCAGAAGCAACACCCCAAGAGCAACGACTACGTGCTCTCGGCCTCTCGCCGCCCGCTGCTCGAAGACATCGCCTCGCTCTGCCGGGATCTCAACTCACAGGACATTAATGACACGCGAGCCCCGCCGTACGCGAGCTCCACGCCTGTTGGGATGAACAAGCCCCGTGCCATCCCAAGCCTGCACCAGCTGCGCGGAATTGAGACCAAGTATGACACCCTCGACCCGCGTCGGCCGGGATTCCCGGCGTCCAGCTTCCAGAACAATGACGCCGACGACGATGACGAAGATAAAATGTCCATGTCTTCCTACCAGGGTTCCACGCCGGCGCACGGCGGAAAGGGAAAGCGGCGGAAAATGTGCACTTCAGATGGCTGCACCAACCTGTCACGGTCACGAGGACTTTGCAAGGCCCATGGAGGTGGCCGACGCTGTAGTGTCGAGGGCTGCACACGCGCAAGCCAGAGTGGAAGTTTGTGTATTACTCATGGTGGTGGCAAGCGCTGCACCGT
Organism: Phytopythium helicoides; assembly: GCA_024867545.1. Classification (NCBI taxonomy): domain Eukaryota; phylum Oomycota; class Peronosporomycetes; order Pythiales; family Pythiaceae; genus Phytopythium; species Phytopythium helicoides. The sequence continues at coordinate 1,706,308 of JANFNE010000006.1, read as the reverse complement.
CGACGGTTGCATGAAGGCGGCTCAATCACGAGGGATGTGCAAGGCCCATGGTGGAGGCGTTCGCTGCCGCGTGGATGGGTGCGCCAAGAGCTCCCAAGGTGATGGTTTCTGCCGTTCTCACGGCGGTGGGCGTCGCTGTGGGCACCCGAGCGGTTGCACCAAATGGGCTCAGCGCAATGGTATGTGCATGGCGCACAGCGAGGGCAAGTACGGTAACAGTTACCGCGGCCGGTTGGCCCGAATGCAGCAGCAGGGATATGACGACGACGAATGATGGAGATGAAGGAGGGAAGGATATACGCCCAACGAGAGGGAAACGTTGCGACTGTTTCCCCCCGTACAACGCCGCTCTGCTCCTCCGTCTCGCCCAATCTCAACTGACCGATGGAAGGCTCGCATAAGCGCCCGCAAGACACCTGGTCATTGCGCTTCTCACATGGAAGGCGGCGTACACTCGGGACGTAGCGAGAGGCAAACCACCCTGCCAGGTCTCGATGGTCTGTGCATAAATTTATTCTCGTGACGTGCAAATACACTTACCAGTAGTTGTTGTATTAGCTCATTTGCGACCCACTCAGTATCCGTCGCCTACCTCATTGCATTCAGGTTGCTGCCCCAACGCAAACTCGTCTTGCCCGTACCCAGCATCTTCATCCTCGCCGTCGCTCTCAAACTCAGAGGCGTTCGCCACAGCTGAAGGAGACAGCCATGCTGACGGCCTTCGCAGTCCTCGCTTGGGGCTCTTGATGGCGTTGTAGCTGTCCACGCGAGGGCGAACCTGCGAGTAGTCGGGAGCGGCTTCTTCAATCAAGTGAACAGGACAAGCAGCTCTGGTGCCAATCTTGTCGAGCGTCTCGAGTGTTACAAGCGACATTCGTCGGAGTTGGCCTTTCGGAGATGGCATGCCCGGATCTGCTTCTTCTCGGTCTTCCAGGTTGTCTTCCCAAACATACGGGAAAGCCAGGTGCTTTATGGCCGTGCTCATCGGCTTGGTGCCAAGCTTCATATCACTCCTAGAAAAGCATACTTGTGAGTGGCAACACTAGGATCCCCCGAAAATCAAACAAACAAACGTACACGCGATGGTAGGCGTCAGTGAGAATAGTTGGACGGGCAAACTTCTGCCTCACCTTGAGTCGAGACGAGATGGTGCCGATGCTCTTTCGACGGTATTCCGGGATCCCACGCTTTACTACGCGAGATGGAGAGTTTCCGCGTCCGCCATTACCTCCACGCAACAGACTCTTTACCGTCGCGTACGTGACCGACCCTCGAGATCGACCTCGATGAGCAGATGCGTCATCGCTGTCGGGTGTTTCTCCTCCATGATCTGAGCGTCTACTGCGTGATCGTCGTTTCTTTCTTTCAACAGCCGTTTGTTGCTGCAAATTCCACTTTTGACTTGATACAAATGACACAGAGCGTGTTGGGCTGGCTGGTAGAGACGATGGAGAAGCAAAAGCTGTCTGAAATTGCGTATTGCCTTGTGAAGGCGCATTAGAAGCAAGCCCAAACCGTGTGAGAGAGTAAAGCAGCTTGTGAAGATCTGAGTCCGTCGGTAGAAAAGGATCTTCGGCTGAATGTTGCGGTTGGTACTGATACGGCAGCGGTGGTTGTGGTTGATTGCTTGCAACGTCGTCGTGGTAGTCCATTGCTGTGGCAGTGGTTGACGCATTTGACTCGTAGCTCGATTGGCGCTTGAGAATTGAGCGAAGCGGTGAGGTTACTGGAGATCCCGTTGCTTCAACAGTTCTACCAGGTACGTATTTGTGCAGGGTGTTTGGCTCGACATCGCGAAATTCCTGGCTTTTTATGGTAGCTTTTGGATTTGCCAACAAATCATCGAGCGGCAATTCGATGCTCACTTGCGGCTTTTTGAAGCTGGATCGCTGCTGTTGTCCTGGGGAGTACTGTGGAGTTGGTGGAGACGAAGACATTGATGCATTCGTAGGTGAGGTCGCCGGCTCGGACCGTGCAGCTGTCAGCAAAAACGGGTTCTCTTGCGACTCGTCGAAGAGTTCCGTGCTCATAAACGAGAGGACATTGACACTTCCGATCGCGCCACAATATGTCATCGCTGGGATCCTCGATTTTACCAAGCACGAATGCAACCTGTCGACTTTCGGTCGAAGATGTGAAATGCCTCAGCTGCAGATCAATAGACAAGAACCAATGCGTTTTGTGAGAATCATGGTTCACAATGGTTGAACAAAAGAAATCGGCGCGTCCTCGCGTCAATGGCAAGACTAAGAACAGGACGACGCCAACTTCCTGGTGAGCAGCTATTTTCGTACGAAGGCCAAGTTTTCTCTCAGGCAACCTAGTCTTTATTGTACTTGAACGGCACTTTAAAGAGCTGACTGATAACAGTTGTCGTTATAACGCACCATGATGCAGTGCCTGGATTTGAGTCATGGCGTGCTCGTTCGTTCATGGCCATAGCATTCCCCGTCCAATTGCGCGTATGTAGCCATGCAGCCCGCAACCATTCAGTACTTAAAATTCAGCCATAATGGGTCCATGCTTGTCCTCTATATGAACCGCAGAGATATCCAGCAAAGTGCAATGGCAATGCATCCATATCGCTTGTGCAATTCGCCAACTTCCGGCATATCTCTCAGGAAGGCTACTCATCGTGCTGCTTGCGGCAAATGGACACAGAAGCTTCTCTGGTGAACCATTCGCCGCGAGAAGTGGCTTGATGAAGAGCATTTGCTTCCAGCGATGAACAGGTTCACCCAGCAGCGACTCTTGGACCTTATTGATTTCATCGATGGTAACACGAGATTTGAGCACTATCCTTACTCAGATGGAATCTATCTTGTTGGATCGTACCGCGGAATTCTTGAGCTGCTGATAGAATGCACTGACGTGTACCTTCTAATAAAGGCATCCATTGTTCGTGAAGTGAACAACGGTGAACAGTTCTTTATCGCTAGACAACTCACTAGAGAGCTTCGGGACATCCACGAGCGAATGGAGATCATTTGGTGTACAGCTTCGGAGCTGTGGTCTGACCATCCACTGCATTTCGGTGACTGAAGTCGCGAATGGGAGCAATATCGACGCGATGCACTGCACAATGACACTGACCAGTTCATTGATGCGCTTGAAAAGTGTAAGAACGCTGAAAAGCAGGAGGAGTGGCTTCTGAAGCTTGGTCACGACCTGCTGCACAATCGGGATGAATACGACGACACGGACAAGGCATTTATTGATGGGCGCCTGACGCGCCTCAACATTTCTCTAGGTGACATCCCTATTCCGGCACGGTTCCTTCCACCGGGAAATCTCAAGAGCACTCTGTTTCTACGAAAATTGGCGGATATTTGGAGCCATCTCCTAAAATGACTGATACGTCGACTGTCATGTTTCGCTCGTACGAGAGGTTCAACTTTCCGTGACTGGATGGGAGTAGACATCTCCACAAACGAAGACAAAGCTATGTTTTGAAGAAAAGTCATGCAATGACTTGCGCAACATCGGAAATACTCTGTGGGAATCTTGGACATAAATTGCTGGGATTGCATCTGGGCCTTCAGTATATTGACGAGCGTGGGATCGCGTACGGCCAGTTAACTAGTGACCATATCGTGTTCAAATATTCATTTTCGCTTGACGGAACACCTCAACTTATTATGTTTCATTGGGGGCTGCCGAAGCAGGATATAAGTCATATGACCAATACCGACATGGATAGCACCACGAATTTTCCAAGTGATCACACGGAAACATTTGAAAAAGATATTCAGGTACTTGGGCTATGGGCTGTAGAAATTTTGACGCTGAAGCTTCCAAAAGCACAAAGATATCTTGAAGTCCGGTCCTAGGAATGGAAGATGACAAGTGGGAGCTCGTCAAACGAATGTGTCGGCGGATCTAACGGAGAAGCCCATGTCGATCGCTCAAATTGTTGCCAAAGCAAATAAGTTTGCGCAAATCGAAAGAGTCCAGCGAAGCTCTGTGATGCTTTCAACTGCACCGAAATCCAGCGACCAACCCAAAATACGATCCAAAACGCAATCCAGGGTCTTCAACCAATAATGTTGTCACGCCAAAATGATGAATCTTTGAATTCAGACTTTCTTGACGTCGGATGCACTGAAACGGGTTATGGATATCTCCGAATCGATGCTGGGTGCGCAAATCGATTTGAATGAAGATTTCATTCGGAAATTTGCCGAGTTGCTGGAATTTATGCAGCGTGAAGCTAGGCGGTTTGTTGCTGAGAACTCGTCATTATCAGCTCTTTCATCCACTTCCATTAGCTCGTCAATTGGCGGCATAGCGATGGGATTTCACAAAGGACTCGACAAGATTTTGTTGCTGCAACAGCCAAGTCTTGCATTTGATGATCCGTTGCATAGGCAATGGCGACAACGGTTGGATGAACGTCATTGTCAGTCAGGGCTACTGCACCATCCATGCAAGCAATCAGAAGCAACCGCCAATGGTACCAGCGGTGCATCGGGGGATGCCGACAATGCAGATATAACTTATATCATTTACGAGCAAACCAAGTGGCGATCTACGCTCTATGAAGCACACCCTTGCAACCACCGGGGTGCCAATTCCTCGATTTCCGCAATATGAGAGCGTCCCAAAGTGGTTCATCCCGCCCTACGATATTGATTCGAACCCGTGCCGTTCGGCAAAGGTTCATTTGGGGATGTGCACTACAGCACTTGGATGGGCACCAAAGTCGTGGCCAAAAAGCTCTTTCTCACGCCTGGTCAAGAGTCGAAGTATCGGCACGCTTTTTTCCGTGAGCTAAATGTCTGGTATCACCTGCATCACGACAATATCATCAAGCTATACGGTACCTGCCATGTTGGCGACCCGTATTTTGTGTGCGAGCTGCCTGATGAAGGCCAGCTTGATGATGCTGCCCCACTTGATGTGAACGCCTTGCGCTCTCCAAGCCGATGATCAAGACTCAGAGATGCAGCATCGATTTACAATATCTCCATACGAACGGTTTAGTTCATGCTGGCCTCAAGTGCAACAACATACTGTGATTCTCCTATAAAGCCGGAGGTAACACTGTCGCGAAAATATCAGACTTTGGCTTTGCTTTAGCATTCTGGTATTGGGTCTTCAAGACAGTGCGTACAGCGTAGGCGCGTGGAGATGGACAGCCCCAGAGGTGTTAAATGGCGCTCTACCTACCACTTCATCTGATGTGTACTCGTTTGGTATGTGTATCATCGAGGCCGTGAGTGGGGAGATCCCGTGGGGCCAAGATTTGCCAGATGTTGCCGTCAAGCACCATGTCACTAAGCGCAAGGTGATACTAACTCGACCCGATGGATTCACCGACATTGAGTGGGCACTAGTGTTGTTACGACCCGAGCGAGCGCCTCACAATTGGTAGCGTGGTCAAGATCATTAAGCCTATCGCGAAGGACCACGCATGGCTCCTCGTTTGATTTCGAGTGTGTTGAAGTAATGCAATGCACTCAATGCTTCTTACTCCAATAACTAACAACTTTTTTTTTGCTTTAAACAAGTAGCTTGATCTGGATCTTTCTCCCAGCTTTCACTGCAAAGGCACTGGTTGACGGCAGCTTCCTACTTCGATTATCTTCACCGTCATAAATACACACGAGCTGGGCCGGATGAACACGTTGGAAGCGTAGCGATCGGGTGAACTTACTACCACCCTTCGCCTCTACCCCACGTCGGTAGAGCCTTGCATTTGAAAACGAACTGGGATTTTATCTTGCTCGCCCAAATCAGTGGTATTGAGTGTAGGCTGATCGAGCTTGTTGCTGCTGCTGCATTGTACGCGCCGTACTAATCATCTCGTTGAGGATGTACCTCTGGTGCGCGATAGAGTCTTCGACTGCTTGGACACTTGGAATACCGCTGCTGCCCACCATCGAACGAGCATGCGACGGTGTGCCCATTGCTCGCATTGCGCTCTTGGTACTCACGACAAGCACACCGTCCTCGTCGACGTCGAAAATCTCACTCCCGGGCCGATCTGTAACCGAATCGGAAAAGCTATCGTAGCTGCTAACGCTTGCAGTACTAGCCATGCTGTAGCCGTAGTTGTCGTAGTACACACCGGGTTTCTGCGCGTCCAGCGAGCTGTTACTTGTGACGATACGGTTGCTGCTGTTCATACGCATCATCTTGCCGGCCGGGACGAGGGCTGCTGAGTGGGAGATATTCGAAGCACTGCTCGTCTCGGACCCGAACTGCCGGCGAGCGTTAAGATTGACTGCTGAAGATGACAGTGCGCTACTGCTAGTGGTCGTGTGGCGACTGACCGTCGTCCCAGAAGAGCTTGAGGATCGACGCTCGTAGCCGTAGTCAGATACAGACATAGACGACTCGATAGCGACACGCTGCGAGGACACCTCGACAAGGCATTTCTTGCAGAACTTTGCTTGGACTCCGACGTTGCGCTTGACCACGCACGCTTTGCACACAACTTCGCCGCAGCTGCGGCACTGTGACTTCTTTCCCATCATGCCAAACTTGCTCAGACACACGTTACAGGTCTTGCGGTCACCCAGCGGCACGAGCTGGCTCTTGTCCTTGAGCGGAAGTCTAGCGAGGAGCTGCTCTTGAACAAGTAAGGCAAGCTTGCTAAGGGTAGCGGACGCGACTGCCAAGAAGCTCTGGATGACCCACGTGGACACGTTCTCGGGCTCTTTCCAGCACCCGTCAAGCACAACGTCGGTGTGGCCATGGTTCGAGCCCCTGGACGGGAAGAGCAGCATAATCTCGGTGCCTCGAAGGCGAGAGAGCCCGTAGGTCTCCTTGAGTAGGCCGCACTCAGGCCTGTCGATTGAGTGCGTAATGTGAAAGCCGACCGGGAAGCCTTCGTTGTCGGTCGCGACGCCGGTGTACTCGAGAAAGCACATATCCCAGTGCTGCGCCGTCGATGCAGCTCCGAGCGACACTGCCTGCCATCGCAGCGCGATGAACTCCTCCTGCGCTGTCGATTCGAGCGACACGGACCGCGGCTGGAGGATGCACAGCGTCTGCGCGTCAAGCAAGTCGCGGTACAGGTTCTGTCGTCGCGCTCGCGCCTGGCCGGTGGTGTCGGCGATCAAGGCCCCCATGAGGTTGTTGAGCGACGTGGGAGCCGTTCCTTCGACGCGGAAGCGCTGGTCGCCGCCGGCAATGCGCTGGGCGAACCGCCGAAAGCCGCCCTGGCTGCCGAGCTCCTTCCACTCGCGGAGCTGCGCGGTGCGCTCCTTGGCGTTGCCCAGCCGCAGGAGCGAGTCGTCCAGCAGGCTGCGAGCCATGGCCACGTACTGCGAGTGGTCTCGCTCGGACATGCGGACCTTGGGGAAGTAGTTGCTCGGCAGCGGCAGCGTCTCGAACTTGGAGCCCGCCTGCGAGAACTTTTCCACGTCGGACCGCGAGATGTGCATGGCGGGGTTCATGGTCGCCGCTTGAAGCTGCTAGCGCGCAGCCAGCACCGACAGATCAGAGATCAGGGGCGCAACGCTGCAGCCGTGACGAGCGGCTCTGCTGTTGACAGCGATCGAGCAAATGCTGGGGAAGAAGCAAGCCGAGGTCGAGCGGAAAGGCTCCTGCGAGACAAATCACAGGCCGCGCCGGTCAAGAAGTGGCGTCAGGACGTGCTGGGATGATACCGTCACACGTAGCGCGTACGGTACTGTACGACGGTCTCACTTGCAGGCGGCAGCGCGTCGCTCGCATGGAGCGTGCACATCTCGGGCGAAAAGGCACGGCCACGCTGCCACACGTGCGTGGTGAAGGCGGTACAGTGTCGACCTGCCGACTTGACAGTGGGATGCGACTCGCCACTTGGCGAGGCAGGCGTGGACTTGAGTCAAGCGGTGTTGAGTGAGCTCCGGCATACTCTCGACAAGTCAAGCGCTCTCTGGCGGCGGGCCGGCTGGAGGGAAACCTCTGCTCCATGCGGTCTTCTCGCCACCTGCCGAAAATCTCTCCCTGGAAAAAGGCTGAGCCTCGCCCAGTTTTCGGTGAAAGATGACGGCGGACGTCAACCGGATGGAAACAGAGTCAGCCGGGCCGTTGCTGACAGGTGGGCCGGCGGAGCGACATCGAAGGTGTGATCAAGCAAGCGGTAAACGATTACTAGAACCGGCTGGAAGGAACGCGAATTCGGTGCGAGATGGAGAGGAAGCTCCTCTCATCGAAGTCCGCTGCAGTGAAATCTATGCCCGGCTTCATGCTGGCAGATTTTTTGCTTGTAGATTTTCCTTTCCTTGCCAGGTTTGCATTTGCCACTTGTTCAACGATGTCATGCGAGTCCTTCATTTGAACGGAGTATGCTGAGGTGGTACCCACGCCAGATCAGCACTTCGCCGCACAGAAAAACTGGCAGGGAGTACAAAGTCCGAGTCTTCGCAGTCATCACCAAAGTGTACACTCGTGTTGTACCGCACGTCATGCCATCAATCCTACCACATGGAGAGCTGATGCTGAGCCGCCAATACATTCGTCTCTAATCAATCTTTCCGTGGCATGGCCGCAGGCGGCAGCCGACCGAAAGGCATCCACACGCCACCAATTCATTCATGATTTCGCCCTCGGTCAATTTTTTTCTTTCCTCAACGTCGGTCATCACGCAGCCGTTGGGTGTCGCGCGCAGCATCCTTTGCCACTTCCACCAGTACAGTGAGAGGATTCGCAAGGCGTGGGCGTGGCCTGCGCGAAATTTGCCTCTCGTTTTTTCGTGTGTAACGAGTTGTCGAGTGGACTGTGGAGTGCAATTCGGCCGTGGTTCTCCTGTGCCACTGTGCCATCGTAGGACTGGCACTGTTGATGGCAGGCAGGGCAGAGGGTTTGACAGGTCGTGAGGACGCCACGAACCACGGTGCCGAGCAGAGCAATCCCACGTGCTGCCGCAAGGTGTCACGCCACGGATGGTGGACACATCAGAGGTGGGGGCGAATTCTTTTTGGTGCCGTCGCAACAAAGCTCTGAACTTCGTGTGGCATTGAGATGAATATTCAGCGCGTGGGGGTGCTTGGTCGCTGATTTGGTGGTGTCATCGAACTCTATTCAGTGAAAAATGTCAACACACATCACATGTCAGCAGCATGGAGCTTCGCAGCACAGCGCTGGACACGACGCTAACCTTCTCCATGAAGTGAGCCCAGTTGAGTCAAACGTCGATCAAACTCAATACATGTACTGGACGCATTGACACGTCGTACTGATGGCTGCTCTGCAGTCGTCGTCGCCTCGCCTTCCACTTTGGTACACATTCATTGAGGATGTGGTGGCGTTTGCGCAAATCCGTTGATGTCGGCAAGGATTCAGCGTTCGGGTGAAGCGAAGCAGCTTGCAGGCTCACTTGCCTCGTTCCGTAGTGCCAGACACCAACCGAATCCATCGAGAGGCGGTTACGCTGGTCAACACCCATGGCGACCCTCTCGACCAGCTCTCTCCTGCGAGTCGGATTCCACCAGTCTCCTACCAACTCGTTCGTCAGTTGTTGTTGCGGTCGACATGGGGTGAACCCACGCCGCCTGATCTCTTCCTGATCCAACAACCGTACAGCGAGACAGCAATCGGACGCGAAATCGTCTACAGTTGCACGGAGATCTGCGCTCGTCAACAGTGATTTGTACTCTTGCAGTGTATTTGTCTTCAATCTGCAAGCCTTTTCCGTTCATGTGCAGAGCACAGTGGACACAAACCACTAACAGAGACCTTCCGGATTTCCATGTGATCGACCCGATCACTGTTGGACTGACTCGAACACGATCTTGTTGTCTAGCAATCGCTCAATCTGCTCCTCGGATCGACCAAGCACGTCATGAAGAACTTGTCTCGTGTCCTCTCCAATACGACGACCAGCCCACTTCGTGCGGCCAGGGGTTGACTTGAGCTTCGGCAAGATGGCTGGAAGCTTGAGTGTGCGCTTGCCTGCCGATTCAGGGAGCTCCACTTCTTCAAACATTCCACGCTGCTGATACTGAGGATCGCGAACCATGTCTTCGACCGAGTAGACAAGTCCCACTGGAACCTTGGCACGATCCATGGTGTCGGCAACAACTTCGGCAGTCTGAGTTGCTGTCCATGCCGCGAGGACGTCGTCAATCTCCGCTTGGTGCTTCACGCGGTCGCCGTTCGTGCGTAGCCGGGGGTCATTCCCCATATCGGCACGGCCAATCGCCGTCATGAGCTTGGTGAAGAGCGAATCGGTGTTGGCAGCCAGCACAATGTCTTTGCCGTCTTTGGTCGTGTAGGTGTTGGAGGGCACGATACCAGTAATCGTGGATCCCGAGCGCTCTCGAATGGCTCCAGAGTAATCGTACTCTGGGACGACGGCCTCCATCAAGTTGAACATGGACTCGTAGATGGCCACGTCAACCTGCTGGCCGCGGAGTGCACCACCGACGGCATTGACACCTCGCTCACGCCCAAGCAAAGCAACAACAATGCCCAGCGCAGCATGAATGCCCGCGACCGTGTCGCCGACACTCAGATTCGGACGAGCCGGCTGGCGGTCAGGAAATCCGTTCACGTATCGGAACCCGCCCATCGCCTCGCACACGGACGCAAATCCCGGTCTGCCACACGCATATCACGTCAAAAAGATACAAAAGAGCTAACCGAGCCCGGAGCTGTCCCATACCTGGACGAGTATGGTCCATCCTGGCCAAATCCCGAGACGCGCGTGTAGACGAGTCCTGGGTTGGTCTCCTCGAATGCGTCGGGGCCGAGCCCCCACTTCTCCATGCGTCCGGGGCGGAAGTTCTCGATGAACACGTCACTCTGCTCCACGAGCTCCCGCACGAGCTCCCTGCCCTCCTCCAGCCGCATGTCGATGGCGACCGAGCGCTTGTTGCGACCGAGCGAGTACCACCAGAGCGACGTCTTGGACTCGTCCAGCATACGGTAGTCGCGCACCTGGTCACCCGTGGGCGGCTCCACCTTGATGACGTCGGCGCCGAAGTAGCTCAGGATGGTGCCGGCGAACGGTCCGGCGATCAGGTGGCCGCACTCGACCACGCGCACGCCCTCGAGCGGCAGGCGCGGCGACGCGTCGGCGTCAGCGGAGCGCGCGCCGCCCACGTTGAGCGTCGTCACGCAGCGAGCAGCCGCGCGCTGGGCCTGAGCCGGGGGCTGCGGGTGGAGGCGAAGGGCGGAGCGGAGCATGGCGGCGCGGGGGGCAAATGCGGCAATGGATCGAGTTGACGCATGGACTTGAGCTGCTGACGCAGTAGGTACCGGTGATGGATGTGGTTTCTTCCAATCAGCGGCCGCATCACGCAGTGACGTGATTGGGCGAAATTAGAACTTCAATGATGCAGAGTGGTGTGGACCACGTGAAGAGCTACGCGCCGTGGAGCCGTGGTGGAGGACATGGAGCGAGGAGGTAGTAGCTGCGTGGGGCGTCGAGCGGTTAGACGACAGCGCAGAGTTGGGCCGCGGACTGCTTGGGAACGGCGCTCACCTGACGTGGGAGCCGTCCACGAGGCTCAGGTACACGCGCTGGGGCGGCTGCGCGGCGCTGGAACCGAGCGAAACAGCGCACGTCTCGAGCTCCAGCAGCCTGGAGACAGCGGTGGAAAGTCAGCGCGGGAGCTCTTCCGTGGCGTGATAGAGGGGTGAAGACGCACCGCTTGACACTCAGGACTGGAGCTGCGCGACTCTGAGTGGCGGAGAGAACCAGGAAGGCGCAGGGCGAGCGTGGCACCGAGTTGTCCGACGGCTGCTGGCCCTTGGATCGACGCTTGCGCTTGCGCACCACGCGCTCCTCCTCGAGTCGAGCGAGCTCAATCAGCCCGTAGATGATGGCGACTGTGTCGCTGCTGTCGGCTGTGATCTGTGCGTCCTCAATGATTCGTGCGTCCGTGAGCCCACGCTCCTGAGTCAGGTCGAGTAGGACCTGCACATTGCAAGCAGTCGAGGAGCGATGATTCATGGACACTCGAGTGTCAGCACTTGCCGAGGGTCATGGAGAGGAGTCTGATAGCTTAGTTTGTACCTCTTGCGCGTCATTTCCAGCGTCGGCCTCCATCTCGAACCTTGTCCTGCAAACACTTGCTCGCCACAGCGTAAATCGGGAACTAACACCACAAAGAGGTTGCCAAACTCTGTTCACGCAGCTCCTATTCACCAAACGCATTATCTTGCATGCACTACTTCACGGCCACTCGGGCTCTGGGTCCTTGGGTAGCTGGTTGGGGTTGGACGACGAGAAGGCGAGCGGCGGAGCCAGGTGAGCCCATATCTTTCGCAGGTCCGTGAAGTGGTCCTCGACGAACCGCCGGCCCTCGCGCTCGACCTCTCGACCGTGCTCGTCCACAAAGATGAGCGCTGGGATCCGCTGGACGTCGTAGCGCTTTCGTAGCTCGCGTGCTTCCTCCTTTCGATCGAATGGCAGCGCCGGGAACGGCAACCGCAGCACGCTGTCGTAGAACGCTGCTGGGTTGCGGTCCAGCGAGACGAGCACCACCTCGAGCGCGTCCTGCATGGGCAGGTCACGGTATGCAGCGAGCGCCATATTGCGGTAGACGGTGGCCAGAATGGGCGTGAAGAGCTGGCATGCGTGGCAGTCGCTGCCCGAGAAGTAGAGCCCCACGAGGCTCTTGCCGCGCAGCACGTCGACCGTCTTGAGCTCTCCACGGCGTGAGTCGAGCGTCGGGCCGAGGAGCTTGGCAAGCAGCGGCATCGAGTTTGCTGTGAGACGTGGAGATTCGAAAATGACCGAGAAAAGAGAAGAGAAGATTGCTGTGGAGTCGTGTTCTTCAAGTCAGACGCATGCTGAATGCGAATGTGAGGTGGTGGCGGAATCCTATCTGTCTGGTCTCCAGTGGGTGCCAAAATGGCTTCAGGAAACGTCTGTCGACGAATGGACGGACACCTTCTACGTGAGCTGGCGACGAAACAGCCACGATACTACAGGATGCGCTTCTCGCGGAAGAGCTCGAAGAGTGGCTTGTGCTGCACCTCACCGATGACGTACGACAGCGTGGCATTCTTGTAGTAGTCGCTGTTCAGCGACAGGTTGTAGATGATGTCCTCCAGCAGGACAGCTTTGCCCGTGTGAACTCCTGCAGGGAGGAGGAATCCTCGTCAGATTCTCGCAAAACATCTTTCGAACGGGAACGTGAACCCACCATGCAGCATCTTGACATGCGTAAAGTGCACGTGAAAGTGGTAGTACGTCGGCTGATAATGCACGTACACGCGCAGCGAGCTCACGTCGGCGCCAAACTTCTGCGAGATGGCGTCCAAGCTTTCGTTGCTTCTCGTGAACAGATAGCATGAGAATCTGCTCTTCGGACAAGGTATCTACCAGGCACAGCAAGGAAGGCAGTACCGAATGTTCCGCAGCAGCTTGAGGTGTGAGCCAGTCAAATCGCGCAGGGACCGGATCGACCGGTCGTTCACGATCGCCAAGCAGTACAGCGATTCCAACTGCAACATCATGAATCATCAGTCCTTGCAGCTCCCAGCCCAGAACCCTGCTGATGGAGCTCACATTGGACGTGTCGGACCACTTAAAGTCGGGGAGCAGCACGAACCCGGTCTTGGGGTGCAGGTCCTCGAAGATGATGCGCTCCGCCTCCGACTTGCTGCCGACACAAGATTGTTAGCTTATCAACTGCACCCGCCAACTTGCGGAAATGAGAACTCACCGCTCCAGGATGTTGTACACCCACTCGATCTTCTCGCGCGGGATGCTGTCGATGTACGACTTTGTGATCTGGTTGTACGCCTCCTTGGTCTCCACGACCATGTGGAACTTCTGATCCGTGTGCTTGCGCACGTGCGCCTCCGTCGCGGGGAAGATGACATTCACCTGTAGCCACAAGACCCCATCAGCGTCCCCACCTCTCCATGGCAACCACACGTCGAGCCTTATCGATCACCTTGTACGGGCGGATCTCGCGCGGCGCGTCGGCCTGGAAGGAGCTGTAGATGTCGTTCTGAAGCGTGCGGTGCAACGAGACGCCATCCAGCAGCGCCTCAAGCCCCTTGGGGTCCATGGCCGCGGCCTGCACGACCACCACGGCCGAGCGCTTCTTGGGGTCGCTGGCGAAGTGGCCGAGCACCGCCACCTCCGTGTCCGTCACCTTGAGCACGCGCACCACGCGCAGGTCGCGCAGCTCCTTCGATCCTTCACCCTGCAGCGCCTTGCGGCGCGACGACAGCGCCCAGGTGCAGGCCGCGGCCCCCGCGAGCGCCAGCGCCAGCGCCAAGCGCATGAGCAGCTCCATCGGTTCCTGTGACTGGATACCAAGTGATTTGGTGATGGTTTTGATATGAAGTGAGACCGAGGGATTCATACTGAAACCAAGTGAATTTGGAAAAACAGGAAACGTGTTTTGGTTACGAGCGTGCAAAATGCAAGATGAAGCGGTGCAGTGCTGCTGAGTGGGTGGTTCTCCCTGCTGCCGCGAGCTTCCGATGGCTCTGTGGCTGTCATTTGCATGCAAAAAGCGGTGACCAGCTTTTCTGCCAGGTCGACAGCGCTCTACATGCGACTGTTGAAGAATGATTTGGCGCACTCACACGCGACGACACCTCGCACTTGACACGCTGCTTGATGTTAGGGACAAGCGGCACCAGGATCACGCGTCGTGCTCGACTCGAAGGCTTCATTTCGCTCTCGGTCGAAGACGACATTCGTAACCATTGATGCTGCTGGGATGAGTAGGAAAAAAACTCAGAGAGGAATAGATGATGACGATCCGACTCGCTCGCTGCCGATCCCCCGCCGCTCAGGACCGTCCGCCGGAGCCGCGGCTTAGATAATATAGGCACGGCGCACGCTTAGAACATGAAGCGCGAGATGGACCACAGCCGGTCGTTGTCCTGTGTGCGGATCTCCTCGTCCTCGGGCATCTCCTCGCCGAAGAGCGTCTCGCTCGGCAGACGCCCACGCTTCAGGTCCTTCTCGCTGAACGCCTTGACGATCACCGGGTTCTTGGGCGTCAGCGGGAACGCAGTTACGTTAGCGTTGGCAGCCATGGCCATCGCCTGCTGCTGCGCCTGGGTGCCCGGCGTGGGCGGCGGCGAGATCGCAGCGCTGCACGTGAAGAAGCGGATCACGCGCTCCAGCAGCGAGCCAGTCATGATGACACGCGCCGCCGGGCGGCCAGTGGTCGAGCTGCTGCTACTAGAGTCGGTCGTGACGTTGACCGTGATGGACCCGCGGCGCTTGACACGCTGGAGCTCCATCTCGAGCTGGCGGATACGCTCCTCCTGCTGCTTGGCAGCAATGCGGGCCGAGTCGTACGACACCTCAATCTGCTTGAGCTTGAGACGCGAAGTGCGCGCCTCATCCTCAACAGAGCGCAGCTTATCCGCAGTCTCGTCCAGCTTGCTCTGGAGCAGCTCGTTCTCCTTCTCCAGGCGAGACACGTGAATTTCACGCAGACGACGGGCAAACACACGGAAAACCTTGACCTTGACAATTGCGTTGCGCCAGCGCTCGCGAGCAAGACGCTCGCGCTTGAGGCGCTGGAAACGGGCCTTCGCGATGAGGCAGCGCACATGCGACTGCATACGGAGAACAGCGCGCTGCTTCTTGACCTTCTCGTGAAGCCAAAGGAACGCGCGCTTGGCCTGGTACTGCGCAACGATCTTCTTCCAGCGCTTCTGCAGGTAGAGGACACGCTGAAGCGGGCCAAGCCACTTGAGCAGCCAGCGCTGGTCCGGCGGCAGGTAGTTGCGCGCCATCAGCTTGTTGAGCAGCGCCATCTTGTCCTCCGGACGGTCCTGGTACGCACGCATGATCTGCGCACGGTGTGCAAGCTTGTTCCAGATGCGCGAGATGCGGTGCTGAGTACGCTCCTTGCGCACACGCTTGCGAGCGAGGTGCTGGCGCACCATGCACTGGATGATGATGGCACGGCGGCGGAACTTGCACTCCATGTAGATGCGCTCGAAAGCCGCGTAGACGACAGCGCGCGTGGCAACCGACACCCACCGCTTCTTGTGCAGGTAGCGCACCATCTTGTGGGCGAGCTCGTCCTGCTGCTTGCCGCCGTTGGCCGAAGCCGGCGCCAGAAGCTTGTCGAGCAGATCAATCTTGCCCGTGCGGAAGAACAGACGCGTGTCACCGAGGCGGTAGGCCTCGGTCGGGAAATCGTTCGCGTACAAGATCGCCTGCGTGAAGAGCTTGTCGTTGCCGTCAAAGCGGTCAAACACGCTTGACGGGAGCAGGTTGCGGTACGCGTCCACCACTTCAGCGTACAGGATACGTGTGGGGAGACCCACACGCAGCACCTCACACGCCTGGACGGTACCCGAGCAACGGAGCTGCTCGACGACGAACTTTTGGTCAAAGAGTCCGGGCTTCATCTGCGTGTTCGGCTTGATGCAGCGCACGAAGTTGCAGCTCGTGCCCTCAAGCTCCGTCGTCAGACCCTTCATCTGCGTGGAAAACAGCGACGAAGTACTGCCACCCTTGAGGCGCTTTGCCGCACCTCCAAGCGAGCGAGCTCCCGGATGCATGCCAGCCGACTTCACCGACATGTTCGACGACGAGCGCGAGCGACGCTCGACAGCGGTGCCTTCAGTAGCCTCGCCACCCTGGGCGTTGTTGTTGTTGCCAACCATGTCCTGGAGCACACGCGAACGCGAGTGCTGCAGCAGCTCCTCGAACTGCTCAGAGACAATGTTGTTGTTCTTGTCCACGAACGAGTCGATCGTGTACGTGACCGTACCAGCGTAGTGGGCAATCTTGAACGTGTCACGCATGTCCTTCGGGTGCGGCGTCGGGAAGCACGGGTGGCGCTTGAAAAGCGTGTGCAGCTTCTCGTTCAGCTTGCGGTCCGAAGGCTGCGGAAGGCGCGAAACGTTGTCGATGGTGGCAAACAGACCGCCATGGCGACTAGCAATCAGCTCGAGGCACTCGCGGTTGTCCGCGTATTGCACCGAGTCGTTGCCATCATCACTGGCAGCGCTGGTAATGGAACCGTCGGCAGCCTCGTCGCTGAGGCCCGTGAACGGGAACGACAGCGAGTGGTTGTTCGGGCGGAAGATGTGCTCGCTGCGGTACAGCGCTTGCTCAGCCTCAAAAATGCAAGCGTTGAAGAGCGACTGCAGCGCCTCGTTCGCGTAGTTGATCAGAAGCTGCTCGAACGAGTTGCGGTTACGGGGCTCGAAGTCCTCAAAGCCGAAGATATCCAGCACACCGATGTACGGGATCACATCACTGCGGCCCGAGTCGTAGTCGAGCGCCGAAGCACACTCACGCATGAGCCAAGTGAAGGCATTCTCGTAAATGGTCTTGGCAATCGTGTCGCGCGAGTAGACGGCAGTGCGCACATCGCGCTTGGCAAAGTAAATGGAGTTACGGCGCGAGCCACGCGTCATGATACGCTTCATCAGAATGCACTCCGTCAGCTCCTCCGGCGAGACTCCAAGCAGCTCCGAGGCGTACTGCAGGTGCTGCTGGGCCTTCTCGGTGGCGATGCAGGCCGTCTTGCCCTCAGACGTGTCCTCCTCACCAATCTCAATGTTACCCATGTGCAGCAGACCGGCGACGAGCCTGAAGATGTCCTCGCGAGCAGAGTCGCGAATGCCGATAAAGTCGAGAGCACGGTTCAGGTTGCCAAAGTTGCCGGCGTCATCAATGAGCTCGGAGGTCATGCAGCCTGACTGGTTGAGGTAGTTGTAAGCCTCGGGCTTCTTCGGCTCGAGGTTGTACGCCTGAACAAGGTGCTCCGTGTCTGGCGAGTTCAGCAGCTCGTAGAAGACGTGGAAGTTGCGCTCGCCCTGCGGCTGGAACACGAGGCGAGACTTCTCAAGCAGGTACGTGTCGATGGAGGCACCCGAAAGCTCGTGTGAGTCCGTCGAGAACTGCAGGCGCATGTACTTGCCGAAGCGACTCGAGTTGTGGTTGCGGTGCGTCTTGGCGTTACCGAACGACTCAAGGATCGGAACAGTCTCCATGAGACGCTGGCCGACCGCGACAGGCGAGAGCTTCTTTTTGCCCGAGTTGGAGTGCGGGTACGAAAGTGCGAGCGTCTCCGACCTCGGCGGTGACGGCAGCGCCGACAGTGTGTCTCCAAGCTCTATCTCGAGCTCCACGTCGTTGGTCGTCACCTCGGGCTCGCTCATCACCTCGTCGTCGGAGGACGCGATCGACATGGAGTTGTGCACCGCGCGAGTGGTGAGGAAATCGAGGATGATCTTGGACGTCTCGGTCTTGCCGGATCCGGACTCTCCGCTGATGATGATCGACTGGTTCTGCATGACGGCACGCACGGCACAGAGCTGGCGGTAGGCGTTCTGAGGTTTTTGGCGTGCCACGAGGTCAGTAACTAGCTCACCATCAAGTGCAAGCAGCGTCGAGCACGCACCTCTGCGATGTTGTACGGGTGGGGCGGGCATCGGTCGAGCGGCTGTCCGACGAACTGCATCTTGTCGACCTCCTCAAGATAGCGCAGCGGGTTGACGGCGATGAGCACGTTGGCCATGAAAGTGTAGGGTCGCTGGTTGTGCAGCGCCGATCGGTCCTCGAGGTTCTTCATGATGGCGGCCTCGTGCAGGTGGCGCAGCGAGGTCATGTCGGCGGCCGTCGTGTGCAGCGGGTTGGCCTGGAAGAGCGGGGAGACGGTCAGGTCGAGCAGCTGCGGCTCCTGGCCGGCCAGCGGCTCGCCCGTCGCGGGGTCCACGGCCACGAAGGAGGCCGAGGCGGCGTCGCTGTCGCTCGCGAGCACCTGCCCCAGCGTCCAGCCGAGGTCTCCGTCCTGCTTCCAGTAGAGCTCGCCCACGCGCAGCGCGGCCGAGGGCTTGGCGGGCGCCGCATCCGTAGCGGCCTTGGCGGCGGAGGGGGCGGCGCCAGGCTTGGCGCCAGGCGCCTGGGGGCCCGAGCCCGCGGCGCTGGCGGTCGCGGCCATGCTGCGGACTTCGATCGTCGGCGGCTTTGCGATTGTGGGGACAGGCGGGGAAGCCGCGGGGGAGTGGCGGCTGATCGGCACTTTCTCGTGCTCCGAGAGGAGCGAGTGTATACGCTTTTTCGTCCGGATACGGGTATACGACGAGCAGGAATAGGCGCGACCGCAGCTGCACGGGGCCGGTAACGGGCTCCGCGTTTAGCGCCGCTAAAAGCGGAGCCGGTGGGCGAGTGGAGACGCCTGCATGGAGTCGCTGCGCACCGAGTACAGTAGAGGACCATGCTCG
This sequence comes from Phytopythium helicoides, assembly GCA_024867545.1. Taxonomy (NCBI): domain Eukaryota; phylum Oomycota; class Peronosporomycetes; order Pythiales; family Pythiaceae; genus Phytopythium; species Phytopythium helicoides. Next base: position 1,687,198 of record JANFNE010000006.1, on the reverse strand, counting down.
CCGTAGAAATGAGTGGGGAGCTCGATGGATGTGAGGCCAGCTGCCAAGTTGGTCGTGTCCGGATAATGAGCTGAGCAGAAACGAGGTAGGTGACTGTCTGCCTCGTTCGAGATAGTCAGATGCTGGAGAATACAAAACTACAGTACAACGCGCCAGTGCGCAGTGCACAGTTCGCCGGCAACTTCAAGCTCAGCGGAGTCAAACGCGGCCTGCTGGATATGCCGCATGGATAGTGATCTGTGTTTGTGCTGTACGCCGCCGCACACAGTTGGCGCAGTCCGAAGCCGGGTGTTATCTATCCAGGGACACGTGTGAATCACTCGCGGTATCCACCACCGTGATGCACTCCGAGCCGGCGATGTGGAGACCCGGCAGACGAGCCGGCCGCCTCTGGTGCATAGAGACCGTAGCTGCGGTCCGCCGCGAGCTGCTCCGTTGACACTGCGCCGCCAGCGCCGCGGTCTATGTTCAACGTGGGGATCTTCCGACCCAGCGCGCACTGACTCTCTCGGAGCGGTATACGCTCCTATACTCTCATACAAAGCACAAGTGAATTTGATCCAGTCGCCGCCGCCACATCCTGCAAGCGGGGTTCAGCTGATGATGCGGCTTCACGTCGGGCGCCGCCACACAAAGCGGTGGCTCGCTGGCTCCCAGCCACGCGCCTCACTCGCTACTGATGGTCGTCACGGTGGCGTGTTAGCCGCTAGAACGTGTGGAGCCTACTCGTCCTCCTCCTCTCCTACCTCTTCTTCCTCCTCCTCCTCGTCCTCCTCGCTTTCCTCCTCGAGCGTCACAAGCCCAAGCAGAATGCGACGGCACACCTGACGCTCGTGCTGGCTCAGCAGTGCGGCCAGGTGTCGAGCTTCGTCCTCACCCTCGCTGGCTTCCGCTGACGCCAGTGACGCGATGACGTCGCTGTACTGCTTGTCCTTCCGCCGCAGGAGGATGGTCAGCACCTCGTACAGCTCCTCGGCGGGGAGGTTGGCCGCCAGCACATAGCTCAGCAGGGCGTCGCCTAGCCCAAACTCGCGCGTTTGGTCTCCGTGCAACAGGAAGAAGAGCGAGTCGGCCTCGTTCGACTCTCGCGAGTCAAACACCTTGCGGCGCTTCACTCCCTTCTTCTGCTTCCCCGATCCTCCTGATGCTCCATGCTGGTCATCACTGTCGCTACCGTTGTCCACGTAGTCCTCGTCATCAGCGACCGTAGCACTGTGCAAGTAAGCCTTGAATGTGCTGGAGAGCTCGCTGCTTGAGATCAGGATCGAGTCGGAGGGCACGGGCAACGGCAGGACGAACCCGTAGCGACACAGCAACTGGAGAACATCCGAGCACAGCGAGCGTTGCCACGTTAGGTCAAATCTCCATGAAAAAATCGGGACGATACAACGAGCCTCGGCACCCACACGCACCTGAGCGTTCGACAGATCCCCGTACGATATCGTGACGGCGTCGCTCTCCGCGATATCACGGACCGCGACAAGCTGAACAACCCCACAAACGCACGAGCACGAAAAGTCAATGAGGCTATCAACACAACTCGAGAGAATTGTGCAGTACCAACCTGGAAGTCGCCAGCATCCGACTTCTCGATACGTGCCGCCGGGTCGTCAGCATCGTGGTTGGCCATGTCGATCACTGGTAGCAGTGTCGGCTCATTGCCATCGCCGATCGCGAACGCTCTCAACAGCACCACGACTGTCAATCCCCATTGATTCCGCCCTCCATGCGTCAGACAGAACACACCTCGACGACACAATCGAGTAAGCCCAGCGAAATGACGCCAGAGATCCTTGCTCGTCGGGCCACAGTGCAGGGAACTTGGCGACTAGGGGATTGATGTAGCTGTCGTAGATCTTCTCGACGAACTCTGCGTCCATCAGCGGAGACCTACATGCTCGAAGAAAATAGTTAGTCTCTTGCTGCAAATCCCCCATAAAGTCTTGCTGCAGCACAACGCTGGCGACCTTACGCAGTTGTGTGCTTCAGGAGCTGCTGCTGCTCCTTGGTCCATGAGAGCGGGAGCGGCACGCTCTTCGGGAGCTGCTCGATGTATCCGCAAAAGTCGCTCGTTGTCCCCGCTGCTCGCTCGGTCATCAGCGCCAACGCAGTAAGTGCCGTCGCGCTCAACTGAGCAGTCTGAGCGGCCTCCTCCAGTGCTTTTCCATCAATATCAGATTTGTTTTCACCGGCGATGCGCGCCAGCCAAGAGCTGCCGCTCAGAAATGCACCAGGTCGCAACGTCACCAGCACCTCGCCCTCCTTGAGGTCCTGAAGCGCGAAAATGGAGCGGTCGGCTTCGCCCAGCGCCTCCGTTGCGCCCAGAGGGTCGATCTTAGCGCTCGCGACAGTCGCGGAGCCCTCGTGGGCCGCGATCCACGCGCGCAGTGGCGCCATCTTGCCACTCAATGCGGTCTCCAGTCGTGTATGATCGGGGAATGGCTGCACATCACTAACAGCCTCAGTACTTTGATATTTTCGAGCCGTGTCGATGTCAAGGCTGCAAGGCATGGTCGAGCGAGTGGATGCACTCGCGAACGCGAATTTAGAGACGCGTTCAAGTCAGCGCGTGCTGTTTGCAGCGCCATTTAAACCGAGTTAAACCGAGCTGCGACTCCATAGGTTCTGGCACAAGGCAAAACAACAGGTTGGGTGGGTGACTCGAGCCCTTTGATGAACATTGGCAGGAAGTATATGCGCTCGACATTGGGTGACAGAGCTTTGGCTTGACGCCGCACGCAACTCAGCCTGGAGTATCCGAGCTGTGGTGTCGTAGTGGGCCACGCATTCGTAGCGATGGTTTCTGGGGTCTACTGTAGTTGATGTGAAGCCAAGAAAATGACCACCGGATTTGCCATGCAATGGTTCGCTTCACCTCCTTCCTGTCGCCTTCAAGCACAATTCCCTTGGGTAAACGAGCAACCTCTAAATGAAAAAAAAAAAAGAAGACAAGCTCGAGCTAATGTCGCTGAAGAAAATGATCGCTATCGCTGTCTTCTGAGTGCATCCTGGGTCAAGAAGCGCTAGTACAAGGCAACTACCACGAGTTGTTGAGGTCAGCGTAGATGATCGTGAAATCAGTCAGCAAGTAGATGGGAGAGGCACGTGCATACTTGTGCTACGAATTCGTTGACATGCAAGTCAACGACGCAGTTGCACTCAACGCACGGCACACACCACGGTACCGCTACTTTAGCTATCGAGGAGAGATGCTCAGGCAGTGCAAGAGTGGAAACGTGCCGTTTAGCTGATCAGGTGAACTGGTTTCGTTCGAGCAGTAAGGAGGTGGCAGGGTGTCTGGCGCGGGCGACTACGTCGGCTTGTGGGTGACACGAGTAGAGATGCGCGTTAGGCCCGGGCGGAGCCGAGGTGACCGGCACGCCAACAAGCTCGTCTTCGTACGCCGTGACTGTGGTGTCGGGCGGGCCTGCGAGCACAAGCAGCACCGCAGCTCCGTCTGCGTGTCGTCTGGCGCGTCGGTGTCTACGACCGGTTCCATATCTGTTTCTGGCGGCGCGAGTGGTGAGTCAACGGGAGGTTCCGTGTCCGTGTCTAGCGCCGCGTCATTTGGAGGAAGTAGCATGTCGGGAGGGGTTCGAGTGCAGTCTGTCTCGACTGTGGACGGCGCGTCGGGCGAAGTGTTGGTGAGCAGTGGATCCAGCTCGACATCTGTTGGCGGCGCTGTGCGCGTTGTCGGCAGCTCTAGCACGTCGGCGTCCGGCGGGTCTGTGTTGGCGAGCGGAGGCGACTCTGCGAGCGGGTCGTCTGGCAATGTGTCTGTGAGCGGCGGTTTGTCGTCGTCGACCAGCTCTGGTGGCTCTGTGTGTGTGTTCGGCGGTTCTTTGTCGAGCGGCGCTGGCGGTGACGTGAGTGTGTCAAGCGGTAACTCAAGCAGCGGTTTGTCTGGCGCTGTGCTCGTGTCAAGCTCTGGAGGCGGCATCCGTACCATCCAGGGAAGCGGCGTCGGCAGCAGCGTCGGCAGCGACGCGTTGTTGCAGGGTGGATCGGTGAACAGCGCGAGTGCTGCGCAGTCTGTGAAGACCCTCGGCGCCAGCAACGCGCAGGGCCTGGACGGCAATGTGACGGTGGATGGTGGGTCGTCGTCCGGCTAAGTTGGCGGCTCTGTGTCTTTGACGAGTGGCGATAGCTTGTCAACAAGCGGCTCGGTGGCGATATCGACACACGGTGCTGCGAGCAGCAGCAGCGGCAACGTGACCGTGACGAGCGGCAACTCTGGCGTGTCAAGTGGGTCCGTGCGCATTGGAAACGGATCGTCGACGTCGTCTGTTGCCGGCAAGATCGAGGTCTCGGGCGGATCTTCCGTGAGCGGCAGCGGCGCGTCCATCTCTCTGTGGAGTGGTGCGTCATCGAGTGGTGCAGGCGGCAGCGTGAGCATCCTGAGCGATGCGAGCGAGGCAACGTTGGCTCAAGCGCTCAGGCTGATGCAGTGCAGAGCGGAGTCGTAGGAATATTAAGTGATAAGCGTGTCTGGTGGCTCTGTCAGACTACCCGGGGGAAACGAAATGTTCTCCGGCAGTGCGAGCTCTGTGTCTTTCGGGACTGGTGGATCTTTGTCAGTGCTTGGCGTCGCTAGATCGATTGGTAGCGACGTATCGGTAGCGATTGTATCGGTAGCGACGTGAGTGCGACGGGCGGTGCAAGACACCAGCTCCTCAATGCGTGTGAAGTGTTCGTGTCGGGCTTGACGTTGAGCGATTGTGTGTTCGTCTGAAGCGAAACGGGCGTGAGGTAATGCTCCTATTGGTCTGCACCACTCGTACACGGACTACAGTACACTCGGTATCTCTACTTTACGTATTGTCAGCTAGCGTTCATATGACTGCCGAGATCCACACAAGCTGATCGCCTTAACGACTGCAAGCAATTGGTTGCTTTGACCAACAACCGCTGTCAGTGGGGCGCCGAGTGAACCCGGCCATAAAGGGAGACGACAGGCGAGAACTGCCACCAATGCTCGCATCGAGTTCGGGTTTGCTTGGTGCTTGAAAATTGAAGTTGAGTCGGTTCTGGGGTGTTCGTATCGGCTCGAGTCCCGGTTATTTGATGTAATTCTCCATTTTGCCATCGCCATGGCGAGTCCCGTGGGCGTGTCGGCGGCGGCGGGTGGCCTCCACGGAGGGTGGTTGGTCTGGAGTGGCGTCGGCAGTGGTGGTGGCGGGGAGGTTGGGAAATGGCATGCTGCCACAGCATGCGCTCCATGCCATGCCATGCACGTGCTGCGGCACTATATAACTGCAAGGAGACCCTTAACGCAGAGTGTTGGCGAGGTTTTGATGCAGCAGTTTGGTAAATCCACCCCCACACGACTACAAAGTACCAACTTATGGAAAAACAAAGTACCAACCTATGAAAAAAATACGCACAGAATAGCAAAAATTTAGTACACAAAAAAAATAGAACGTCAACGGAGATGGGCAACGGTGGACCAATCTATTGCTAAACCAACCTGGGGGATATGCAAAACCATCACCCTGTATACCTTAATCGGTAAATTCGGTAAAAAAACCAGCCAGCAAAGCAAAAAACCATGGCTACAGTGGATTTTATATAAAGAACAAACGTATACCATCCGGAAAAACCATCCGCAAAATTGATCTGAGCGTATGACGAAAGGCAGTTTTTTCTGGTCGCAACAACTACTGTACAGTACAGTATGACGAAAGCGGGGTTCAGCTGATGATGCGGCTTCACGTCGGGCGCCGCCACACAAAGCGGTGGCTCGCTGGCTCCCAGCCACGCGCCTCACTCGCTACCGATGGTCGTCACGGTGGCGTGTTAGCCGCTAGAACATGTGGAGCCTACTCGTCCTCCTCTTCTTCCTCTTCTTCTTCCTCCTCCTCGTCCTCCTCGCTTTCCTCCTCGAGCGTCACGAGTCCAAGCAGGATGCGACGGCACACCTGACGCTCGTGCTGGCTCAGCAACGCGGCCAGGCGTTGAGCTTCGTCCTCACCCTCGCTGGCTTCCGCTGACGCCAGTGACGCGATGACGTCGCTGTACTGCTTGTCCTTCCGCCGCAGGAGGATGGTCAGCACCTCGTACAGCTCCTCGGCGGGGAGGTTGGCCGCCAGCACATAGCTCAGCAGGGCGTCGCCTAGCCCAAACTCGCGCGTTTGGTCTCCGTGCAACAGGAAGAAGAGCGAGTCGGTCTCGTTCGACTCTCGCGAGTCAAACACCTTGCGGCGCTTCACTCCCTTCTTCTGCTTCCCCGATCCTCCTGATGCTCCATGCTGGTCATCACTGTCGCTACCGTTGTCCACGTAGTCCTCGTCATCAGCGACCGTGGCACTGTGCAAGTAAGCCTTGAATGTGCTGGAGAGCTCGCTGCTTGAGATCAGGATCGAGTCGGAGGGCACGGGCAACGGCAGGACGAACCCGTAGCGACACAGCAACTGGAGAACATCCGAGCACAGCGAGCGTTGCCACGTTAGGTCAAATCTCCATGAAAAAATCGGGACGATACAACGAGCCTCGGCACCCACACGCACCTGAGCGTTCGACAGATCCCCGTACGATATCGTGACGGCGTCGCTCTCCGCGATATCACGGACCGCGACAAGCTGAACAACCCCACAAACGCACGAGCACGAAAAGTCAATGAGGCTATCAACACAACTCGAGAGAATTGTGCAGTACCAACCTGGAAGTCGCCAGCATCCGACTTCTCGATACGTGCCGCCGGGTCGTCAGCATCGTGGTTGGCCATGTCGATCACTGGTAGCAGTGTCGGCTCATTGCCATCGCCGATCGCGAACGCTCTCAACAGCACCACGACTGTCAATCCCCATTGATTCCGCCCTCCATGCGTCAGACAGAACACACCTCGACGACACAATCGAGTAAGCCCAGCGAAATGACGCCAGAGATCCTTGCTCGTCGGGCCACAGTGCAGGGAACTTGGCGACTAGGGGATTGATGTAGCTGTCGTAGATCTTCTCGACGAACTCTGCGTCCATCAGCGGAGACCTACATGCTCGAAGAAAATAGTTAGTCTCTTGCTGCAAATCCCCCATAAAGTCTTGCTGCAGCACAACGCTGGCGACCTTACGCAGTTGTGTGCTTCAGGAGCTGCTGCTGCTCCTTGGTCCATGAGAGCGGGAGCGGCACGCTCTTCGGGAGCTGCTCGATGTATCCGCAAAAGTCGCTCGTTGTCCCCGCTGCTCGCTCGGTCATCAGCGCCAACGCAGTAAGTGCCGTCGCGCTCAACTGAGCAGTCTGAGCGGCCTCCTCCAGTGCTTTTCCATCAATATCAGATTTGTTTTCACCGGCGATGCGCGCCAGCCAAGAGCTGCCGCTCAGAAATGCACCAGGTCGCAACGTCACCAGCACCTCGCCCTCCTTGAGGTCCTGAAGCGCGAAAATGGAGCGGTCGGCTTCGCCCAGCGCCTCCGTTGCGCCCAGAGGGTCGATCTTAGCGCTCGCGACAGTCGCGGAGCCCTCGTGGGCCGCGATCCACGCGCGCAGTGGCGCCATCTTGCCACTCAATGCGGTCTCCAGTCGTGTATGATCGGGGAATGGCTGCACATCACTAACAGCCTCAGTACTTTGATATTTTCGAGCCGTGTCGATGTCAAGGCTGCAAGGCATGGTCGAGCGAGTGGATGCACTCGCGAACGCGAATTTAGAGACGCGTTCAAGTCAGCGCGTGCTGTTTGCAGCGCCATTTAAACCGAGTTAAACCGAGCTGCGACTCCATAGGTTCTGGCACAAGGCAAAACAACAGGTTGGGTGGGTGACTCGAGCCCTTTGATGAACATTGGCAGGAAGTATATGCGCTCGACATTGGGTGACAGAGCTTTGGCTTGACGCCGCACGCAACTCAGCCTGGAGTATCCGAGCTGTGGTGTCGTAGTGGGCCACGCATTCGTAGCGATGGTTTCTGGGGTCTACTGTAGTTGATGTGAAGCCAAGAAAATGACCACCGGATTTGCCACGCAATGGTTCGCTTCACCTCCTTCCTGTCGCCTTCAAGCACAATTCCCTTGGGTAAACGAGCAACCTCAAAATGAAAAAAAAAAGAAGACAAGCTCGAGCTAATGTCGCTGAAGAAAATGATCGCTATCGCTGTCTTCTGAGTGCATCCTGGGTCAAGAAGCGCTAGTACAAGGCAACTACCACGAGTTGTTGAGGTCAGCGTAGATGATCGTGAAATCAGTCAGCAAGTAGATGGGAGAGGCACGTGCATTCTTGTGTTACCAACTCGAAATGCTCGCGTTGAGTTCGCGTCCGTTTGGTGCTTGAAGCTTGACGCTGAGTCAGTTCCTGTGTGTTCGTATCGGCTCGAGTCCCGGTTATTTGTTGTAATTCTTCATTTTGCCATCGCAGGTCGCCATGGCGAGTCCCGTGGGCGTGTCGGCGGCGGCGGGCAGCAGCGGCGGGTCGAGCGTGGGCAATGACGACCAGTGGCGCGTGTTCATGGGGTTGGCGCTGCTGGTGGCGGCCTACGTGTTCCGCGTGGAGGTGGTGCGCTTCACGCTGCGCCTGGCGCGGCGCATGCTGCCGCCCATGTTCGTGTGGATCAAGGAGTTCGAGAAGCACATGCTGCGGCCGCTGTCCTGGGTTGTCTTCATCCTGCTCGTGTGGTTCTCCCTCTACGTCATGGACCTCGCCAACCTGGTCGGCATGGACCCCGATACCATCACCAGCGTCGTCACGCTCCTGCTCAGCCTCCCGCTCATCTGGGTCGTCATCAACTTATGCAACTACATCACCTGGGTGAGTAGCGCTTGTTGTCTCTCTCTGCTCGTGGCTCCAACTGACAGGCTCCTGAGCACCTGCAGGGAATCATCCGCGTGCAGGGATGGAAGCGCACGGCGTCCAAGGACGACGACGACTACAGCCGCGTCATGATTGTTACCGAGGGCATTGGGGTGCGTGACTCTCAAGGAATGGCAATACGCGTCAATGTATTCACACGTTTGCTATTCGTTCACAGGTGATCAAGTTCCTGCTGGTAGCGACGGTCGTGTCGGCGTTTATGGTCGACGAGATAGGCCAGATCACGAGCTTCGACTCGACGCAGATCACGACCGTCGCCGTCCTCATGGTCGAGTTTGTCTTCGTCTTCGGAGCTCACTCGTGGGTACGTCCTGCCAACGTCCTCACGTCCCCTTGATCGACTCCGCTTACTTCTACTTTCGGTGTCTCCATACAGATGAAGAACATCATGGGCGGGCTCATGTCGCTAAAGGACGAACAGGTCAAAAGCGGCTCACATATCTCGCTGCAGGGCCACCGAGGTGTCGTTGAGCGACTGTACTTGCAGGGCTTTGCACTCCGGCAGTACGACAAGGGGCTCGCATACATCCCGAATGGAGCGCTACTGGAGAACACAGTCACAGTGCGATCCAGGGAGATGGATCAGCGCATTATGGCGAGTGTTCATGTTAGCCACTCCACGAAGGCTGCAACCCTGCGCCTATTCATCCAAGAACTTGATGCCGTTTTGTCGCGCATCTTTTTTGAAAAGCACGAACGAGACCGCAGTAAAGCAGCGACTGCACTTGGTCTACGCAAGCGCTCCAATATGCACTGGGGCAAGTCTCTCAACAAGGTGGAACGGCTGCAGGTAATGTGGGCAACAGGTGATAGCGAGGACGCAGTCCAGCAACGCTTCTGGATCGCTATTGAGCGCGCATACGTGATCACCGTCACCTACTATTCGCACGAGCATCACGTGAGAGATGTTATGCACGAGAAGACCGAGGTGGGATATTTCAATGTGACCCGCTTCGCCAACCGTTGCTGACTCGCCTTGTAGATTGTCTTGCAGATCACCGAGCTATTGAAAAAGTTTCGCATCGACCTATACGAAGCTGGTGGGGCGTCTTCGTCTGCATCCAAACCGTCGGCAGCCAACATCCACAAGTCCGCCTCACTTCCACCGTCGGCCCGGTCCGCGCGAGCGAGCCGTCCTGCATCGAGCCCCCATATCTCCACAGTTATTGGCGGCGAAGAAACTGGAGAGCGGCGTGATCTCCGTTTTGGACCAGCCACGGAACCGGGGAGGCTGAATCGGCTACGAAGAAACAATCCAGACCAAAGTGGCGGCGAGGTTGGAGGAGCTCGCAGCGATTTCCGGCGACGGCGTCCACACAGCAGTGCCGCGGTTACATTACTTTGAGCAGAGTGTCGTACTATTATACAAGTGGCTGCAGTCGCGTAAATTCGCTATCTACAACAAAGCCTTCCTCTAGGAACTTGAGAACCGAAGGACGCCAATATTGTGCCTCTGGAGCGTCTCGATGATCTGTAGGTTGATCTGGATTGTTCGCTCAGTGCGTGTAAGATACTGATTGAGGAGTAGTGTGCATTTGCGCCAGAACGACTCACCTCTGTCTTTGCTGCCTCGAGGGTGCGGAATTGACCGCGATCAATTTGGACGCTAGCCTTGATCACATACATGGAGTGAAGCTCGACTGATACGGTTTGGTTGATCTCATCGTCGCGGATGGCCCTCCAATGCCGCGAGTCTACTGAACTGCGGAAACTGCTGAGCCCATTGGTATTGTTTGTAAACGCTGAGCTTGCCTGCGGAGTTCCAGCATACGGAGGCGTCATGCCCGATTCACTAACTGCGCTGATCTCGCGCAGTGGCGGAAGGCGCTCGTTGAACAGGCTCTCAGGCGTCACAGCAAACTTGGTCAAGCTTGAGCGGAGATCGTTGATGAGCAGCTGTAGCGTGTCTGCTGAGGTTGATGCGCGCACGCGCAACAGAACGTGATGGTGCCTCAGCTCGCGAGCATTCCCGCTCGTCTGGTGCGTGCCGGCGAAAATGCCGTTCGGGATGAACACTCGACCACCGTCACGCCGACGCAAAATCGTTCGCGCAAGCGACACACGCTCGATGAAGCCCACGATATTGAGCACGCGGCAAACACTACCGGTGCGAAAAGGCTCTGCAAAGATAAGCAAGAGGCCCGTTGCCACATTCTTTAGCTAGACGCACACACAAAAGCGAACGGGTTAGACTGCGAACGAAAGGTTATTTGCTGCAGTAGAAGCCGCGCGTACAGTTGTGAAGCTCGAGAGCAGCACCACGATTTCAATACCGAAAAACACCTCGAGAAACAGGAACTGGGCGAGCCCGCTGGACGTGAAGAAGATGAAGAAGATCTCGATGAGTACGAGCGCGAAGCAAATGAACTTGATTGACTCGGTCACGATGAAGATGCGCGCCGCGTAGTCGGCCGCGTGTCGATCCCACTGGAAGTGTCGAATACAGATCTAGTGCAAGCCAAACAATCGTACGTATAAATGCATCTCCACCCACTCGGTCCATGGCAATCAAGCGAGCGTGCACTCACGTTGGTCACGACTTTTCGCAGCGCGAGCGTGACGAGCACGACAGGCACGGCCGTGGCGTAGAGCAGCGCTTGCTTGGCCTCGCTCGTGTCGGCGAGCTCGAGGATCTCGAGCGCCACGAACCACAGCACCGCGAAGAACATGAGCCACGCCAGGTGGCCCAGCAAGAAGTGCTGCACGTCCACAATCCACCTGGACAAAGCGATTTTTAGCGAACTTTCATGCACTTTCAGGCATTTGGCAGCACACACCGGTAGCGCTTGGGCATGCGCTTGCGCACCGCGTTGAGCAGCATTTCGCTGACGGGGCGCACGAGGAAGAAGGCGCCCACGACCGTCAGCGCGGCCAGCACCAGCCGCCACAGCTGGATCATGGCGGCTTGCAGCTTTTTTTCTCGAGTGTCGAGGTGCCGAACGTAAAACAGCTGCCATTGGTGGATTATAGGATTGTTTTTGGACCAATCGCACGCATTTATGGCACTATTCATTAGAGTGTACTAATACTCTATAAGTATAAAAATATACATTTCGATATGTATAAAACTATACTACTATACGATAATACAAAACGTAAGTGAACTGGGTTCAGTTTACAGTTCGTCTTCAAGTCAGACGTGCTATCAGGTCGACTCGTTCTCTTCCTCCTCTTCATAGTCCTCCTCGCTCTCCTCCTCGAGCGTCACGAGCCCCAGATGCGACGGCACACCTAGTGCTCGTGTTGGCTCAGCAGCGCGGCCAGGCGTCGGGTCTCGCCCTAGCTGGCTTCACTGACACCAGTGATGCGATGGCATCGCTGTACTGCTTGTCCTTCCGACGCAAGAGTGGTCAGTACCTCGTACAGCGGGCAGGTTCTCCGCCGTCTTCTGATGCTTTCGTCGCCTACTCATCGATCGGCAGGATGCTAGAAGGCGTGTTGTTGTAGGACTCCCCACTGGACAGTGCGATTGTGATGCGCAGACAGTCAAGATCGTTGGATCTGACATTGCAATGCATGACCTTGCATATTGCTGCAGCACAATTATTGATTGCTCGGGGTCGTCGGCAAGCAATATATATTCTGGCAATCGGTGTCGAAAATACAGTACGTGAAAGCAGCGGTGTCCGTGGAGGCTCATCACAGCATGGTCACGAATAGCGGTGTCTCCTCCGGCGTCGAAAGCGAAGGCGTCGTCCGCGTGGAGACCAGCTCTTCAGCGTCGGCTTCGTAGGGCGTGGCGTCAATGGAGTCTGGCGACAGCTCTATCGGCTCCATCGGGTCCGTGGTTGTGGGTACGGATTCGTCGGGCAATGCATCAGGTGCGGGATATTTGACCATCGCTGGCAGTTCACCGGTGTCCACTGTTCCGTCGCTGAGAACTGGTCCCAGCGGAGTGGTGCACACGAGCACAGGTGCGCGATGGTGTCGAGCAGTGGCCACATATGGTAGCAAGACGGGACTTTATCGACGTGTATGATGATTTCCCTGTCTTGCCCATCGAAACCTTCTCGCCGAACTTCGATCGTCATCGCGCTGTCCCTTAGCAAAACCACGAGCGACGAACGCGTCGTAACGCTTCATGGCTGTCAAGACCTCCTCCAGCAGACAGCCGAAGCGAGTCAAAGTCAAAAGTCCGTCCCCCACAACGGGGTCTTCGAGTGCTGAGGGTATCAATCCGCGCACATGGCTGCCAAAGTTCCTCGTCGTGCAATAAAATCTGTTGCTGTGAAAAACGGAAATGTACCATTTCCGCGGCACGCCGTCAAATGATTCGGGGCGGTCTCTTGAATTCAGTATGGCATGAGTCCAGCGCGGTGCTGCCACCTTCCGAGCCGGAGAAAGGCGGCGGCGTCCGCCACTCCGCCCACAGTCGCCACGCCGCCGTCGCGCCTCGCCGCCTGCGCCTGTGGGTGGCGGAGCCCGTGAGAGTGGCACGCGCTCCTCCTCCAGGGCGGGGAGCGCGCTTACAGCCGACGGGATCCGCGGCAGCCGCTGGCCAGTTCGAGTCTCGTGGCGCTCATGGCGCAGCTCGTGCGACGCGCGCTGCTGGCGCTCGACGTGGACGACGACGACAGCGACAGCGTGGACGACGCGCGCGCGGGGCCCTCGGACCTCACGCCCGCGCAGATGGGCGACCTGCGCGCCGTCATCGTCGCCTGCTGCGCGCTCTCCATGCTCGGCTGCGCCGCCATCCTCTTCCACTACGCGCGCTCGGTGCTCGCGCGCAGGAGGAGCGGCGTCGCGGGAAACAGCTGCGCGCGCGCCAACGTCGTGCCCAAGATGGTCGTCGTGCTATCGCTGCTCGTGTTTGGTATATCGTTCCCCAAGGTGTTTGGGGTCCCCGACGGCATCGGCTTCAGCGCACGCGCCAAAGCGCTGTGTCAAACCCAGGGATTCGTGCTACAGTTCGCCGGCCTCGCATGTACGTTTTTGAGACCTACATGCCCTCCAAGAGCACCAGCTAACTGCTCCGCTTTTCGTTGTAGCCGTTTGCTGGAACGCGTGTCTAGCCCACTGCCTCTACCGCAAGATTGTCTGCAGCGACACAGAGCAGGTGCTCCACCGCCGACTCAAGTTCTACGTGGTCGCGAGCGCCGTGCCGGCTATTGTCGGTAGCTGTGTCGTCCTCATAAGTGCGTCCATGTTGCATTTGCCACCACCAAGGGTGCTGTATCCTGACCTGTTGTCGTGCATGTCTTGTCAGCTGGAAAATACGGCAGCGCGTCCTGGTACTGCTGGATTCCTGACCGCAAGTGGCAGTTCTGGTGCCTGTACCTCTATGTGATCATCGCCATCGTGTACGTGGGGGCAATCTTGCTCATTACCCAACGACATATCCTGCGCATTGGTTCGAGCCAACGCAGCCAGGACGTCCTCGAGTCCTCGGCTCGCATCACGCTCAACCTTCGGCTCTACATTGGGATTTTCATCGTCATGTGGCTACCAAGCACAATCTTCCGCCTTCTCGGGGATTACCTCGGCAGCGCGACGTTTGCCTTTGCTATTCTGATGCAAGTAACATTGTGTATCCAGGGCTTTGCAATTGCCGTCGTCTACGGAGGGCTGCTCCCTAGCATTCGTCAGATGCTGGTGATGGCTAGCGGAGCCTGCTTCCGTTTGGCGTGCTGCCGTCGCCGTCTTCCCAATGAGTACAAGGGTAATCCATCTGAGCTGTTTCCAACTTTGGATGCTGAGGGAGACGATGATGGCAGTGACAAGTTTGGAGATGATTATCAGAGCCGCACCAGGAGTCCGGCAAGTATCTTTGTCTCTACATTCAATCTAGGAGAGGCCAAGATTTCATCTTCCGAGCTGGAGGCGTGGATCCCGCTTGGGTACGATATGTACGTCATCGGGCTACAAGAGTGTCTCCATCTGCAAGAGACTCGAGCGCTGCTATTACGGCATCTTGAGACAGGCGGAAGTGGATCTGGTGGATCCAAGTTCTACATGTTCAACCGCGAGATTGGAAGCACTAACACTTCTCTCGGATATCATGTACGTTGGTGTAGTGTGCTTTGCATGTCACTTTTGATGACTAACAAGCGAACATTGGTGGTGTGAAAATGTAGGGGCATATTGCGATTTCAGTATTCATTCAGGCGCAAGATGTCGAAAGTGGCGCGTTCTACATGCCCCCTGTTGTACGGCAGCAGGTCAACTGCGGGAAGTCGCTCGTGCTAGGACGAGCCTCAAACAAAGGAGCTGTTGGCGTGGCTTTCCGCTACTACGACACCTCTTTTGCATTCGTCTCCTGTCACCTCTCTTCCGATTCAAAGGGCAAGTCAAGGGTGCACAAGCGGAATCGAGACATGGTGGATATACTCAAGGGACTTCACTTGAACCTTGAAGATGTTGGTGTCGAGTTCCCCTTTTTGCACCACCACAGCTTTGTGCTCGGGGATCTCAACTATCGCCTCACTCATCGGGGCGCCTCAGTCGACGATGTGCTTGATCTTGTGAGCAGCATTCGTGCGGGCGAGATAGCCGCCAGCAAAAATCGATCGAAAGGTATGAGCTTGTCAGTCATGAAGTCCAGATGGAGTTGGTCGACGGCAACAGCGTCAATGAAGAAGAAGATCAAAAAGAAGAGACGGACGGAATCGAGTGATCTCAACGCCCGAATGCTGTCACAACCTCTTCAATCCGCTACGAGCTCGATCTGCAGTGTGGACGAAATCGATCACGCTGACACGCACTTCACCCTCGCGCACGACGATAGTAGCGTGTCGACAAACAGTGCGTTAGTCGATGATGACTACCGCGAATGGGACGACTTGTTGGAGCACGACGAGCTCCGAAACTTGATGCGTGACGAAAAGGTGTTCTATGGATTCGAGGAAGCGCCAATTGCGTTTCCACCGACTTTCCGCCGTGAAAGAGGAGCAGCAGGTCTTACACGCGATCCGACTCGCAAATGGACGCGCGAGCAGCTGGACAAAGTGTACACGACCATTCTTCCACATGGAAGCCAGCGTGGAGGAGTGGTGTATGATGGTAGCAACGTTGTCCCTGCTGCGGCTCAAGTTCGAGTTCCATCTTACACGGATCGAATCCTGTTTCGATCTCTCCCGGACATGCGCAAGCGTCTGCACTGTTCGCTGTACACATCTTGCGAATCGGTGAGCTGTTCAGACCACAAGCCTGTCGTTGGCATTTTCCACGTGCTTGTTGATCGTACCCGCCTCCCAGCCGAGTCAGAAGCTGCGCTGCGAAAAATTGAGCGTATGGAGCATATAGGCGGTGTGCGTGAATGTACGTTGCGCGTGTCGTATGGAGAAATAACGTGGAACGACCCACCTTCGGCGAAAGACGGATCATCGCGGACAGTCGTGAACACATCGTCATCGAGTGAAGAGCGACCGTCGCTTCTGTTCGATCGGCATGCATCGCAAGGTACGCATTCTATCTGCTCTTCCTTACTTGGTTGCATATCCATTCACTGACGTGGTTATTTTTCTGCAGCCTTTGTAACGATTGTGTTCCCGCTGCCGTCTGAAGACATCTTCGCGGCACAACGACGTCTGCACGAACTTGCTGATGCTGTCAGTGGTGGCATTTTCCTCGGCAGTGGAAACATTCTTGGAGGAGTCTCTGGAGGCTACAGCTCGGTATCATCGGTATCTACTGCTTCGACTTCGTCTTCCTTTGAAGATCGTCGAGGACGCCGGCGGTCCTCTGTGAATGCGATTGTGGGCAACGCCGTGCACACTCGCTGGCTGAAGTTTGTTCGAAGTGGCGCTTCCCACACAACGCTTGCGCGGCCCGCGGCTTCCACCATGCATGTTGCCATCAAGGTGCATTCCGGCGTCGGACAGCGTGCGTTCGGGCAGGGCGTCATCTGCGTTCCCCTTCCAACTCGGTCCAAGAACAGCTCGGCATCCTCGCCAGTTATTCGTCACGAATTTTGTGTTGAGCTATCGGACAGTGGGCGGCACACTGCGACGATGCGCGGAACGATCTCGCTGGAGGTCGCAAGGCTGTCATCGTCGATCAGAGGTGACAAGGACGAGGAAGAGCCCGAAGCGGAGGTGGAAGCGGTTGACGAAGGCCTCGAGGATGCTGGCGGGTATTCGATTGTATGATTGTGGCGTGAGGAGCAGCAGCAGACGTTTGTATTTATGAGCTCCAAGCAGTCCAGTTCATGTTGAAGTTGTCGCTGAATGAATGTACATTCAGGCTGCAAACTTGCGTACTCCTTTGCTGCGTTCATGTGCTTTCATTACTGCAACAACTTGTGCGAATTGTGCCTAGTTCCTCGCTGTCCGTGGCCATCAGCGGTATCGAAGCCAGTAGACGCTTTTTTGCAGTCGGCACACACAAGTTCAATTCATTAGCAGCGAGTTGAATCTCTTTCCTCAGTGAGAACACATCGGCTGCTGTGATCTCGTCGTACAGGTGAAGGCTCTGGCCCTTCACGACGCGGACATGCTCGCCTTCGTATGGAGTTCCTCTCGCTGTTCTTGCTTTTGATCACGAACGAAACCGAACATCCCAGCCCCAAAGCTTCAAAGCAATACTCCCGAATGCCGAGCCCTCGCCACGCAGCGAGACGGCCCTCATGCCGCGTCAAGCACTCGAACGCGCGCAATGCAGTTGCTCCCACGCTTCAGTTGCGAGGTCGCATACTATTTTCAAGTGAAAAATCGTATGATGTTCCCTAAACACGAATTTTGCTTTCCCTATTTCTGCGATGGCGCCGCCATTGGCTACGCCGCCAGGCGAGCCGACCAACCGCGAGGTGGCGGCCGTGCTGTTCGAGCACGTGCGCGGCGGCGACTGGGCCTGCCGCCTGTGTGCGCGTGTCGTTGCGCAGGAGGCGCGCAAGGGCTACACGAATCTGCGCTCGCACCTACAACTACGGCATGGAGACACCTTTGTGGCCGAATTCAACCGTCGCGCCGCCGGAGGGGAGGCAACCGCTTCAATTAGGGAAGTTAGGGAAGCGCCGGAAGTGAACACCGAGATGGTCGAGGCGCTCAGCCGAGCGGTGGAGGACGGAAGGATGGATGCCAAGTCTATTGAGGGCCGAGCGGAGCTGCTAAAGAGTGTCAACAGCGCGTTTGGCACATTGGTGGAGCGAATTCGTGACGTGCTGGCTCAAGATTGCGTGCTTGGACTCGCACTCGACGCATGGAAGCAGCCCATGCAGACCTGCAGCGCGGTGGTGGCAGCCGTGTACGCCGTCTTGCCTCCAGTAGGAAACAGCGAGCAAGAAGAAGGAGCCAACCAACGCAACCGAGCAGCTTCTAGACGAGTTCTGCTGCTTGGACTCAGCGTGTCACCGACGAAGAATGAGGCGAATGCAGAGGCTGAGGCGCTGGCATCACTAGCGTCCAGGGTCTGCGATGATTTTGGGATTGACGTGGCTCGCCGAGTGGCGTTCTTGGTGGGAGACTCTGCCAAACTCTCAAGTGCGCATCAAATATTGACAAGTGGATCCGAATCGCTTCCGATGATCGAGTGCTCCAACAGAACGCTGGAGAAGGCAGCTGCTGCTGTGATCCAGTATGGCAATTCTAGTGATTTCCGCGCAGCGCGAGCAGCTCTTCGAGGGATCGTCGAGCTGCCATTGAGTACTCGGCAGCGCTTAGCAAATTTGTCTCCGTCATTTCAAAGCATGATGGCAAGCATAGAGGTGTACGACTTGAACGATGGGGACTCCGACTGGCAGAGGATGCTTGAGACGCTGAATCGCCACCACCAATTGCAAATGGCGGTCGTGGCTGCAACGAGCGGCCTTGGGTTGCACCTGAGGGACTGTGATCGCGATGAGCTGGAAAACCTGTTGGTTGGTGCAGAAGTACATGAGCGACTAGAGGTGCTGCGAGCACGCCTGACCGACATTGCTTCAGTTGCGCAAAAGCTGACGCTTCGCACAGGGGCTCCTATGCACTACGTTCGTCGACTGTTTGACGCTATTCGCATGCGCATCCTTGGCTGTGCATTAGCCGTTCCCGTTTCAAGCCCTTCCGGTATTGAGAGTGGTGTCGAGAAGGTGCTGCAGAATCATGAGCGATCGCTGCTTGAAGAAGAGAAGAGCGAAATGAAGCTGCTTCGGCTCGACAGAGGGTTGAGCGCTGAGGCTGCAACGGAAGAGGATGAAGAGTATGACCCGACCCTACTCGACGGACTGAGTTTTGCAGATGCAGCAATTCTCGAAGGTGTGCCACCCGAGCCGCTTCGCTCAAAGTACATCGATCTGTGGTGGATCCCAAGCACCGCGATGGACCGCTCATTGCTTTTCCATAACATCGAACACACGGGTAGCCCAGCGCTTGTCACCGAGATGCTGACGATGCTGCGCTATAACCGCGAGCTGTGGAGCTCTGTGGCGAGTGAATCACAGGGAACTTCATCAGGTCGGTCTGGAAGGAAGCGCGCTAGAAAGTCGCAAGTCCAAGGTGAGGGTGAGAAGCGCCCGCGAGCTCAAGAAGGAACTACAATCTAATGCACTAGTATTGTCGTGCCTACTCGGTTGGTGCACGAGTGACGCCACATTTGTGGCTTGACTAACGGATCTCCGGAGGCTGAGGAACACAGCAGGATGTCCCATGCGATCCAAACCGCCGCGTTACAGGTCGCGGTCGAGCGCGTCGTAGTCGTCTTCGGGGTCAAAGTACTTGCGCCATGGCGTGAAGAAGGCGGCGAGCGCAAAGATGAGCAGCAGCGCGACCGACATGCTGTGAACAGCGCACTCTCATGAGCGTCAAACCAGCAACAATCACGTAGCAGCTCGGAACGTACACGGCCTTGGTGCGGTTAACGCTCGCGACCGAGCGGTGGAACGTGTCGAGCGCGCGCTCGAGCTCTTGCACACGCTTCTCGTAGTAGGCGCGCTGTTCGGGGCTGAGCCGGCCCTTCTTGGCCTTTGCCTGCTCGAGCTTCTTGTCCTGCCACAGCACGGCGGTGCACTTGGCCAGCTCGGCGCGCGCCAACGCCACCGCGCGCGCGCTCTTGCCCGTCTGTCCGCACCGTCGCCACGCGCGTGAGTCCCCTGCTGCATCTCTCTCGAACGCCCCACAAGCCCAAGCCGCACCTGCTTGGTCGTGTACCGCTGGAACTCCTTGTCGAACTGCTCGACCGCGGCCTTGGCCGTCGTCGGGTCCTTGATGGGCGCCTCCGCCTCCGTCGTCTGCGGCGTAGGCTGCTCCTTGGGCTGCTCGCTGCTCATGGTGCTGGCTTGTGCGGGGAGGAAGACTCGGGCGGAGCTGGAGCTGGAGAGAGTTGGGAATGAGCAAACTTGGGGGTGACGTAGCTCCTCGCACTTGTCACAGTCGTCCGCCGAGACTTATCAGTCCAGACCGAATTGCGAAAATGTACACGAGAGCTTTTTCATTTTTCATTTAGGTCCTTCGTCCATCAACGAGTTGCACACAGGATGGCAACCGCTTGCTTCAACTCTCGCGGAGACTTGTGACCGTCAGCACGTAGAAGATCGTATCGAGGTGTAGGCCGTACGGGTTGTTATCCTCTGTCGCTACCTGCTCGTCGATGAGCACAATGCGTCCAATCACAAACTCAGGGTATCTGCCGGCAACACAAGAGATCAGCCACACGAGCGAAGGCTACCCGTCTTCCTTGCAATGCAAAAGCTTACCGAGCAAGTTCATTGCTGAACGACGAGATCGACTCCTCGGAGAGGAACCGGTGCGGGCAGCCCAGGTGAAACGCCAGGTAGACCCGCTGTGTGTCGCTTCCCGGCGCCGATGTGGGCAAGAACAACGCCACGTCGTTCACGTTGAAGCTGCGGAACGAGATCTTGTACGAGTCTTGCATCTCGTGCTCGGTCTCCAACAGGCTCAGCTCATCCTGCCGATCTTCCAGCTCCCGTCGCAAGATCTGGAGATGAGCATTCATGTCAGCATTCTAGCGCTGCTGAGATTGTCTTTTCAACACTATAAAGACGTACCTTTTCGGCATCAGAGCTTGCTAGCAGTTCGTTCACGCGAGCCTCTATCATCGACATATTGGTCGAGACAAACGACTCCATATCCACATCGCCCGATAGCCCCACCGCGGGGAGCTTCAGAAGCTTCATAACCTTGACGAACGACGAGTGCTGAACTTCCAAGCTGTAACGCAGTGATTGGATGGTGCGCTGCATCTTGCTCTGGGCCTCTTCCAAATGAGCTTCTCGCTTCGATCGCTCCTGAATTTCCGTGCACATTCCACCACCCAAAGTAAAGTTAAGGGAACCCAACGATCCCGGGTTTGTAACATGCATCACATCAGTCGCATCAGCATCAGCAAGGACATCGTGGAAAGGATATTCTTCAAAGGCCGCCGCATTGAGCAGATACTGCTGGTTCTCGCTCTGCAAGCAAAGCATCTTCGTCAGCAACTACACATAAGCCCAAGCACAACACAACAGTTCATACGGCGAGTTTGGCGATGACAAAGTCCTTGTCGTCGTTCTGGGTGGCGTGATCTGAGGGATAGATTGCTACGTTAGCATACATCGACAACCATGCGAAGTGGGCTTTCGTACCGGCTGCTGGAGCCTGAGTGTGCAGCTCACGTTCGAGCAAATGGGATCGATCCGCCTCCGATGAGCTCGTAAGTGCTCCTGCTGTCGCCGCAAGAGCCAGCGCAAGTGGGAACTCGCACGAGCTATCACCATCACGCGCACTCGCCTTGGACATGTCAGAGCGAGCAATTGACTCACTCCCTGATCCATAAAACTTCTTGGACTGCTCGAGCTCCTGTGTGAGCTGTGCGACGCGAGCTTCCAGATCATTACAGCGCTTCTGAAGAGCATCGACGTCTATAACATCAGCTCCATCACTTGCTCCAGTTGACCCTGTTCCGTTTGACGTGGAGGCTTTCTCTTCAGCCTCTCCATCAAGATCCTCAAGAGGTGGTAGATTCTAGAACAAGATCAGCATAGACTTAGTAAAACATGCCAAAAAAAAAGAAAAAAGAGCGAAACAGACTTCGCGCTACCTGATCGAATGGCCTCATCCGGAACTCGCAATGTGATGGCTTTTCAGCTAGTCCTGGAACGAAGTCACGAGGCAGATGCTGACCATAATTGCGCAGAAAAGCCTCCCGCTTGAGAACTTCTTCCTCTCGAAGATGCGCTAGCTCCTCGGCCATCGACTGAATCCGGTCCGAAAACTTGCGGCCGTATCGAAGTCGGCGCGACACTTCTTTTAAGCACGCTTCGTAAGACTCTGAGCAAACAAACAAATTAGCAAGCTCATACTAGTCTTCAACACGACGCCGACGTATTCTCACCAGGTAGTTTGTCGAGGTGCTCCAGCTCGTTAAAATGCTTCTTTTGCGCCGCGAGCGCTTCTTTGAACATAGCCAATGAATTTTCAAAATCACGAATCTTGGTCTGAGATACCGAAATCTTTCGTAGAGTAGTGTGCATGGCTGATAACACGGACGTTTTAGCTGCCGCCATTTTGTTCACACGAACAGCGAGCTCCGCGGAAAGTCTCTGCGACTCCGGTAGCTTCACCATATGAAAGTGCATGATTAGACACAAGGGCCCTGAAAACACTTTGAACAAAGATGCTCTAGCTTACCATGTTTTGCTGCTTCTGGTAGAGCACGTCAATTCCACGGCAAACCTCGAGAGCATTAGTCGAAGCAAGCATCATGGACCCAACATTCATCTTTGATGACGTGTCGGCGATGCTTCGCGTAACGAACGCCAGATTCTCGGTGAGCTTGCTCGAAATTGCAGTTTGTTGACTGTAGCATTCCTTCATCTCGGCTAACAGCTGCTTGGCATCCTCAAACTCTTGCAGCGTCTCACTCTGAGACCCCATCATTGCATTTACTTCGCGACAAATTTCGTCGTGGACTTCCTGCAGACGCAATACTTGCGTGCGCACATGTTCGTGTGACTGTTGGCACTGAATGGCCCACTCCCGTTCTTTGTCAGCCGGAATGCAATCGTACAGCGTCTGTCGTTCTGGTGTTGCAAGTGCCGCGTGCAGCTTCACAGTCGATAATCGCGCCAAGTACTCTTCAAAACCGCTCAGCAGTTTGGCATGACGTTCACTAGAGGTCTCGAAGTCTTCCCAAAACGGAGCAAAGTGTTTCATCATCGACGTCTTGAACACATCCAGGTTGGAAATCGCGGCGCCAATCGCTTTGGCCTGCACATGCAACTCGCGCGCGCACCGGTCACAAGCTTCGATGTTCGCTTTCGAGCTATGTTCCAGCGCTTCGCTCTGCGTCACTTGCAGCTGAAAGTGCGACTCGTACTCTGCGAGCGCGCGCAGCAGAGGGCTCGATGATTCGCTCAGCATTCGCGATCCCTCCGATGACACAGCCGGCTGCGAGGGCACTGCATCCAGAGTTCATGTCCAACAGTCAGAGCCACACCAGCAAAGCTTCTAAGCAACACGAAAATGCTCAATACGCACGCTCGTACTGCACCGGCGCAAGCTGCGTCGGTGGGGTCGGCGGTGCATCCATCGTCAGCAGCCGTCGGTCGTACAGAAAGACCTGCTTGTCCACCTGTTGCTCGCATCACTGCTCGTCAGCTCCCCAACTTGCACATTCCAGTCGCCAGACCGCCGCGAGACCCACCGAGGGCAGGCCGTAGTGCTCTATAGTGCGGCGCGGGTCCAGCCGCGCGAACGGCGGGCCGCCCAGCAGGATCTGGTCTTGTGGCGGCACTCCACTCAGCCGCGCCAACTCATCGCGCAGCTCGTCCACCGCGAGGCTGCAGCGCGCGCAACGTTAGCGGCAGGGCAGAGGACTCTGGCAACAGGAGGACACGCACTCGCTCGAGGCCAGCGCCACGTCGTACTCGGCGCCGGAGGTCGCGTCGCCCACGCGCACAAGCGCGGCGCCTGCGGCCGCCATAACGCGCTCGATCTGCGGCTGTCGCTGGCTGGAGGCGAGGCGAGGCTCCGCTAGCTCGCCGCTCCCATGAACCCGGCCGAGAAGCGCCTCGGCCGCCGTCCGATACTGATGTCAAGTCGAAGTCGCGGCTTCTCTTGCGGAGAATAAGAGAGAAGAGTTGCGAATTGAGGGGAGAAGGGGCAAGATGCGTTGCGGGATGAGGGGTGGCGTGGAGCTTTGGGTTGATGAGCACTTCAACGCATGACTTCATCCACCAACATCCAACAACAAGAACAACAAGAACAAGTGCATCAGCAACGCCATGCGTCTAACTCGGTTCAAGTCGGCAACTTCTTCCCGATTATATATACGGCTTCTCCATTGAGAAGGCAAACACATTGCAGTCAGCTAGCTACCAGACGCTCAGCACACGCCCTCCGATAGTCCTTCACTAAAGTCCTCCGAGAGTCCGCGCGAGCGCCGGAACAACACGTCCTCGTTGCCGAAAGGTTTCACGAACGAGAACGCCTGCGACGCATTCTCGCCCACAGGGTCTAGCGGGGCCCCCATGGGAGTCACCATTGACATCTCGCCGGTGAACATGGCGTGGTTCCCGAAGCTTCGTGGAGCCACGGGCGACAGCAGGAACTTGGGCGATAGATGGATTTCTGTCGGCGGTTCGCGTGGGGAGCTAGTCGGCGGCGTCGAGTCCACGGGTTCCTCGTCCTTCGACTTGTGCAGCTTGTCGCTACTTGCCAGAGTTGCCTTGAGTGCCTCGTAGTTCATTTCCCACTCCTCACCGAGGATCGTCACGAGCGCCTTCAACACCTCCTCACTTGAGCGCACGCGATGCATTTCAAAGGCAGGAAGTCGCACCACCTCGTGGATGTGCCGCATGAGGAACGGCACGCAGTTCTTCTTGAGATCAGTCGCACCAGACTCGTCCGCCAGGCTCAGCAAACCGACGACGTTGTCCACGCTAATTTGGTTGCTCAGGAACGCCTCGCAGCGCTTCTGGAGCTCCAGAACGCAGTAGAATGAAGACGCGCGCAGCAATTCCTCCGCGATATCCGGCGTAATGTCCACTTTTCCCGTGTACAGGAATCGCAGGAGTATCGAGAACACTTCGTAGCTGCAGTTGTCGACCTCGATCACTGCCGTCTGGCTGGTTGCGGACCCAAACTGAAACACAAAATGACAAAAACAATCGATGTTAGTAAAGTGGGAACAGATTGCCGCTTGCGTCACTCCAAAATCAAATGTACAGACGCCATGCACATATGAATCTTGGTACTCACTCTCACCATGTTCTTGAAATACGAGTTCCGGAAGAAGAGCACGACCTTGTGCGCATTAATTGGTGCGATGTGACCCTTTACCAAGAACTGGAGATCCGATAGCGAAGCGTTCAGGAACAGCTCTTCGTGATCATCCACAACGTACGGTGGCACGTTAATCGTCAAATCCGGATCATAGTCAGGCGGCACAAGGTGCTTGATAGCGTGCGCAGCAGCACACCGCGGGAACTCCTGAGGAGACTGGAGCATGTGGTGCAGCACCGAAAGTAGACCCTCCGACAGCAGCGTTGGCACCTCACTGGCATCCATCATGTGCACGAAAGTAAGCAGAATATTTCCGCGCAGCTCGCCTGTAGTCGCAAGCAACGTTAGAGTTTCAAGATTATCAATGACCCACAAGCTCCCACGCACCGATATCAGCATCAGCTGAAACACGTGCAACAGCGTGCAGCATGCGGCGAAAGTCTTGGCGGTTGATTTGCTTCCAAATATTCCGGAGCGCCTGGAGGCAGATGGCCCAAGTGCTGATGGTTTCATCTACCTCGAGCATCTGCAGCACTGCGCCTTCCAGCACCATCTGGAGTGTGCTTGCCACGCTCAGCGTGAGGGCACACAATGCACCTGCTGCACGAGCTGAGATTGACTCATCCGGGTCGTGAAGAGCCTCCATTAGCAGCAGAATACCGCCAAAGCGAGTCACATAGTCGTGATTCAGAGGATTCTCCATCAAAGACTCCAGCGCTGCGACGGCTAGGCGCTTCTTGCTGGTATCATCGCCTTCATTGCGCAGACGCTCCAGAAGTTCTGGAACCATTGCCTTCACACATTTATCACACAATCGGGCGCGACCTTCTGATCCTTCAATAACTGCGCGCGACAATGAGCAGTCGTTGCAAATGATAACACCGCATTCCTGCATTGGTAGCACCAATTATCATATTAGCCACCGCTCAATCACACAATGGATTCGGCAAAACGTACGCGGCAATGGTGTTTCCTTCGGTAGAAAGTGAATTGCTGTTGACAGCAACCACATGCGAGCGCCTCATGGTCTTCCGCCCAGGGCTTGATGAGGCCCCACTTCAACAAGTCGTTCGCAGATTCCACAATCGACGAGCCCACACTTCGGAAGTTAATATTCAGGTGCTCCACAATCTTGTCGTTCAAGTAGGGCGAAGGTCGCGGGTTCGTCGGGTCGGGAACATACAGAGCCGCACCCACTTGACCCAGCTGCAATGAGTATGCCGGCAGTCGGCCCACCCAAGCAGGGAGACCCACTCGCCATGGAAGATCACGCCCGCTGTAGCCATTCTTAGACAGAATGTCGACAATCTCGCGCATCCAGATGGATCGATTCACGCAAATATACCGTCCGCGCGCATCGTTGTTCTCCAGTGCGGCAATGTGGGCAGCAGCGCAGTCGCGGACATCAATCAGGCTCCAGTCTGCACAAGCGCACTTGAGGGTTAGGATCGGTTGAGCTGACCACCAACAAAACGAGTACATACTCAAATCAACGAGCGCCGAGTACTGGCCCATGATAAGGTCATAAATAATCTGGTTCCCAGGCGCGAGCTTTGTCTTGGATAGTGCCGGGCCAAACAGCGTTCCTGGCTGTAGCATGGACGCCAACAATTAGTCTACAACACTGAGAACCGTTGATCTCGTCGTGTTTGAACGTACATTCATAGTGACGAGGTCAATCTTGCGGTCGCGCGGGAGTTGGTCGACGAGCTGCCAAGCCGCCTCCTCTGCCAGCTTCAGGCTCAAGAAGTGCGGGTTGCGCTCCAGCGAGGACGTGGTATTCCAGCTCGCATCGTTGATAATCGAATCAGGTCCAACCGAGTCAGCCATCGCCGCAATTGACGATGTGAGCACGACCTGCGCACGCAAAAAGCCATCACGTCAACAAAAGAATCCCATGGGATGTGCCATGCGGACTACGTACCCTCTTGATGCGCGCGCGGGCACACGCCTGAATGAAGTTCGTCATCATGGGGATGATGCAGTGCATGCGGCTGCCGATACTGTGCACACCCGGCTCTTGCTGCTCGGAAAGCGGGTCGCGCACCGAGCACGACGATGGCGTGCCGGTGTGGATCACAAAGTCGCAGCCTTGCACGGCCATATCACATGCCTCGGGCGTGAGCAGCGACGTCTCAACCACGGTAAAGTTGCGCGCCGCGTTTGGGAGCTGAAGCAACCCGGAGATGTCGTCCTTGCGGTTCTGCACCGTTCCGCGCACTCGGTATCCGCGGCTGAGCAGCTCGCTGACGATCCACGAGGCCAAGAATCCGTCGACCCCCGTGACGCAGATGGGCTTGACGCTGAGGCTGGACGCGAGCTGCACCATCTTCTTGCGGAACTTTAACGCCTTCCACACGCCAGGGTACATGCACTGGCGGTCGATGGGTCTCTTGAGTTTGAAGATCCCGGCGGCGATGGAGCGGCGCACGGGGCGCGCGACTTCGCGCAGGCGGCGCTGCTGCGGCTTGGGCGCGGGCATGGTCATGGCCATCGGTCGCGGGGGCGACGCGGCCGGGGCTGCGCTGGTCGACGGGTTGACAGCGCTGGCCGAGAGGTTGGCGGCGGCGTTGGCCGCGTGGTTCATGTAGCTGTACGAGGACAGCGAGTTACCCGAGGACGACGCCGTCGACTCGTAGGAGCGCGCGAGCGATCCATTCGCGGCGCTGGTGCTGGTGCTGCTGCGCTTGTCTCCTCTGCGGGAGCCGCCTGCGCCGCTCTTTCCAGCCGCGCGCGCCGACTTCTTGCGGCGCTGCGGCGTGGCCACGGCCGCGGCGTCCTCTTCGTACTGCGCGCCGCCGAACAGCATGGCGACTGGCGGCCGCTTGGACTCGTGGGGCGCGGAGGGAGAGAGAGAGAACCGCGCGGGGGGAAAGGGCGTGGCGCGAGCGTTTCCGCGTTCCTTCCGCCGACGACTGGAGGCGGCCGACTGACCGCCGGTGGCTGCGCCTGCAAAGGAGGAGGGAGGAGCGCGACGGAAGCTCCGCTAAAGGGCGACGCGCGCGGCGCCGAAGGCTCGAGCGGCTGGCGGCGCGACGGCGAGTGCGCTTCCTCCGCCGGACCGTTGAAAAACAAACTTTCTCTGCCACCTCTTCCACCAACACTATGCGCGCCGCGGGGGAAATCTTTGCGCGCTAGCGCTACTTTACAGCTACTTTGCTACTTCTCGCGCACCACTTTTTTTGGCTGCCTTGCACGCGACAGGCCGAAAATGCCGCAGCGGGGCAGAAACGAGCCAGCCACCTGGCAACGTTGAAGCGTGGATGCGAGGCTTGGCTACATCTCCCCGCTATGATCTCTTGTTTAATTATCCGATTTCAACCACACCAAGTCTGAAGTAGGTGCAATGATGTTCTGAGTAAGTACCCACCCGATCTTTTCTCCACGCGGGCCGCCGGGGCGGAAGAGGAGCTCCTCATGCAGCCACGACCGGCGCCTGGCTGGCGGGTGGCGGCGCTCGCTGCGCCTTGCAAACGGGCCGAGCGGCGCGCGCACGTGCTCGGGCTCTCCAGGCGGAAAAAGGGTGGAAAGCTGGCGCAGGTCGGGCCGAATCAGGCGCTGGAGCTGGAGGGTGGAGCGTCAGTGACGTGGCCGGAAGCAGGTGCGGCCAATGGGTCGCGGCAGAGGAGGAAACGGGCTCCTGGGATCGGTGTCGACACCTGGGAGCGCCGCCGTGGGTTGCGAGCGAGGTCAAGTCGCCCTCCCCATCACCGGCTATCGAACTGAGCCAGAGGTCGGCGCTGACGAGCTCTGAACGCGCGGATGGGCGAGGCTGTCAGCTCCTCTGCGCATCTCACTGTCATGCTAGCTCGCGTCCGGCTCGCTGGATCGACACGCCTGCCGGCAGAGACGCGAAAAGGTGAAGCACTCGACATTGACAGGAGGCCGGCCCATTCAGTGGCGCTCATGATGCATGCGGTGGAGCCCTTGCTTTCTCGAGCAGCTGCCGCAGACACGATCTATCATCTCGGTAGTCGAAAGATTGCTTGCGCAGCCACGTGCTGAAGCTAGCTTGGGTTTCGAGAGCAGAGAAGCCGCAGTCTATGGAGAAATTCGCAGTCTCTTTTGGATGTGGTGCGCGGGTCTTTGCATGTCGTTCATGGATCCGATATGTATTCCCAAAGGCGTCGGAGAATTGCCGCATGCCAATTCAAAGTTGATTGGTCACACGAGGTGAACGAAGGAGCAGGATCGATCTATCTGTTCTCACCTTGGCACGTCGGCCCCAACGTGGTGATCCTATCAATCGACAGCGATATAGCGAGCACGATGTCTGGTGAAGGCCGACAACCAAAGTCCCAAGCTAATCATTGTAGACCATCACAACGGATTAACATCTGGTCTTGTCGGGCGATCCTTGTCGCCTCATACAGCCTTACACATCCACGCTCACAGTCCGAACAGCATCAACGTGTCCGCACTTCCGACATCGATTTCCTCATCAACGGAGTCTAGGAGATTTGTGTGCCTTTGCATCCACCGTACTGGGTTACAGGGTTTGCCACCACCACCAGATTGGTTTTTGGACCGCTTTGCTTCGTGCATGGATATTTTACTACTGTTTGTGGGTATAAACGACTAAGACGTGCTGCCCAGCACGCATATTCTCTTGGTGGATCTAGGAATGCTACGATGCACGACCTCACCAAATGAGTTCGATATCGGGATAAGAGTTGAATCCCGTGGGGCACAGTTCCGCTTTGAGCTCTCGAAGAGCATGATTCATGATCTTGATAAGCGAACACTCAGCCCAGATCTCCTGCTTCTTGCGCCTCAGGCGTTCAGGATCTTGCCCATACTCAGCCTCCAGGTCATCCCACTCGCTAAGCGGTGGCAGTTTGATTGCTGGTGTCTTGCATTCCAAGACTTCTCCCGGCACTTTGTGCTTCCAATACAAATGCAATACTTCGCGATCTGGATAAGCGAAGCCGTAGAGCTCACAGTGGTGAATCATCACGGGCGGCTCGCGGACAGGAGGAACGACCTCACCGTCGTCGATGCACGGATTCACGCCGAGGTCGGTGAAATCCCAGTACTGATGACCCCCATCTTGCGACTTCGGGTGGGTCAAACCCAAATTGTTCAGACGCGTGTGACGGATACCGTGATTCGCCGCCGCCATAGAGTATGCAAACATCTCGGCTTCCCACCGGTCCGTCGTGTTGTGCGCCAACACGCAAAAGTGGCAGTAGTCATCGATCATCAAGCGAAAGTCGTGCACCGTCATGATGTACGGCGGCCCGACACCAGTGTAGTACTCGCGAGCTTCGTCCTCGCTCACGTCGAGACACGGCTGATGCGGAGAGTCGCAGACACTCTCAAGCTTGTCGCGCTGGTCCGAAGCATAGAACTGTGACAGCAAGATGCTGAGCCAATCTTGCGATACTGCGATCCCGTTGGCGACCGTGTCGTTCACGGTGGTGATGTCGCGGTCGCCGCTGTAGTACTGCGATACGTCACGACCCGTGTTGACTTCCAGAGGACGGAAGAAGATGAAATCAATGTCGATGAGCGCAATGATCTCGTGTTTGACGGGTGGAGTCGCGTTGGCTAGAAAGTGACGGAGTCCGAAGGGTTTGTTGAAGGCCGAGTAGCCGTCCATGCCGACGGCCTCGTCGTTCGTGGCAAAGTTGGGTGTGAAGTGGATGCGGAAGTCGTAGTAGAACTTGGGTTCTTGCAGCAGCCGCGCCTTCTCTTCGTCGTTGCACCCCGCGATGATGGCGGTGATGGGACCTTGCTGACCGGCTTTCGTCGCTGACATTTGTAGCAGCGACTGGAGCAACAAGCGCTTGGCTTGGTTGCACTCTGCACTGAACACGATGTGTAGTTGACTGTCGTCGTGGTCAGCTGGGTACGGCACGAAGTGCGCGTTGGTGTTTGTATCCGCGTCCGAGTTGGTGTTCGCGGTTGGAGTCGGCTCGGACGAATCGATGGGCTGTGTGTTGTCGTCTTCTCCGGTCTCGTTAACGTCGTTGCCGCCTTCTTCACTCGCGGCGCTCGCCTCCGATCCGACGTGTTGGTGATCCGTATTATCGGCATCCGTGTCGACG
Organism: Phytopythium helicoides; assembly: GCA_024867545.1. NCBI lineage: Eukaryota > Oomycota > Peronosporomycetes > Pythiales > Pythiaceae > Phytopythium > Phytopythium helicoides. The sequence continues at coordinate 1,656,219 of JANFNE010000006.1, read as the reverse complement.
CCGGCGTGGTTACCGTGCTCGCTGTCCTCTGAAGACGTGCTTTGGTCTTGCTGGCTCGCAGAGGTGTTTGACGTTGCGATCGAATTCGTCAGTCTCGACCCGCTCGTCTCGCTTCCACTAGTCGTTGGTACAAACTTGTTCTCTTCGAGTAGCTGTAGCTTGCTCGGTTCGCTGTTTCCTGTGTTAGCGCCGCGCGTGTTGGTGGTGTAGACGGCGAGGTCGTTCATGCTGAAGTAGTTGACGACGCATAGCACGACGACGACGATGAGAAGTCCCGCGGTGGCGAATCTCCATCGAGCCGCTTCGTCGTGACGCGGCGTTAGGGGCAGCATGGCTGTTGGCTTGGCCGCGTGAATTTCTGTCAGCAAGATGCCGAGTGCAGCTTCTGGAGTCAATTCTCCGTTGCGAGAGAGCGCCAAAGCGGGAGTGCGATGGCTTTCGAGTCCAGCAGTCAGCACTTGACGGCAGTTGCGAGTCTCATGGCTGTGACCATTGCTTCCTGAACCTCTCCGACTCGCACCATCGTTTGTGAGACGCTGCACATGTGAGTCCCATGGTTTCGCCTGTCAGTTCGAAGATACAAGTACAGTGGCTGTGTCCAGTTCAGCTCGTGCGACGTAATTGGACCAATAAATCGGCAATACGAGAATGGGATTGGCTTAAACCAAAACTGCAAAGCTGATTGGCCAGTTTGCAACGGACGCTTCAGGTAGTTTCTGGTCTCAATCGACTTGAACGATCCGTTTCAACCACGCACGCGTGCGAATCATTTGAAATGAGCTCAAGGGTCATATGGGAAACTCGAGCCAATTGTCATGGCATGTTGTTGACTTCGCCTTGACGCAGTTTTCTATAGGACTCGAAAGATATCTGCCGTTTCTGGATCTTCATCATTATGGTATGCAAGCTTTGTCTCTGCATATGAAAGAGGCGACTAAAGCCTGCTTCAACGACGGTCTGTCTTAGTGGCCATCGCGACGCACGACTTCAATCACTTCGTCCTGCTCGTCTCCGTCGTTGACGTCGTGGCTGAAGCTCTTGCGCGTCGGGCTATCCGCGGCTTCCGTCTGGCTCAGATTAGTTAGGAGCGGAATCATGTATTTGTTGTCGAACTGCAGCATGCGCATGTGCTTGTGCGGTTTAACCGTGCGGTCTAGCGCCAATTCCTCCTCGGCCTGCAGTTGAACAAGTTTGAAAGTGAACTGTGAGGCCAGTCACTAATCCGCAGTGGTGATGATGTACATACCGTGAGGCGTGGAATCCCGAGCTTGTTAAGTGTGGCAACAGTGCCACCTCCCATTACAAAGATCGACAGCAAGATGATAATCATAGCGCACGCCGTCACTTCGTTCTGCTTTTCACCCGGAAACGACTTGGACAGCGCGAACGCCACTGCGCCGCGCAGACCGCTGTACCAGATCATGTGCTGTTGGTTCATTGTGATCTGAGTAGCGTTGGGACGCTTATTGAGAATGAACGACAGCGGGTAGACGTGGCATGCGCGTCCGACGAGACAAAAAATAGCCGTCCAGAACACGAACCAGAACTTGTAGTACTCGATCAGCGCAAAGACGGAGAGGCCCAAGTCTGTGATGACAAAGACAATATTGCTAGTGAGTGCGTTGCTCGAAAGATTTCGGTATCTGCTAGACTTACTGAGGAATACCGCCGTCTCTGTCATGTGCGCGACGGTGTTAAAAACTCGAGAGCATCTACAAAGCAGCATAGCATAGGTTAGTGGCGAGCAACCAGTACGGGTCCGGACTACTATATGTGAAAAAGTACATTTCTTGAGCTTCGGGGGACAGGTTTGGCGCAGCGTAGTGCTTCATGGCGATACCAGCAAAGATGATCGCAACGACGCCCGACATGTCAAGAATTTGCGCAACCACGAACGGAAGGTACGCGAACATGACGTATACACCGACTTCATGCAGCAAGCATGAGCGCAAGTTCGAGTACTTGAAGATCAACGCCGGAATGACACCAAAGGCAATGCCGAGTAGTGTCGACCCGACGAAATCCAGCATGAACTCAAAGATGGCAAACATCATGGGCTTGAACGAGTACGAGTACCCGATAAACTTTGCGAAGGTAGTAAAGAGCGAGATTGCGACAGCATCGTTGAGCGAGCTTTCACCAAACACGAGGTAGAAGAGTGTCGGGTCGACGTGGAGCTCCTGAAACACGGCCAGAATGGAAACAGTGTCGGTAGCCGAGATAAGCGACCCAAACGTCAGACTCTCCGCAAGTGAGAACTTTGTGACCCATCCGAATTGGCCCACAGCATAAATGAGGATGCCTGTGACAATGCTCATGATCATGGTGCCCAAGATTGAAAAAGTCAGGATTGGCATGATATTCTCGAAGAAGTAGCGGCGCTTCATGGTGTATCCCGAATTGAAAATGATGGGAGGAAGCAGTCCCACGAAGAAGACGTTGGGATCAAAGTCCATGAGCGACGTCGAGATCGAATCCGACTGGAGCAAACAAAGCAGACTCGCACCCATGCCAACTGCAATCGTAGCTAGCAAATACCAATAAAAATGTTAGAACGCGGCGAAATAGCGCTGTTTGACATACAACGTACCTGCGGCTTCGGGAAACCAGTGCAAATGCAGCTTGTGGGTCACGTGGTTGCTCAGCAAGATCGCAAGCATCAACAGGATCATAAACATGGCGAAGTAGAAAGCCAGCGCATACTCCACGCTCGCTTCCGCCGACTTGACATGCTCAACGTCGGTCATGGTAGCTCCTGGCTACACGAAGTCTGGCGTCTAATAGTCGACACAACTTGACTCGTGCACTACAAGTCCCAATACCTTCTAGGCAGTGGGGAGATCAAGCTGCAGTAGAGCCTTAGCTTGGTTATGAAACCACTTGAGATTCCACACCAAGCATTATATTTGTCGCGATAACGGACCGCTCGAAACGACCGACCACGCCCCGAGTCGTTACGAGACCAAGTGTTCTCATATAGGCGGTTCCTTGGGTTTTGTTTTGCACATTTGGTGAGGAATAGAAAACTGCGCTTACATTATGCTTATTGGCTGGTAGAATGTAGCTTGTCTTTCATGATGAAGCAGGCTCAATTTGAGCGACAGCATTCCATCATTGTTTTCGCTCCGGCGCGAGCTGTTGCTCTACTAAGCGCAGCCGAGCGTCGCGAGCGACAGTGAGCGGATCAGTTGCGTAGGGTTTGTGGTGGCGAAGTTGTTGAAGTGTGGCGGCGCTCCAACGGTCTTTGTATTGGATCGAGTATCCTGCATGCAATTGACCAAGTTCATTCTGTAGGTCGTGAGTCCGGGTGTTTTTCAACATGAACCTGCTCACACGGTATCCGGCCCGATATTCTAGGTGAACCAGGTGGTAGGCGCACTCGCGTTAGCAAGTGTGGCTGTAATCTAGTTCCATCATTGTAAGCGAAGCGATCGCCGTACATGCCGTTCTAATCGATCCATCGGCACAAGCGTGCAAAATTATATCGGCCGATCGCAAGTGTTCATGATCTGCCGATCGAAGCCGCGATGATGCGTTATGTGATGGGTACGGTAATGTATCATTCGTGGACCTTGGTGACCTCACTGTCACTTGGCGTTCTTAGGTCCCCGCAATAGCGTGAAGGTATGCGGCCGCGTCACGACGAAGCGGCTCGATGGAAATTCGCCACCGCGGGACTTCTCATCGTCGTCGTCGTGCTATGCGTCGTCAACTACTTCAGCACGAACGACCTCGCCGTCTACACCACCAACACGCGCGGCGCTAACACAGGAAACAGCGAACCGAGCAAGCTACAGCTACTCGAAGAGAACAAGTTTGTACCAACGACTAGTGGAAGCGAGACGAGCGGGTCGAGACTGACGAATTCGATCGCAACGTCAAACACCTCTGCGAGCCAGCAAGACCAAAGCACGTCTTCAGAGGACAGCGAGCACGGTAGCCACGCCGGCGTCGACACGGATGCCGATAATACGGATCACCAACACGTCGGATCGGAGGCGAGCGCCGCGAGTGAAGAAGGCGGCAACGACGTTAACGAGACCGGAGAAGACGACAACATACAGCCCATCGATCCGTCCGAGCCGACTCCAACCGCGAACACCAACTCGGACGCGGATACAAACACCAACGCACACTTCGTGCCGTACCCAGCTGACCACGACGACAGTCAACTACACATCGTGTTCAGTGCAGAGTGCAACCAAGCCAAGCGCTTGTTGCTCCAGTCGCTGCTACAAATGTCAGCGACGAAAGCCGGTCAGCAAGGTCCCATCACCGCCATCATCGCGGGGTGCAACGACGAAGAGAAGGCGCGGCTGCTGCAAGAACCCAAGTTCTACTACGACTTCCGCATCCACTTCACGCCCAACTTTACCACGAACGACGAGGCCGTCGGCATGGACGGCTACTCGGCCTTCAACAAACCCTTCGGACTCCGTCACTTTCTAGCCAACGCGACTCCACCCGTCAAACACGAGATCATTGCGCTCATCGACATTGATTTCATCTTCTTCCGTCCTCTGGAAGTCAACACGGGTCGTGACGTATCGCAGTACTACAGCGGCGACCGCGACATCACCACCGTGAACGACACGGTCGCCAACGGGATCGCAGTATCGCAAGACTGGCTCAGCATCTTGCTGTCACAGTTCTATGCTGCGGACCAGCGCGACAAGCTTGAGAGTGTCTGCGACTCTCCGCATCAGCCGTGTCTCGACGTGAGCGAGGACGAAGCTCGCGAGTACTACACTGGTGTCGGGCCGCCGTACATCATGACGGTGCACGACTTTCGCTTGATGATCGATGACTACTGCCACTTTTGCGTGTTGGCGCACAACGCGACGGACCGGTGGGAAGCCGAGATGTTTGCATACTCTATGGCGGCGGCGAATCACGGTATCCGTCACACGCGTCTGAACAATTTGGGTTTGACGCACCCGAAGTCGCAAGATGGGGGTCATCAGTACTGGGATTTCACCGACCTCGGCGTGAATCCGTGCATCGACGACGGTGAGGTAGTTCCTCCTGTCCGCGAGCCGCCCGTGATGATTCACCACTGTGAGCTGTATGGATTTACCTACCCGAACAGCACACAATATGTGTACTGGAAGTACAAGTTGCCTGATGAGATCCTGGAGTGCAAGACGCCAGCAATCAAACTGCCACCGCTTAGCGAGTGGGATGACCTTGAAGAGTTTTTTAGAGATGACCCCGAGCAGTTGAAGCGAAAGAAGCAAGCGGTGTGGACCGAATGTTTGCTCATAAAAATCGTCAATCGCGCAATTCGAGTTATCAAGGAGGAGTTGTGCCCCACAGGATTCAACTCTTTTCCTGACATTGAGCTGATTTGGTGATCCTGTTGCTTTGCAGTTGCAGATCCAGTGATTCCAAGTGCCAGTCCATGTAGAAGCAGGAATCCCAGCTCGAAGTGGAGCACCCAGGGCTCCTTTGGGTGCTTGTAGAGTACTGTCTAATTGGGCGACAATTTTGATGGCTCACGAGATACGGACAGAAGAGAGAGAAAGAGAGAGTAGGCATGAGTGATCTCGGAAATGAATTGCTGTCGCTGTTGCCAAGCTCAACTATCGCGATGCTGATACGCCCCATGGCGCTCGACTGCGCCTGCTGGAGCCGTTTGCAACGTCTCTCCTCAGTCCGCTCATGCGACTCGGCGGTGGTCAACAGCCCCCACGACAAAACACTTGGCTCAGCGAGTAGAGTACATCCAGTAGTGCATGCAGCGTAGCGTGCCGTAGAGTCTCGCAGGCGGGCGATAAAAGACTCTACGGGACGCACTGCAAGCTCGAGGCGATGATGCGTTCTGAAGCACAGGTTCGGTTTTTCCGGCTGGTGGGAAAAGCCAAGTGTATAGTACACGCGCCTTGAAGGCGGACTATACCCCGTTCGTCCGGTAAACGCACTGCAACACCTCTAATCATCCGTATATACACAAAAATATACGTATAAAACCTACCCCTCCCGTCCCTTCGCGCGCTCTTGCGCTCAGTATGTCTCCGTCTCCGCGGCGCCGCCTCTGCTAACGATTTCTCAGTACGCGTGTGGCAAGGAGCCAGTCGCCCCATCCGCGGCCGAACGACTGGGCGTTTGTATGGGGGGCCGCAGTTGGTGTCCGTGCCCGTCGGTCCCCCCGCAGCGCATCGTCGTCGGCGGCCGCGCAGCCCGAAAGCTGCCGCACAGCGCGCAGCCCTCGCACCCCCCGGAGGTAAATGGACGGCGCGCCGTACAAGCTCGAGCCCATCCACCAGGCGCGGCAGTCGGTGGCCATGATGCCCGCGCCAGCGTCCGCGCGGCCGCCGCGCGCGCTGCAGGGAGGCATCGCAGGTCCGCGCGCGCGCGGGACGTCGCAGGAGGAGATCCGCGCGCTGCTGCGGCGCACGACGCTGGCGCTCGACCGCATCGTGCGCATCCGAGAGTCCATGGAGCCCTTTGTGGACTTTGCGCAGTTCGACAAGCCGCCGCGGCCCTCGGCAGGACGCAGGAGCTCCGCGACGTCCGACGCCATCTCCGAGCCAGCGCCAGCGGCAGACGCAAGGTCCACGCCCGCCAGCAGCTACGGCAGCACGGCGTCGTCCTCGTCGCTATCGAGCGACGACCCAGACGGAGAGCTCGCGTCCACGAGGTCCGTGTCCTCCACGCGCTCCACGTCCACCGCCACGCTGCTGCAGCAGTCCACGTCGCTGTCTGTCACGGACGAGGACGAGCTGCTCCCCGCGCACGCGGCCACTGGAGACAACAGGTCTACCAGCGGAGGACGCTCCACGACCCAAAGGTCGACGTCGGTCGCCAGCTCGCTCTCGAGGATCGAAGATGACGAGGACGACGACGAAGAAGACGACGACGAGGACGTCCCGCCGTTCAAGGAGGCCAGGCTCGAGAGGCTCAAACACATCGAGATCACGTTCGTCGAGGGACTACCCCGAGAGTTCTACATGGCGCTGGCGCGCTTCCTCTTTTCGGTCGTGGACATCAAGACGCGACACTCGCGATTCAACTTCTACAAGGACACCTTTACGGGTGCGGACGCCGTGCGCGAGATGGTGCTCAACGGATTCTGCGACGACCAGCAGGCTGCACTGCGCTTCGGCAACGTGCTCGTGCGCCTCGGACTCGTCGAGCACGTGTCGCGAACCGACGACCAGCTGCACAACAGCAAGGACAACTTCTATCGGTTTACCAAGCTCGTCGAGGCTCAGGTCGGCGTTGGAGACGCCTCCGACGAGTTCGCCAGGGACACAGTGGCGCGCAGTCGTCGCGCGTCTTCTGTCGCCGCCTACCGCGAGTCTGTTATGGCGTCCCGCGAGTCGGCCGCCGTGGGCAACCTCGTCGAGTATGACTTCACCGAGGCTTCGGACGAGGTGCATGCGCTCGTCACGGACGAGGCGCTCCTCATCCTTTCCAAGGTACTGCTCAAGGTCTTTGAGCGCAAGAACAAGTTGCTGTTTTACAAGGGCTTCGTCGGCTGTTTCCTCGGCGCGGAGGCCGTCAACGTGCTGCGCGAGCTGCGCATCGCTACGTCGCTCATCGACGCCGTGCTCATTGGCCAGGCCATGCTGGACGAGGCGCTCATTGAGCCCATCGCGAGCTCTGCAGCGGGCTCTTTCCAGGACAAGTACGTGTTTTACCGTCTCACGAAGGCAGCTGCAGCTCATGGGGCGGCACCTCCGATGGCACCGCTGTCGGCTGGTTCTCGACCGCCATCTACGGGCTCGCGGCCCGCGTCCGTGTCATCGCAGTCGTCGGTACCGTGACGGGAAGCCGCGTCATGTCCGTGTTAATGTTAAAGGGAGAGCAGGTCGCCGTTGGTTTTTTTATTTGATCCCGAGAGAACAAGAGAGTTCGCAACTTGAACGCATTGAACTTAGAGTGGTTGAGGTCTACAAACGGATATGTGGTCTATCCTATGAGTTAGATTAGAGATGCAAAATGTGAGCTGCAGAGGCTCACGAAAAACAGCACTGGCAACGGCCACGAACGGATAGAGGGGCCCCACCACACCTCACGTGTAGATGTCGCGCGGCATGATGGACGGCTTGAGGATTTCCTCGACGAGAAAGTCGAGTGGGAACTCGACAAGGTGCCCCCGGATCTCCGACAACTGACCACGCGCACGCGACTCGCCCTCTTTCGGCACAGTAGCAGCAGTCTGCACATGACTGATCTGGCAGTCTCCCTTGTCGTTGGCTACTAGTTCGCTCTCCACCTCAGCGCGGCTGCTGCGTACAGACCGTACACTGCCACGACCCGTCTCGAGCAATGCATCGTCGCCACCGTAGTAACTACGCCCATCGTCGTCCTTGTCGAAGTATTCAGCCTTGAACATGGACCGCCGACCAAAGTCAAGCACGTCCATCTGCGAGTACCACCGCTTCATGGATGTGCCGAGGCCCTTGCCCCCATCAACGCTGCTCCGACGACTGTCGCTGGAGTCCCAGAATGCGTGTTGGTTCAGACTGCCCGGACCCTTGTGGTGGTGACCAAAGTCATGTGAGTAGCTATCTCGAGCGCTCGCGACTCGGCTACGGGTTCCCCCGCCATACGCAGATGACGATCGCCCACCATGCGATTGATGATACAGTGGGCTTTGAGGACCACGGAAGCTCGAAACGGTCGGAGAGTTCGGATATGATGGCGTATCATTCATCATCACAACGCTTGACGATGGCTGCGAGTTGTGGAACGCACCTGACGGTGCGTCCATTGGGTTGTCCACGCTGCTTCCATGAAGGTTGAGTGACATGGAGTTTGCTCGACTGAAGTCGCCTTGCTGCAAGCGACGCCACAGGGAGTGCCAACGACCGTGCTCATCGTCGTCGCTGACCTCGCTCATGGAACTCTCGCGCGTATGCAACTCGCGGTTCATAAGCGCAAGAGCAGGCATCGTGCCCTTCTTGACCCACCGCCGCCGCCGGACTTGAGCCATAAGCCGGTCTGCAACAAGGTACTGCAGCTTCTCACGCTTCCCGTAATCTGTCTTCATCGTTCGAATCTCCTGGAACACGCTGAAGTTGCGCGCATAGAGCCAACCGTCATGGTCCATCGAGAACAAGTGCTTCTTCCGCTTATCCTTAAAGCTGTCCACCACAAAATCATCCAAATTGATGCGGTCTTCAGCAATTGGCACGCCGTTCACATCTGTCCAGGGAGCATAGTCACCGTCCTTGAGATGTTGCTTGTCCCACACGTGTCGCCGTCGGCCGGGCGCCTTGAGCACGTTGAGCCGCTGGTTTTCGTAAATTTGCGTCACGTCGATACTCTGGAAACTAGCAAATGCGCGCATACGGTTGGATGGTGCGCAGTCAAAGACAGTTTCGAAGATCTTGGTGTTGTTTTGTGATATATCCCGAATCCGCTGCCATGTGCGCTCGCTTGTGGGGTCTGCAACTGACCAATCGTCGTCACCGAGACCCAAGTGCTCGCGGAAAAGCTGCATTCGCAGTGCACCAGCTGATGCACCCCGCTTGAATGGCTTATCGTTCATGTATCCCTCCTCGAACTGCATGTCTTGGATCACAAGCGCAATTTCAGAGTCGCGATCTCCCATCATACTGCGGTCGTTGATGTTGGCACTGCCAATGATAACCTGCTGGTCATCTACGATGAGAAGCTTGCTGTGAATGTAAATCTGCTCAGTAGAGACGCAGCCGTTCGGCATGATGCCGTATTTGCGCAGGCCGAAAAATGACACGTATCGCTCGGGCTCATCCGTGACATCCTTGAGCGCCGCAAACAGGCTATGCCGTCCTCGACAAATCGTGGCGAATTGCCAGTGCATCACTGCGTGCAGGTTCGTAAGCTCTTGGCTGCGGATGTTGCCCTCGAATGCCGGCAGCAGTGGCATCACCACATACACACGGAACACTTCATTTCGCTGGACAGCCAGCTCAATTCGATCTGCAAGCGCCTGGAGAATCCGGTTGCCCACTGTGTTGTTCCCGTCCATGCCCGAAATGAAGAATTGGTTCTCGATATACAAATAATGCTGCGCGCGAGAGATAAGTTCGATGTACGCGGTTTGCACACTCGCCTCAGTTGGAACGCCAGCCGACCACATCGACACAGACCGAACAACCTGAATGTTGCAGACCTTGGCATGCGGGTGGAATACCTGCAGAATCGACTCTCCACGCTGTGCCCGAAGCACCTCGGTGTCAGCTAGCTGGTCGCCGTCAGCGCCGGGTGTGCGGAGCGGTTGGAGTGCCATGCACGGGCCACCGCTGATCCAGTCGAGTCGCGGGTACTGAGGCGCGGTCTGTACAACCGTGAAAGGCTCCATCGAGTCCATCGATTGCTCGCGCACAAATGGGATCGACTTGGACTCGTCACGAACAGGCGTATCTGAAGATGGATACCGCAACGTCCAGCCATTGAAGTCCATGGGGACAAGACACTTTGGCAGTAGTTTAAATCGTCGAGTGCGGAGGCAAATGCACCAGCCAGTGCGCAGCTGGTAGTCATTCTTGGAGCACACAAAGTTCCACCGTTGGATAAAGTGGTACGCCACATCTTGGACGGCAGGACCCGAAATACTGCAGTGGACATCGTGCCATGGCATTCGTGGCTGGGAATTTCGATCAATCAAGTCCTCGTAAGGTTGGTTTACTCGCACAAAATCCTTGATGATCGGGTTTGAATAATCCTTGCCGCGCCAAATCTGCCTTGCACCATTACCGCCACCAGAATCGCTCAGCGGATGATCATGGTGGTCGTATCGACCGAAGCACAGATCAAGACCTCCAACAAATGCGAGGGACTGGTCGATGCACACAATCTTCTCGTGGTGCGACCAAAACCCAAGACTCTGGATCTGGAAGATCGGATCTCGAAGTACTCGAATGTTAGGGTGTAACATCAGCGATCGCTTTGAGTACGCGCTGTTCAGCGTCAGCGCAAGCTTGACCTCCCGGTAGATCAGAACATAAATTTTGACGCCAGCCTGTGCCTTCTTCAGAAGCAACGAGCGCAGCTGGGTTTCGTTCGACTTAGGCTCATCGGCTTCTGAGTCTTCAGATGGAGGGAGCTTCCGTCCAGGCCGAAGAAGGAACAGGTCAGGACAAACCCACCAACCAGCAATAAGTACTTCATACTTGGCGTTCGAGATTGCATTGTACATCGCCTCGTAGGTGTCCTCGCCATCAACGTGCCAGCTCACAGCACAGGGTGGCGTCGGCGGAGCAGTAAATGAGTCTTCTGACTGCGTACTTGAATCTTCTCGTGATTTCAATCCGATACGAGCAGCACCCTCGTGAGCGAGCTTGACAGCAGAGTTCACCATTTGGTGCAAGCTTCCTGTAATTTTGTGCTTTCCCTCATCCAATGAAGGTCTTGCTCCAGCGAGAGATCCGGCAGAGGTCTCACTGTCATCCTCTGTGATCGTGCTCACGTGGGGTGGCGCGAACGAGTTGAAGCGATGCTGGGTCTCCTGACGCTTGAGCTTCTGTAAGCGGCGTACACACCGGTACCAATGATCACGTCGCACGTGAGGATGCCATACTCCCATGTAGGTAACCAGGTAGTTGACACCCAAACCGGCAGCAGGCGCGATGATGGCACCCGTGAACAATAGCAGCACGTAGTAAACGAACGTCTTCCATGTCACTGGTGCGATCTTGACTGGGATCGCGCACAGGTAATCGACTGGCGTGAATTGCTGTAGGGTCTCGCCATCAACAGCATCCAGAGTGAGGTTCCCGACATTGGGTACTTCAATAACTGTGCCCGTAGGGAAAAACAGATCGTTGTCTGGATCAATCTTCTTGATGACGCTCACAGCAGTACCAGGAGTTTGAACACTGGTGATCACTCCAATCGAGTAGCCTGTATCGTCGCTCTGCCAAAACAAATCGAGATTTGATGCCGAAATGGACGCGTTTGACGTTGTTGTAGTGAGCTTCGAGATCACAACACCACCTGATTCACTTTCAACGTGGATTGTCGGACCGTCTTCGGGAACTGTGAAGTAGTAACCACAGTACTGGATCTCAGATGCTTCAGTCCAATTTGACATACTTGGCACTTTATTCATCCTGATTCCGCCACTGGAGTCGAACTGGAGTCGCTCGAAGTTGTAGACGGACGATGAGAGTACCATCAAGCAGTAGCACACTACCACAAGCGCGCAGAGTGCTGTAAACCGCGTGTAGTAGTGGCCTGTGTCGATCTCAATGTTGCCTGCATGACTGCCAACAACAAAGCCACTCGGCATCCATGAAACACCTTGCCGATAGCTGCCTTTCCGCGCTGTGAATGTCTTGTCGAAGAGAAAAACCTCGCTCGGCTCCCGATCAGATCGGTTTCTGTAAGCAGCGAAGCACGAAGGCTTGAGGACGACCCATCGTCGAATAACACCGAGGCGGTGGTGGAAAAATCGATACACAAACACGATAAAGAAGATGATGCCGCCAAGAATCGCGAGACCCGCAAAGACGCCGGCTGTGTTGAGACTCGTTGAGACGGAGGGCGAGCCACTGGAGCTTGACACCAGCGTTTTCTGTGGTGAAAAGAATGTCGGAAGGCTCGTGATGAGAATGAGAACGAGGGGAAAGATGAATCCAACAATCGTCGACACGAACGCGATTCGCATCCAAGTGCGGTACAGATGCCGATACATCGTCTCGATCGTGCGGTTGAAGCACGTGTAAAGCGGGAGCTGGAATGGCCCGTTGATGCGCATGTGCACGTATCCTTCCTTGAGCGACGGCCCGAAGCGCAGCATGGCGCGCGACGGGCTGACCTCGAGGAACGACAGCAAGGGCTCCGAGTTGCGCAGCTCTCGGTCCTTGAGCAACGAGCGGATGTAGTCCTGCACGATGTAGACGTCCTCGACGCGCTTCTCGGCGCGCTTCTCTCTCCAGATCGTCCACGGGAGCGACACGCCGCGCAGCAGCTTTCCGCGGTGCAGTAGCTGGTAGATCCATAGGTTGATGTGTAGTCGCAGGAGCTGCTTCTGTCCAAAGTATATCTCCCAGTCGGTCGTGCCCCAGCGCACGCGGCCGATGAATATGCAGCAGGGGATGACGGCGGAGCGCGTGACGGTGGCGCGGCTGATGTGGAACTCGATCGAGTGCTCCATGACCTCCTCCTCCTCCTCGAACGCGTCGGGGTCGTCGTCGTTCATGATGGTCATCTCTCCGTCGATGTCCGAGGACCCTCCGAGGATGTCGCTGGCCGCGCACTCCTCGTCAAAGTAAACCTCGTTCTCGTGGGCGAAGCCGTCGGGCACGAAGCCGCTGGCGGGCGCCGCAGCCGCCGAGGACGTCGATGACGAGTGCGCGTAGGTGACGGTGCGCGGCTGGCTGTAGGCGCTGGACGAGCCCGACGCGTCGCTCTTGTCGTCGCTCAGCAGTGCGTCGGGCATCCCATGAACGAACGAGCGCGCGCGACGGTCGGGAAACGCGCTCTCTGCGCAAATTTAGCGGCGCTGACGGCGCGCGCGGCCCGGAGCGGGCGCTGGGGTTCGAGGGCCGAGCGGGCGGGCGGCGGGCGGCGGCGCGCGGCTCAGGAGGTGGCGGGCGCAGTGGCGGCGGGCGCGGCGGCAGTGGCAGCGCGCACTTTCTCGCGGTTGACTCGCGCTCGCTATGCGGGGGCAACACGACGCCGGACGGGAAGAGTTCAGTCGCACGCGATTACGCGTTCCGAGAGGACCGCGGACAACTTATACGCGTGGGCACGCGGCGACCTGCAGAAACCGATATTGAGCCATTCCCAAGGACTCGAAATGGTGCTGGGCGTTGGCGGCCAACGCCTGCCTGCATGCGCGACGCCACGCGCCTGCTGCAGCCTGCTGCAGCCTGCTGGAGCTGCGAGCAGCGCTCTGCCGCCGCCGCCACACTAGCGACGTCGGAATTTCCATGTATTTTTGCATGTAACGCCGGCGGAGCTGGCGCGCTAGCGGGAAAGCCGCCGATCATAGAAGAGACCGACGGGCAGGGCTTTTACGTCTGCGATCCATCGCGCAGCTCGAGGCGACGCAGCTTGACGCCTGGACGACACCGGCAGGCAGGCAGGCAGGCGACAGCGCAGCTACAGGACCGGGACAAAGGGATCGCGCGTGCCATGGCGAGAGCTGCAGAGCTCCGTCGCGATCCCGAGCCGCTGGATTTCCAGGCAATTCTGGGTGTTGACGGGCAACTGCATGATGATGCCCAGGCTCGGCAACAGCTCGGGTGCAATCCATCTAATATCGAATCTAGCAAGTTTAGTGTACTACACGATCTGCGTTAAATGTGCCTAATATAGATTCAGGATTTTACAACGCATACGATAGTAGAGGTATCCTATTTATGAGATGGAGTCAAGAGACGAGCCATTGACTGGACATTCAAGTTAACTGGTGGGTGAAATTGTTGCGCGAAGGTTTCTGGAGGTCGCGCGAAGGTGCCCCATCACTGCCAGTCGATCGCCACCCGCATCTATCCACCCACCGAGCGATCATTCCGCAAGTGGCTCGCGCCGATCTTCCTGCATTGTTAGGACTTGGATTCCCACCAAAGCTTGTGTGACTTTTGCATCTGTGTATGTGGAGTTTCCATCGCTCGCTTTCGGATGATTACAAACTTTACCTACCCTTTTGGGAGCCCTGCGCGCGACCGTCGCAGTATCCGCACGGCTGCGTAGGCGGTGACGCCACCTTTGAGATTTCTGCCTGACGAAAGCCAAACAAAAGTGCATTGTGCGTGTTTAGAGGTAGTTGTACTCGGCCAAAGGGAGGCGTGAGGTCGATTCTCCGGACCGAGTTGAGCAGATGCAAGCTCTCCTACTGCTGGTGCTGGTGCTGCTGGGCGTTGAACGCCTGCGAGCGCGCCGTGCGGTCGAGCTCCATGGCCTGCGCGACAAATCGAAGAAATTAAAACATGGGAAACGCTCAGCACAATCATTGATAACCCACCTCGCGGACGACGTTCTCGACGCGCGCCATGCTTGTGTGGTGTCGCGCAGGCCGCTTCCGCTTCCCTTCAGGCTTGTTGAGAACCATTTTGTTGCGAGTCGTGGTTGCCAAAAACGGCAACGTCAGGATTTTTCTGGTGACAATTCAAGTTAGCGTACTAACCAAGCTGCCGAGAGCGTTCACGAATCCTTACCGATCATTCGCGGGCATTTTGAATCCCGCGCGGTAAACAAAGTCGTCGTCAGAGCGCTCAAAGTCCTGGACACAAGCCAAAGCGATATTAGGTATCTGAAAAACGACGGCATTTGCGAAACTCGTCCAGCACTTACAAAGTCTGGTGCTAGTGCTGCTGGTTCGGGCTGGACAAGCTCGGCAGGTGCACCTGCTTCTCGGATCACGGTTGACACTGGTACCGGTCGACTACAGGCGACACACATGACGGGTTTGGTGCCCACTGCCGTCGAGTCCCCGTTGGCATCCACGCCCGGAACGGGCAACAATCCATAGCTTTGCAGCTCTGCACGCAGATCTCGCAGAGCTGCTTCGAGGCGGAGACGGATTTGGTCAGTGAGCTCCTTTCGCAGCCGCAAGAGCTCGTCAGCCGTCATATCCCGTGCATCGTCGAGGCGATCTTCGACCTTTTGAGCAAAGTTGTCCAAGAGCATACGGTAGTTGGCTCCTGCGTTCGATCCATTTCCACCGGCTCCAGCACCAGTATTAGTTGAGCCTGCAGCACCCATGCGGCTGAGTGCGGCGAGTTTATCGGACGCTAGGACGCCGTGTGTGACCTTTTTGGTCAACTCCTTCATAAACGCATCATGTAGCTGCCTCTGGGCATCTGGGGCGAGGTCCATGAACCGTCCGTCGATCTCTCGCCCAGTCAGCTGCGCGTACAAGCTCGTCAGCAGATCTCCACCCTGCTGGTTGCTGTGACTGACGTTTCGTCGTGATCCTGCACCACCGTTGGCATGACTGCCAACCATCGCTGACACTTTGCTGATCTCCCCGAGCAGTTCTAGCCTGAGTGAATCAAGCTCGCTCATCGCAAGCGCATCGGATACACGACGCCCAGTGTTTGCTCCTGAGCCACTTGCCAAATCGGACGTGTTGAGATCTGTTGCAGACCGCAAACGCTCAACATCTTCTTCGAGAGCACCCAGACGTCGCACTGCTCCCATGAGGCGCAACTCCACTTCCCTTAGAGCCTCTATGCTTCCGCCGAAGTTACTACCTGTTCCCCCAGTTGAATGTGAAGCTCCATCTGCACCTTCCGTGCCAGAGCTCCCGCTTCCGCGCAGCTTCTGATTGTAATTTTTGTGCCACATCGACCAGAGTTCTTCCAACTGAAGAAGCAATTGTCAGTTGGTAACCATTTCGCCCCCATGTACCGCAAGTACGACATACCTTTTCACGCATCCCATCAAGAGCCTTGAGCAATGGATCGTTCTTCTTCTCCGTTACAACATTCACCTGAAGAGTGGCTGCAATCTCCTCGTCTAGGAATCGTAACTTGCGAGCATACTCTTCCTCTCTCTCACGCGCTGCGCGTTTGGTGCGTTCATTTTCCACTTCGTCGTCGCTGTCACTTCCCATGGGCACTCGAACGGGTAAAACACCAACTTGGCGCCCATGGTCGAGCTGACGAACCTCGTCAGCCAGAGTTTGGGCAGCTTCTGCGATGGAAAGCGGAGAGTTGACGAGAGGTGTGATCGCCAGCAGCGTCCTTCGGTAATTTCGCTGTAGTTGCTGCAACTCTTGCAAGATTTCGTCGTCTGCTTGGCCGCGCACCAACTTGGCTTCGTTGTCATCCAGTGCTCGACGCCAATCCGCAAGTTGAGGCTTTGTTCGCTCTTGGAAGCGCTGGTTCCGAGCCAGTAATTCTTTTTGCATTGCAAGCTGCGCCTCAATCATGTGTAGCTGCAAGTGTTCCGAGAACACAGCACCATTGCGAAGTGCATCTACCTGCGCTTGAAGGCCTGCAGACGCACCTGATACGCTTGCCAAATTATTTTGCAGTGACGACAGAGAGGCATCGGTTGACCTTCTCAGGTCGGCGATTTTCGCAAATACAAGAGACAAATCTAGTTGCATCGGTTGATGCTGAGACGTTGACGATGCAGACATAGCATCGGCTTCACCAACACTAGAGGATCCTCCATCGCTTGTATCACTCCGGCTGCTAGCCATATTTGACGAGTCATTTCCAGAAGGCATGACCATGCCCGTCACCACTGCCCGTTGCTGAAGCGCCAGGTCATCCAACTGCCCAAGTAGCGATGCTAGATCTGCTGCATGCTTGTCAGCAATTGCTTGCTGCTGCTTGAGCTGTCGCTCGTGGGCGTCCTGCGTTGCGCGAAGCTCTTTCAAGCTTTTAAGCAGGATTCCGTCGTTGCCAGGCGAAAACTCACTCGGTGATTCTGAGCGGGGAGGTGGAGCTACGCCAGACTGGGGAGGTGGAGTGGAAGGTAGCCGACTCGACAACTGCTCATTTACGCGTGCCGACAGCTGTGATGAGAGCTCATCGAGATTTCCAATGCTATCCTGAAGGGCTTCCAACCGTGCGTCGTGGGTGGACAACCCACGCGCTAATTCCTGCCGGACGGAAGAAATCGCCTCGTCCACATCTGCCTTCGTTGCGAATAGCGCACCAGAAAGCGGAAGGGATCCGAGTGGGTCGTCATTGTCATCGAGTACATCAAGGCCGAACGCACGTGACAATGTTCGCTTGAACTCGTGTGCTAGAGATCGCTGGGCGTCAACCAGCTCATCAGGGGTAACAAACTGTGCAGATGAGGAACCAGACGTCGTGGAGTCATTTCCACCAATATCATCACCGCTCTCTCCCTTGTCGCTCGCACGCAATGCGGCAGCTGCGGCGTCTTGGATAGCTTTTGTAGCTGCATCTTTCTCACGTTCCGCCTGAAGCTTTTCGAGTTGCTCTTGCATGCTACTGAGATCGTTCTGGAGCTGACCCAGCGTTGTCTCTAATGTTTGCTTGTCACCTTCACTTTTTGCTAGCTGCGCCTTGAGTGCGTTCATGTCGCCTGCCAAGGCGTCTTTTGTACGCTGCTGTCCCGCTAGCGATGCGCCAATAGCCTTCAGAGCGCGCAAAAGCGGGTCCCATGACACGGAATACGCGATCAACTCCTTATCGACGAGCGATGAGAAGCTCTCGAGATCAAATGGCACTGAATTGTTGTTGTCTTGAGAGGCTGGATCTCCACTGTCATGTTTTGGATCTCGAAGATCCACGTCATCATTTTCCTGCGCAACTGATACGACTGCATCTTCACCGTCCATGTCCTAGAAGTTAGTCCTCGGTGAGGGATGACCGATTTGCCGTCAACTACTTGTTCGCTGCACAATGCCTTGGGGCAATCACTAAAGATAGTCAGCATCGCGGTCGTTTTCACGCCTCGACCAGCACGTGCAGCCAAATATAGGCGCCATCAGCCGCAGGTCAGCATCGTCGGTGTGCCGACCACGATACACTTGCTGAAGCTTCCGCATGCACGATTGCAGCAATCGAACCATGCTGCATGTCAGACACGAGACAAACGGTAACACATAACGCAAAGATCTTGATATCGAGAGCTGTACCACACTTGTTCGCTAGTGCTCGATGCTCGCTCATAAACACAGCTGTCGATTGTGGCTAACTGACGCAGCTTGGTCTTGCAAGCGTCTGATGAGGCCACAGCTAGAGACCCCGTGAAGATCTTGAGTGCAGACGCACAGGTGAAGCCGGACGAGACGCTTGGTTTTCTCGATCGTGTGGGTCCGGCTGTGCGTGAGTCTCCTCTTGATATGACGAGAGAGTGTCTCTGCTTGCGCGGCGGATCCTCGAGAGCGTGGCCCTGCATCGTTAGCCCGGAAGTACTGTCGCTCAGATTCTTTCTTGCAAATCGCTGACTGAGGGGAAGAAAGGAATGGGTTGAATGGCTCGCCCTTACCAAGGGTGCGAGCTGAAGTCCTCACACCGCCATGAGATTCCTTCTGTCTTGCAAACATAATGCAAGGGCCTTGTTAGAAGCCTATGTGAAATAGTAGGGGCGACATCCTCCTCTTTCAAACAGCAAGGATTCAACTCTATTGATAGAATAGCTCGGAAGCGATTGATGCAGACTTGCAAACCAGTGCGTTGGGTGCGGCGAGACGCCGATATGACTGCGAAATCCTGCAGCGTAGTGTAGTGTCTATGGAGTCATGAACTTCATGAAGTTCATGACGGTCGGTTTCTTGGCACTCCATGCTTCTGAGCAGCATTCGAGCCATGCAGAGACTATCGAATGCAGTCCTTTTACTTATGTCGGAAGCTCGATTCGAGACGAGCGCTTAGTTGAGCCACGGGTACATACCCTGCCGCTCGAAGAGCTGTACCACAGAGACTAATGGGACGCAGACACCGAATTCACGTGGCAGGTCATATGACTCGCAAGAACAGGCAGCACAGGTACATCCAAACTCAAATTGATCTCCCAGTGGTTTCTCCACGAGCTGATCAGCCCAGCCATCTTGTATTTGATCTGCTGCTCCGTGCTAAAGTCCAGAAAGAAGTTGGCAATATCCCGACCAGGGGATCATGCGAGACCGAAACTGGCAGAGTAGTCAGCGTCCAAATCTGGCTGACCAAAGTATGCAAAAATTTATATAATTAAAGGTTGTACTTAACGACTAGTGAGTCCTACGTAAATTTATACATGCACTTTATATTTCGTGATTTAAAATATATCGTGATATTTCACAACATTACCTTTATTATTATTAATATATTACTTAAAAATATTATTATTTAATTAGCTAATTTAGAAAGAGCCGTGCGGGACGTAGTCGAGGTATGCTATGTTTGTCGGTCATAAATTTTCGTTCATACCTTCTCGGCCTTCTGGCTAAGATCAAGTGTAGTATCTGTTCTAATCAGTGTGAAAACTGATTTCCCGAGTTCATCTCGGGGATTTTTTCACATTCATTTTTGAACACTCCGGTGATCGGCAGCTTGCTGTCGTTTCATTGGACGGGTTTCCCGGGGGTTGCACTTTTTCCCCGGCGAGGCCCAACTACATTTGTTTCTTTCTACTCATTTACTTTTGCGTTCCTTTTCTGGTGCTGTGCGTGCTCCTGTTGCTCTGGTTTCCTTAATCAATTTTAAGAGCCGATAGAGTTTCATGGAGCCGCCTCGGCCAACCGACTCGCGTCGGGCGGTCCGCACCGGACCGGTTCAGCAGCCGGCGGACGGTCCGTCCGCTCCGCCGGGGGATCCGCCGGGGGATCCACCGCCCCGTCCGCTCCCCCCGGGGACGGACAGTTTCGCCGCCCGCCGCCGCCTCGGGCTCCAAGATGGAGCGCCGCCCTCGCGGGGACGCTCCGCGCGCGCGGCCGGCGCGCCGCCCCCAGACCTCGCCTCGCCCGCCGACCGGGCGCAGCAGCAGCGCGGCGTCGCTGGCTCGCCTCGCGTCCCTCTCCCGCCCGCCCCCGTCCCCGGCCGCCCCCGTGAGCTCGGTCCGTCACGAGGCGAATCCATGCCGGATTCGGACCAGCCCACGGGGACGCGCCGGGCCCCCACGACCACGACCGCCGCCCGCGCGCGCGCCGACGCCGCTCCGCCGCCCCAGCAAGATCTCGTGCCGCTTGGCGGCTTCACTTACGCTGGTGCGGCGGCGGAGGCGGCGACGGACGCGTCTCGTGAGCGCTCGAGCCCGAGCACGCGAGGCGCGCCCGCCGCCGGCGGAATCGGTGCGCGCGGCGGCCCACGTATAGCTGTCGCCGCCGCCCAAGCGCCCGAACACGCCCACGACGACCACGACGACGTGCTGCGCCGGCTGCGCGAACTCGAGGACGCGTTCGGCGCGCGCAGGGAGGCGGCAGCGATGCTCGGCGGTGGTAACCGAGCGCCCGGTACCCCGCCGAGTATATGGACTTCAGTATACGCGCACTGCGAGCGGGCTTTCGCCTGCACGCTGTGCGTGTACACTACGCGCGACTACGGCGACCTCGGCGCGCATCGACGGCTCGCGCACCGCGGCACCCGCTTCGAGGACTTGTTTCACAGCGGGTGCGCGTGCGGAGCGAGCTTCCCCGGGCGTCTGGCGGCTGCGAGACACGCGCGTGACTGCGAAAGCAGCGCCACTCGGCTGCCGACGCCCGAGGAGTCCGAGGACACGAGCGAGCGGCCGCTCGACGCCGCCACGACGACCGAGACGGCGCTGGCGCTTCCCATCGAGCGCATGACGCTCGACGACGTGCTGCTGGCGGCCGCGGAAGACCCAGCGACTGCGCCCGCGCTTCACGAGCGCACGCAAGCGCTCCACCGCCGCCGTCAGCAACAACGAGAGGTGCAGCACGACGACGACGTGCTCGTGCTTGCCCTCCAGCGCCAGCGAGCCGCCTCGACCGACAGCATCCAGTCCACGCTCTCCGGGTCGTCCATCGCTGAGGAAGCCACCCAAGACGACCCGGAGGACGCGTTCTTCGACGCGCGCGACGTCGACGAGGACATGCTCGACCTAGTCGATGCCGCGAACGCCGAGGCCACGCGCGAGCCGCTGTTCCAGGTCGACCAGTCGTCTCTGCCCCTCAGCGCCGGTGACGCGGGTACCCAACGGGATAACCGCGCCGCCGGCGCTTCAACCATGGACTCCCCGGCCCAAGACGTCGCGACCGACGCCGACGAGCCCATGGAGGTCGCTCCTGCGCGCGCAGCGATGACACCAAGCCACGCTACGCGCGCAGAAGCGACCGACCACCAGAGCACCGACCGACCGACCGAAGACCTGTTGTCTCCGCGCGCGCACGTCCCCCCCGTGTCGCGCGCGCTCGTGCTTCGTCCGCAGGAACAGCTCCAACTCCAGGATGAGCACGAGCAGCTGCACCAGCAGCAGCAACAACAGCTCCGCGTCGGCCCGAAGCGCCGGCGACTCTCTCCGGACGACCGAGCTGCCAACGACGACGCGCTGATGCTGCCGGCCGCGACGACTACCGTTCCAGCACCGCGTCCGAGTCGCTGGGGCCCACGCCTCAGCGACGCGCAGGTGGAAGCCACGGCGGCCGCGGCACGACCGAGCCGCTGGGGACCCCGCTTATGTGCGCCGAACACCGCGGCTATGACGGTGACCCCCTCGAAGCCCGGACGACCGACACGCTGGGGCCCGCGGCTCGGCACCGCCCGAGCTCGCTCGACAGCCGCGTTCATGGCGACCTCCGTGACCGCGGCGACGACCTCGACCACCTCCAGCGCCACGGCCACGACGACGACGACCACAACGCCGCCGACGACCCCAACGGAGCGACGCACGGGCGTGCCAAGACCGACGCCGCCCGAGACGCAGGCGACGGCCACTGCTGCGGCAGCGACGGCCACTGCACCTCCGGCACAGCCGTCCGCGTCACCGGAGCCGTGGATTCTGCGCTTTGACGGCGCCTGCCGCCAGAACCCCGGCCCGGCCGGCGCTGGCGCCGCTCTCTTCTCGCCGAGCGGCGCCGTGGTGTGGACGTGCTCGTACTACATGCCCGGGCACGAGACCAACAACTCCGCCGAGTATACGGCGATGCTCCTGGGCGTGGAGAGCGCGCTGCACCACGGCGCCACGCGACTGAAGGTGGAAGGCGACTCAGACCTAGCGCTGGCCCAGGTCCGAGGCGTCTACTCCGCCAGGAACAAGCGCCTGCGTCGGCTGCGGGACCGCGTGCGTGCACAGCTCAAGCGGCTCGAGTGGCACGCGGTCCAGCATATCGACCGCAAGGCGAACGTGCACGCGGACCGGCTCGCCAACCGCGCGCTCGACCGCAAGAAGACTCTCGTAGAATGCGCGACGCATAGCGCGCGCGAGCGGTCCGCGTGCCTATCGGCGCCGACGACGGCGGTCCCAGCGGCGGCGGCGCCATCTCCTTCGGCTCCGGTCCAAGCCCAGCGCGCTCACGACCGACACGCCGACGCCCGCGTAGACGATCTCGTCGACGAGGACGCCGACATGGCCGAGGAGGTGGCCGCGCGCGACGGTGGCGAGGTCTTTCCGGTGCTGCAGACCGACAGCGACACGATACCAGCCAAGCAGCCGCGACTACGTCTCCGGCCGCTGTCCGACGCGGCCTTTGACGATGCGTCGGCGGTACTCGAGACGATGGCGAACGACCTGGCGTCCAAGATCACGGACGCGGACAGCTGGGAGTCGGCGGAGGGCTACATTACGGCGATCCCCGAGCGGATTCGCGACGTCCTCCGCCCGTACTCAATCGTGCAGTCGCCGACGTCGCTCCCGCGACAGCGGACGACGCCGGCGGATGCACGACCAGCTCGAGACGCGCCCGAGCCACGCCAAGACCCGACCGCCGCCGCGCACGACCGCCCAAGCCGCTCCGCCCGTCGCCGCCAGCGCCGCCAACGAGCACGTCCGCCTCGAGTGACGCGCCACGGACGCGAACACCGGCTCGATGATGCGCTCGACGAACTCCAAGCGACACAGCGCGCCGACCCAAGCGACCAGCGCAGCATCCGGAAGGCGCGGCGGCGGGTCGGACGCATGCGGGCGGCTCAAGAGCGCGTTGACCTACGCCGTGAGTTCGTCCGTGACGAGCGCAAGTGCGTCGAGCGCATCCTGCGCACGGCAACGGCGGACGCGACGGCACCAGCGACCGACAGCGCGCGCGTGGAGTGCCCGATCGACGGCGCAACACTACACGAGTACTTCACCGGCACAAATACTCCGCGCGCGCGCTTCGACTACCACGCGCCGGCGGGTGCAGCGTTCCGGGCCGCGCTCGACGCGCTTCCGCCGGCACAGGAGGAACAAAACGCGCTCGTCGACGAGCTCACCGTCGACGAGATCGAGGACCAGCTGCAGCACGTCGCAGCCGGGTCGAGCCCGGGCCTCGACGGCCTCGGGTACGACATCCTCAAGAAGTTCGCGCAGCCGCTGCTGCCGCTGCTGCACGCGGCGTACGCAAGCTGCTGGCGCTATCGCAGCGTGCCGGCGACCTGGCGCGTCGGGCTCGTGCGACTGCTATACAAGAAGGGCGATCCAGCGCGGCCGGCGAGTTGGAGGCCCATCTGCCTCCAGCTCGCCATCTACAAGATCTACTCCGGGCTCATGGCCCGGCGACTGTCGCGGTGGCTGGAGGCGAACGCGCGGTTGCCCATCGCGCAGAAGGGCTTCCGCGCGTTCAACGGTTGCCATGAGCACAACTTCGTGGCGACCAGCCTCCTCGACCAGGCCCGTCGCCTGCATCGCCGGCTGTACGCGGTCTGGTACGACCTGGCCAACGCGTTCGGCTCGCTGCCGCAGCCGCTGATGTGGGCCGTGCTCCGGCGCATGGGCGTCGACACGGCCTTCATCGAGCGCTGCGGCGGCATCTACAAGGACTCATTCTTCGTGATCGGCAACGCGGCCGACGGCGTCACCGCGCCGGTGAAGCAGGAGGTGGGCGTGTACCAAGGCTGCCCACTCAGCCCCCTCCTGTTCATCGCCGCGGTGGCGCCGCTGCTACACGCGCTCGAGCGGCTCGACGGTGTCGGTGTCGCGCTCGCGCAGGACGTGCGACCCTGCGCGACCGCGTACGCCGACGACATCAAGGTGTTCAGCGACAGCGCCGACGGCATCAAGCGGTGCCACGGCGTTGTCGCTGACTTCCTGTCATGGACCGGGCTACGCGCGAACCCGACCAAGTGCGCGCTGCTCGCGGTGACGCTGAACGCGCGCGGCAACCCGGTCCAAGACAAGAAGCTGCAGCTGCAGCTGCACGGCGAGCCCATCGCCCACCTCACCCTCGGCGACGCGTACACGTACCTCGGGGTGGGCGACGGGTTCGACCACGTGCGCCACCGACTCCAGCTCGCACCCAAGCTCAAGCAGCTCCAGCAGGAAGCGACGGCGCTGATGCGCTCGGGCCTCGCGGCAGACCAAGTGTTGAAGGCGCTCAAGGTGTACGTGTACCCGAAGGTCACGTACGCCTTGCCGCACGTCAGGCCGCTGCAGTCACAGCTCGAGGGCTTCGACCGCGCGCTGGTCCGGGGGTTGAAGCACCTGCTTCGACTCCCGGCCAACGCGACCAACGAGTTCATCTTCTCGCCGGTCAGCGACGGCGGGCTCGGGCTGCTCTCGCTGGTGGAACACCACCACGCGCTGCAGCTCAGCCACGCGTGGCAGATGCTGCACTCGCGCGACCCCGCCGTCGCTGCGATCGCCCGCGCGCAGGTGCGCCAGGTGGCTCAGACGCGCATGAAGCTCGACGTCGACCACTGGCGCACCCGCGACGCCGAGCTGGCACAAGAGTTCCTGAACGGGACGTTGGGCGCCCACCCTCACGCGACCGCGAAGCGACGGAGCGGGGACATCGGATCGCTGTGGGTGGACGTCCAGCGTCACCTCCGCGTCTACGGCCTCCGCCTCGCCGACCGACCCCACCACAACGAGCCGACCACCGGCGGCACGGCCCAGCCGGCAGGTCCGCTCCATCTGCAGGTGCCACACCACCGCGGATGGGCGGAGCACAGGACGGTGCTCCGCGCCGTGCGCACGCACCTTCGCCTCCTCCACAGCAACAAGTGGAAGGCAATGCCAGACCAAGGACGTACGGTGCGCGAGCACGGGCGGGTGGGCAGCGCATGGATCACGCGAGCGGCCGGCCTGCGAGACGCCGACTACCGCTTCGCGCTGCACGCCCGCCTCAACCAGCTCGACACCAACGCGGTGCTTACAAGACGGCGCCTGCGAGCGAACCCGACATGCCGCCACCCCAGCTGCACCCGCGCAGAGACCTCCGCCCACGTGCTGAACCACTGCGCGGGGACGATGGACACGGTACGGCAGCGCCACGATGACGCACTTCGGATGATCGAGCGGGCGCTGGCGAAGCCCGTCGACCGCAGCGCCGGCACCAAGAGACTCCTCATTGACCAGGCGGTGCCGGGCTTCGACGGGCCACGACTGCGCCCCGACATCCAGCTCTACGACGACGCCGCGAAGGCGGTCGTCATCGCCGACCTGGCAATCTCGCACGAGAACCAGCCGATGGACGAGCCGGCCACATCTGCGCTCCGACAGTCGTACGAGCTGAAGATCAGCAAGTACGACGTCGTGAAGCGGCAGCTCGAGCGCCGCGGCTGGCGGGTGCACATGGCGCCGCTGATCTATGGATCATTGGGCGCCGTGGCACCCAGCAACTTCACGGCGTACACCGAGCGCCTGGGCCTGCTGAAGCGCGACGCGCGACTGCTGGACCGGCGCATCTCGGTGCACGCCATCCAGGCGAGCCGCCGCATCTGGAACTGGCACTGCAGCCAGCACCGGATGCGGCAACACAACAGGACACGGGCGCGCGGGTCCGGGGGGACCTCGCAGCGCCCTGCAAGCCAAGCGACACGGTGATTCCGGGTCGCGAGACCGACAGGGCACCATCCACGGAGGACACCGCCCTTCCAAGCCCGGTGAGCTCAGGGACACCCACGCCTACAGTATGGCTACATTTTTCTTTTTAGATTTCTATGCCTGTAAGACGGGTCCTCATCGGCAATAAACAAAACCTCTCTGTTCTAATCAGTGTGAAAACTGATTTCCCGAGTTCATCTCGGGGATTTTTTCACATTCATTTTTGAGCACTCCGGTGATCGGCAGCTTGCTGTCGTTTCATTGGACGGGTTTCCCGGGGGTTGCACTTTTTCCCCGGCGAGGCCCAACTACATTTGTTTCTTTCTACTCATTTACTTTTGCGTTCCTTTTCTGGTGTTGTGCGTGCTCCTGTTGCTCTGGTTTCCTTAATCAAATTTAAGAGCCTATAGAGTTTCATGGAGCCGCCTCGGCCAACCGACTCGCGTCGGGCGGTCCGCACCGGACCGGTTCAGCAGCCGGCGGACGGTCCGTCCGCTCCGCCGGGGGATCCGCCGGGGGATCCACCGCCCCGTCCGCTCCCCCCGGGGACGGACAGTTTCGCCGCCCGCCGCCGCCTCGGGCTCCAAGATGGAGCGCCGCCCTCGCGGGGACGCTCCGCGCGCGCGGCCGGCGCGCCGCCCCCAGACCTCGCCTCGCCCGCCGACCGGGCGCAGCAGCAGCGCGGCGTCGCTGGCTCGCCTCGCGTCCCTCTCCCGCCCGCCCCCGTCCCCGGCCGCCCCCGTGAGCTCGGTCCGTCACGAGGCGAATCCATGCCGGATTCGGACCAGCCCACGGGGACGCGCCGGGCCCCCACGACCACGACCGCCGCCCGCGCGCGCGCCGACGCCGCTCCGCCGCCCCAGCAAGATTTCGTGCCGCTTGGCGGCTTTACATACGCTGGTGCGGCGGCGGAGGCGGCGACGGACGCGTCTCGTGAGCGCTCGAGCCCGAGCACGCGAGGCGCGCCCGCCGCCCACGGCGTCGACTCGCGCACGGCGGTTTCCCCGACAGGGGGCGTAGGCGTCCGGCCCCGCCATGTGCCCACACACGTAGGCGGCGGCTCGGACGCCGCGCAGCGCGCCACCATCACCACGGCGCGCTCGACCGACGGCGCAACCGCTGCGGCCGCCATGTTGGGGCGAGCCCCAAACATATGGGGCTCAGTATACCCCTCGGCGGCCGCCAGCACAAGATGGACCAGGACGTCGGCGACGGCGCCAACCGCGACCGCGACGGCCACGGCGACAGGTGTGTCGACCGCATCGGCCACGGCAGCGACACCGAGCGGAACCAGGACGCGCGGCGGTGCAGGCGTGGCGGGCCCCGTGGCCCCGCGGCCTCTCCGGGAATCTGTCGACACCGCCGCGCCGCCGGATTTCGCGCTGGGCCGTGCGTCGACGTCCACGACGCTCGGCCCCGGCCCGTCCGCGACCAGCCTCGCCTCGGGCCTCATCCTGGCGGCCACCACAGCGGTGTACGCGCACAACGCGCCGCGGTTCGACTGCACGTTGTGCGCGTACAACGCGCGCGACTACCGCGACCTC
This sequence comes from Phytopythium helicoides, assembly GCA_024867545.1. NCBI lineage: Eukaryota > Oomycota > Peronosporomycetes > Pythiales > Pythiaceae > Phytopythium > Phytopythium helicoides. The sequence goes on along the minus strand of JANFNE010000006.1, from coordinate 1,628,410 downwards.
GGCGCTCACCGGCGCTTCGCGCACCGCGGCAGCCGCTTTGTGGACGTCTTCCACAGCGGCTGCGCGTGCGGCACGAGCTTCTCTGCGCGGGCTGCGGCCACTCGACACGCGCAGACCTGCGCAACGGCCCAGCCCGTGCCGGCGACCACAGCCTCGACCGCCGGACACCGCGCACCCGCCACGTTCGACGAGGTTCTGCTAGCGTCCGCCGACGCTGCACCAGCGGCGCCCGCGCTGCACGAGCGCACGCAGACGCTACTGCGACGGCGTGAGATGCAGCGCGAGCGCCGCGACAGCGACGACGCACTGGTGCTGGCGCTGCGACGAGCCCGGGCCACCTCGGTCGACAGCATCCAGTCGACGGTGTCCGGGTCGTCAGCGGCACCAAGCTCGAGCATCGGCTGTGAAGCCACGAGCGCGCCCGAGGAAGACCACGTTCCTCTGCTCTTCGGCGACGGAGCCGCGCACCGCTCCCAGACGGCGCGCGGCCCCGCCACCCCAACCATGGATTCCACGTTCCACCACGACCCCGGGCAACCGGATGAGCCCATGGTTGCTGCGCCTGCGTGCGCGGCGATCGCACCAAGCGACACCGCGCACGCAGACGCAGCACCACAACAGAGCACCACGCCACAAGCCGACGCAGAACCGTCGCCGCGCGCGCACGTCCCCCCCGTGCCGCGCGTGTTCAACATGTACATCCAGCAGCAACAGCTACAGCAGCAGCAGCGCCAGGAGCGCTCCGGCTCCAAGCGACGGCGACTCGCGCCGACCGAGGACACAGGCGGCGATGACGACGCGCCGATGCCGGAGAGCGGCTCTACGGACACCGGCGACAACGCACGCGCCACCAGCGCCGACACGCTGCCGACGCCACCGACTCGACCGACCAGCGCGCGACCGACGAGGTCCACGACCCGCTGGGGGCCGCGCACCACCCTGGTGCAGCCACAGCGCGCGACGACGAGGTGGGGTCCGCGCCTCACGGCCAAGGTGGGCAGCGCGCCCCCGCGCACTCACACTCGCTGGGGCCCGCGCCTCAACATCCACCCCGGCAACCAGCGCAACGTCGACCGCCAGACGACACGCTGGGGACCCCCCGTGCGGGCCCAGCGTGCCGCTCAGCTCACCTCAGCGACGCTGGCGACCGCGCTCGCGACGACCCACCCGACAGAGACCCCAGCGACCTCGAAGCCGACCACGCCACCGGCACCTGCGCCTCCGCCAGCTTCAGCCCCGCCGCCAATCACTCCAGCCCCTCCAACAGCCCCGGCAGTGGCCGAGCCGTGGGTGCTGCGCTTCGACGGCGCCTGCCGTCGCAACCCCGGCCCGGGCGGAGCGGGAGCGGCCTTGTTCGCACCGAGCGGCGCCGTGGTGTGGACGTGCTCGCTTTACATGCCTGGGACCGAGACCAACAACTCCGCCGAGTACACGGCGATGGTCACGGGCCTCGAGAGCGCGCTCCACCACGGCGCCACTCGATTGCGCGTGGAAGGTGACTCGCACCTCGCGCTCTCGCAGGTGCGAGGCACCTTCGCATGCTCAAACCGAAGACTCCGACGACTCCGCGACCGCGTACGCGCTCTCCTCAAGCGGGTGGGATGGCACCGTCTGGTGCACATCGACCGCAAGGCGAACGCGCACGCGGACCGCCTCGCCAACCGCGCGCTCGACCGACAGAAGACCCTCGTCGAGTGCGCGAGCCACCCCGAGAGCGAGCGTGCAGCTTGTGTGCCGCGTCCAACACCGGCACAGCCGCCGCAGCCGACCGCAGCCACCCCAGCTCCCCAGCACGCCGACACTCCCCCTGCCATTGATGATGATGATGACGCAGCCGACATGGAGGCGGACGTGGCAGCGCGGGATGGCGGAGAGGTCTACCCAGTGCTACGGCCCAGCGGCTCAACGGTGCCGGCCAAACAGCCACGACTTCGCCTCCGGCCGCTGTCCGACGCGGCCTTTGACGACGCGTCGGCGGCACTCGAGACGATGGCGAACGACCTGGCGTCCAAGATCACGGACGCGGACAGCTGGGAGTCGGCAGAAGGCTACATTACGGCGATCCCCGAGCGGATCCGCGACGCCCTCCGCCCGTACGCAATCGTGCAGTCGCCGACGTCGCTCCCGCGACAGCGGACGACGCCGGCGGATGCACGGCCAGCTCGAGACGCGCCCGAGCCACGCCAAGACCCGACCGCCGCCGCGCACGACCGCCCAAGCCGCTCCGCCCGTCGCCGCCAGCGCCGCCAACGAGCACGTCCGCCTCGAGTGACGCGCCACGGACGCGAACACCGGCTCGATGATGCGCTCGACGAACTCCAAGCGACACAGCGCGCCGACCCAAGCGACCAACGCAGCATCCGGAAGGCGCGGCGGCGGGTCGGACGCACGCGGGCGGCTCAAGAGCGCGTTGGCCTGCGCCGTGAGTTCGTCCGGGACGAGCGCAAGTGCGTCGAGCGCATCCTGCGCACGGCAACGGCGGACGCGACGGCACCAGCGACCGACAGCGCGCGCGTGGAGTGTCCGATCGACGGCGCAACACTACACGAGTACTTCACCGGCACAAATACTCCGCGCGCGCGCTTCGACTACCACGCGCCGGCGGGTGCAGCGTTCCGGGCCGCGCTCGACGCGCTTCCGCCGGCACAGGAGGAACAAGACGCGCTCGTCGACGAGCTCACCGTCGATGAGATCGAGGACCAGCTGCGGCACGTCGCGGCCGGGTCGAGCCCGGGCCTAGACGGCCTCGGGTACGACATCCTCAAGAAGTTCGCGCAGCCGCTGCTGCCGCTGCTGCACGCGGCGTACGCAAGCTGCTGGCACTATCGCAGCGTGCCGGCGACCTGGCGCGTCGGGCTCGTGCGACTGCTATACAAGAAGGGCGATCCAGCGCAGCCGGCGAGTTGGAGGCCCATCTGCCTCCAGCTCGCCATCTACAAGATCTACTCCGGACTCATGGCCCGGCGACTGTCGCGGTGGCTGGAGGCGAACGCGCGGTTGCCCATCGCGCAGAAGGGCTTCCGCGCGTTCAACGGTTGCCATGAGCACAACTTCGTGGCGACCAGCCTCCTCGACCAGGCCCGTCGCCTGCATCGCCGGCTGTACGCGGTCTGGTACGACCTGGCCAACGCGTTTGGCTCGCTGCCGCAGCCGCTGATGTGGGCCGTGCTCCGGCGCATGGGCGTCGACACGGCCTTCATCGAGCGCTGCGGCGGCATCTACAAGGACTCATTCTTCGTGATCGGCAACGCGGCCGACGGCGTCACCGCGCCGGTGAAGCAGGAGGTGGGCGTGTACCAAGGCTGCCCACTCAGCCCCCTCCTGTTCATCGCCGCGGTGGCGCCGCTGCTACACGCGCTCGAGCGGCTCGACGGTGTCGGTGTCGCGCTCGCGCAGGACGTGCGACCCTGCGCGACCGCGTACGCCGACGACATCAAGGTGTTCAGCGACAGCGCCGACGGCATCAAGCGGTGCCACGGCGTTGTCGCTGACTTCCTGTCATGGACCGGGTTACGCGCGAACCCGACCAAGTGCGCGCTCCTCGCGGTGACGCTGAACGCGCGCGGCAACCCGATCCAAGACAAGGAGCTGCAGCTGCAGCTGCACGGCGAGCCCATCGCCCACCTCACCCTCGGCGACGCGTACACGTACCTCGGGGTGGGCGACGGGTTCGACCACGTGCGCCACCGACTCCAGCTAGCACCCAAGCTCAAGCAGCTCCAGCAGGAAGCGATGGCGCTGATGCGCTCGGGCCTCGCGGCAGACCAAGTGTTGAAGGCGCTCAAGGTGTACGTGTACCCGAAGGTCACGTACGCCTTGCCGCACGTCAGGCCGCTGCAGTCACAGCTCGAGGGGTTCGACCGCGCGCTGGTCCGGGGGTTGAAGCACCTGCTTCGACTCCCGGCCAACGCGACCAACGAGTTCATCTTCTCGCCGGTCAGCGACGGCGGGCTCGGGCTGCTCTCGCTGGTGGAGCACCACCACGCGCTGCAGCTCAGCCACGCGTGGCAGATGCTGCACTCGCGCGACCCAGCCGTCGCTGCGATCGCCCGCGCGCAGGTGCGCCAGGTGGCTCAGACGCGCATGAAGCTCGACGTCGACCACTGGCGCACCCGCGACGCCGAGCTGGCACAAGAGTTCCTGAACGGGACGTTGGGCGCCCACCCTCACGCGACCGCGAAGCGACGGAGCGGGGACATCGGATCGCTGTGGGTGGACGTCCAGCGCCACCTCCGCGTCTACGGCCTCCGCCTCGCCGACCGACCCCACCACAACGAGCCGACCACCGGCGGCACGGCCCAGCCGGCAGGTCCGCTCCATCTGCAGGTGCCACACCACCGCGGATGGGCGGAGCACAGGACGGTGCTCCGCGCCGTGCGCACGCACCTTCGCCTCCTCCACAGCAACAAGTGGAAGGCAATGCCAGACCAAGGACGTACGGTGCGCGAGCACGGGCGGGTGGGCAGCGCATGGATCACGCGAGCGGCCGGCCTGCGGGACGCCGACTACCGCTTCGCGCTGCACGCCCGCCTCAACCAGCTCGACACCAACGCGGTGCTTACAAGACGGCGCCTGCGAGCGAACCCGACATGCCGCCACCCCAGCTGCACCCGCGCAGAGACCTCCGCCCACGTGCTGAACCACTGCGCGGGGACGATGGACACGGTACGGCAGCGCCACGATGACGCACTTCCGGATGATCGAGCGGGCGCTGGCGAAGCCCGTCGACCGCAGCGCCGGCACCAAGAGACTCCTCATTGACCAGGCGGTGCCGGGCTTCGACGGGCCACGACTGCGCCCCGACATCCAGCTCTACGACGACGCCGCGAAGGCGGTCGTCATCGCCGACCTGGCAATCTCGCACGAGAACCAGCCGATGGACGAGCCGGCCACATCTGCGCTCCGACAGTCGTACGAGCTGAAGATCAGCAAGTACGACGTCGTGAAGCGGCAGCTCGAGCGCCGCGGCTGGCGGGTGCACATGGCGCCGCTGATCTATGGATCATTGGGCGCCGTGGCACCCAGCAACTTCACGGCGTACACCGAGCGCCTGGGCCTGCTAAAGCGCGACGCGCGACTGCTGGACCGGCGCATCTCGGTGTACGCCATCCAGGCGAGCCGCCGCATCTGGAACTGGCACTGCAGCCAGCACCGGATGCGGCAACACAACAGGACACGGGCGCGCGGGTCCGGGGGGACCTCGCAGCGCCCTGCAAGCCAAGCGACACGGTGATTCCGGGTCGCGAGACCGACAGGGCACCATCCACGGAGGACACCGCCCTTCCAAGCCCGGTGAGCTCAGGGACACCCACGCCTACAGTATGGCTACATTTCTTTCTTTTTAGATTTCTATGCCTGTAAGACGGGTCCTCATCGGCAATAAACAAAACCTTTCTGTTCAAATCAGTGTGAAAACTGATTTCCCGAGTTCATCTCGGGGATTTTTTCACATTCATTTTTGAACACTCCGGTGATCGGCAGCTTGCTGTCGTTTCATTGGACGGGTTTCCCGGGGGTTGCACTTTTTCCCCGGCGAGGCCCAACTACATTTGTTTCTTTCTACTCATTTACTTTTGCGTTCCTTTTCTGGTGCTGTGCGTGCTCCTGTTGCTCTGGTTTCCTTAATCAATTTTAAGAGCCGATAGAGTTTCATGGAGCCGCCTCGGCCAACCGACTCGCGTCGGGCGGTCCGCACCGGACCGGTTCAGCAGCCGGCGGACGGTTCGTCCGCTCCGCCGGGGGATCCACCGGCGGATCCACCGCCCCGTCCGCTCCCCCCGGGGACGGCCAGTTTCGTCGCGCGGCCGGCGCGCCGCCCCCAGACCTCGCCTCGCCCGCCGACCGGGCGCAGCAGCAGCGCGGCGTCGCTGGCTCGCCTCGCGTCCCTCTCCCGCCCGCCCCCGTCCCCGGCCGCCCCCGTGAGCTCGGTCCGTCACGAGGCGAATCCATGCCGGATTCGGACCAGCCCACGGGGACGCGCCGGGCCCCCACGACCACGACCGCCGCCCGCGCGCGCGCCGACGCCGCTCCGCCGCCCCAGCAAGATCTCGTGCCGCTCGGCGGCTTGCCATACGCTGGTGCGGCGGCGGAGGCGGCGACGGACGCGTCTCGTGAGCGCTCGTGCCCGAGCACGCGAGGCGCGCCCGCCGCCCACGGCGTCGACTCGCGTACGGCGGTTTCCCCGACAGGGGGCGTAGGCGTCCGGCCCCGCCATGTGCCCACACACGTAGGCGGCGGCTCGGACGCCGCGCAGCGCGCCACCATCACCACGGCGTGCTCGACCGACGGCGCAACCGCTGCGGCCGCCATGTTGGGGCGAGCCCCAAACATATGGGGCTCAGTATACCCCTCGGCGGCCGCCAGCACAAGATGGACCAGGACGTCGGCGACGGCGCCAACCGCGACCGCGACGGCCACGGCGACAGGTGTGTCGACCGCATCGGCCACGACAGCGACACCGAGCGGGACCAGGACGCGCGGCGGTGCAGGCGTGGTGGGCCCCATGGCCCCGCGACCTCTCCGGGAGTCTGTCGACACCGCCGCGCCACCGAACTTCGCGCTGGGCCGTGCGTCGACGTCCACGACGCTCGGCCCCGGCCCGTCCGCGACCAGCCTCGCCTCGGGCCTCATCCTGGCGGCCACCACAGCGGTGTACGCGCACAACGCGCCGCGGTTCGACTGCACGTTGTGCGCATACAGCGCGCGCGACTACCGCGACCTCGGCGCTCACCGGCGCTTCGCACACCGCGGCAGCCGCTTCGTGGACGTCTTCCACAGCGGCTGCGCGTGCGGCACGAGCTTCTCTGCGCGGGCTGCGGCCACACGACACGCGCAGACCTGCGCAACGGCCCAGCCCGTGCCGGCGACCACAGCCTCGACCGCCGGACACCGCGCACCCGCCACGTTCGACGAGGTTCTGCTGGCGTCCGCCGACGCTGCACCAGCGGCGCCCGCGCTGCACGAGCGCACGCAGACGCTACTGCGACGGCGTGAGATGCAGCGCGAGCGCCGCGACAGCGACGACGCACTGGTGCTGGCGCTGCGACGAGCCCGGGCCACCTCGGTCGACAGCATCCAGTCGACGGTGTCCGGGTCGTCAGCGGCACCAAGCTCGAGCATCGGCTGTGAAGCCACGAGCGCGCCCGAGGAAGACCACGCTCCTCTGCTCTTCGGCGACGGCGCTGCGCACCGTCCTCAGGCGGCGCGCGGCCCCGCCACCCCAACCATGGTTTCCACGTTCCACCACGACCCCGGGCAACCGGATGAGCCCATGGTTGCTGCGCCTGCGTGCGCGGCGATCGCACCAAGCGACACCGCGCACGCAGACACAGCACCACAACAGAGCACCACGCCACAAGCCGACGCAGACCCGTCGCCGCGCGCGCACGTCCCCCCCGTGCCGCGCGTGTTCAACATGTACATCCAGCAGCAACAGCAACAGCTACATGTGACGAAGCGGATGCTCCGAAACGCCCGGCTAGTAGACTTGCGCCCCGGTGTTTCTAGGCGGCGCCGAGGTGAGGGATAAGCCTCGGCCAGCCGCGAGCGTTCTCAGGTCTCCCTGAGCGCTCTGGTCGGATCTCACGTTGTGTACCCCCGAAGATGGTTCTTTTGGACCGAGCGATTGTCACGGGCCCGTGGAACACTAACACTTCCGATGCCAATTTATTTAAGGGTCCTGGCAGACCTTGTAACCGCGGAATACACAAATAGACTCGAGTAGGCCCGCGGAACCCACTGAGTAGAATGCACGCTACGCTTCTTCCGGCTACCCACGAACAAAGGGTTGGCCTCAGAAGATATACAAGTTCGTAATGGTGGGCTCTCAGGCCTCTTTTGGTGGGCTCTCAGGCCTCTTTTGTTCCTTGACACGAAATACACACTGGGGTGACCCAGGCGTAGAAGATATGAAAGAGATATACACCTAGACACGCAGGGTGAATACCTCGATGCTGAAGGGTTGCTTCCGGCACGTCCTTGGGCGACGGCGACGCCTACCGACGGGGCTCGAGTCTTCTCACGCTCCTAGCCCCTCGGTCCTTGACGATGCTTGCTCTCCACGTGGCCAAATCGGAATTTTTATTTTTCGGGCGATGCCCGCTTAATCCCTCTCAAAACCGATAAAATCCAGGCGCACTGGACCTCTGGAGGTGTGGTCCACACTCAGCCCAGCCTCTACCCGTTCGCACTTTGTGCTTGGGGCATCACCGAACCTAATGCGTACTTACGAGATGAATGATGGCTCTAGCCCCGTGATTGCCATGAGTGAAGGCTCCGCGCTTCTGCGCGAGCACTTCACCACAACCGCCCCGTGGCTTCGAGGAAAGTGCGGAGGTAAGCCGACGCGCTTGGCACGAAACCATAACGCTCGTGGCACTCACTATCCTACTCCGTCTCTAGCGCGCGCTCTAGCACCCCTTGTGTCTAAGCCATGGCGGCTCCAAGTGATCGCGCTGGCCCAACCGGTTCGTCTGGTGGTGGCTCCGTCAGTGATCGCGCTGCCGTACTTGGTGCTTCTGTTGCTGTGATCGACGCGCCCAGCACCTCTATGCCTGCGCCAGCGTCGGCTGGGAGTTCCCTTGCTGCGTCTGAAATGCTTCTACCCGCTGGTGCTGCAGATTTGCGCGGTCATGCGCTCATCCGAGACTCGCCCATGGGGCTAGTGGCTGTGCATCAGGTTCCGTCACTCGATGCGGCTTCTCGCGCGTTCTTGGAGGAGGTCGCTGATGTGTCGCTATCCGACACGTTACTGGGGGACCAAGCACCGAGTCTCGACACCCTCGGGCACCTGTGCCACGCTGCTCAAGTCGAAGCTACGGCCGTGTTTGCCAGATGGGGCTATACGCATTTTGGGTCCCGGCTCCTATCAACGCTCGACGTACTCCGTGCTGCTGGCAGCGCTGGGCATGCTCTTCGCTCACGTGTCGAGTCGGCGGAGTCGGCGTCGCGCCAAGCGCAAGAGCGAGCGGATAATCTCGACCACGATCGCAGCGCGTCTGAAGCTGCTCGTTTGGCGGCAGTGACCGAACATACAAAGATGGCTGCAGAGCTGGCCCGTGCGGAAGAGCGTTTGGCTGTAGTTCACCACTCTGTGCTTGAGCTGAAAGGAGATCTGGCTCGAGAACGTGATCGAGTTCGGGCGATGGAGGGCGAGATGGAACGCTGGCGTTCCAGTGGTCGGCTCTCTGACCCGATGGATCTCATTGCGTTCTTGAATTCAGCCGCCACACTTGCAGGCAACTGGGAGTTGCTGCGTGATCTCTTTGTCCAGTATCAACAGGGGACTTGTGCCTCACCCAGCTCTGCGCTGATCACCGTCATCGATCCAGCGCGACCAGCATACGCTTCACCTTCCTTGTCGAGACGTAACCCAAGTACTTGGTCCAATGTGCTCGGGTCGGCAACACCAGCACCCGGCGACTATCTATCAGCGGATGACCCCAGCACAGCGCCAGCACCAAGGTCGGCACGCAAATCAATTGCACCTGGAGCCACTGAGAAAGAAGGTGGCCATCCACCAACGACGGCTGAGCCGAAAACGCCAGGGGACTCGGCCAGTAGGGCTGGGCTAGCGGAGGAGCTTGCTGGAGCTGAAGACATGAATGCGGGACCTGGGAACGTCACGGAGCCGACATACGTGGCCTCAGATGCAGACCAAGGAGATGAAGACAGTGACAGTGGCTTGTTCGAGATGCCAGAAGGCTATGAATCTCCAGAGACACCAGCGCAGGCTCTCAATGATAATGACCCGCTCGGTCTACTGAGCAGCAGTTCGGATAATGACAGCAGTGATTCTGCAACGATGGACGTAGATGCGAGTGAAGCACTTGAAGAATCAGCAGATTCGGACTCGACGTCACCCCGAGGTCGTAAACGCGCGGCGGAGCCACTTTCTTCGCCTGCAGCATCTAGACCACGAGTTCTGAGCCCACCACCAAGTCTTCCTAGCTCGATCGAGCATCACGCGGACCCGAGTGCAGCTCGTTCTCACAGCATTCCTTCAGCGCACTCAACGGGTGACGAGTCCAAGTCGCCAGGTACTGAGTCCTCGGTCGGATCAAGTTCGATGGCGACAAGTCCACTGATTCCCGAGCACATGGTGATCTCGGGTAACGTAAGCTGGAGTGGAATCACCCTGATCGGAGTCTCCAAGCAGACAGCGGGCTTCCCAAACTACGAGGTGCTCGCGAACGACCTGAACGCGGAGTACTACGGGCGCTTGAACATGAACGAGTATGCAACTCTCATGAGCGCTCAGCCGTGGGATACCGTGTGGAGTGCGCGACACCAGAGTTTCTACTTCTGGGAGCTGAAACAATTGTCGGAGTTTGAGCGTGGGGTTGCGTTACGCGCCGTGGGGATCATGTACGAGCACCGCCAAGCTTTTTGGGAGCGCTACCATTGGCTTCCCTTGGTTTCGACAACGGCGGTTTATGCTGAGCGCAAAGCACGCGCCCGAAAGCTCATGGCTGCGTGGACACAGCTAATGCGCGAAGGCAAGGAAGTTCAGCACCTGTTCCTCGAGCCTGGCCTTTGGTTCCACCCTTCTAGGCCACTGCACTGGGCACTCCCTGAGCAACGCCTCGTCGCGACTGGTGACCAGAACACCCTAGCGCAGATCCTTGATGAGCTCGACCGCCGTGAGCCGGTGCGAAGCGGGTTCACTGTGGGTGATATCGACCGCGCCCTTCGGCAGCTCGTCAAAAAACGAGTGTGGAACAGCCGCCTCAGTTCGGAGGTGCACGCGAAGCCAGAGAACAAGATACCATCACCGTTCACTTCTACCACACCTGCGGGAAGATCTGCGGCTCTGCGTGCGACTGCAGTCGCTAGCTTGGACGATGAGTAGTCACACTGATGCTCACCAAAAGGTGTGTTCCTCCGTTCTCAATGAAAACACTTTCTGCGACTTTGCTGCGTTCATTTGCGTAGTTGCTTCTGACGCATCGTAGATATTCGCTGGTCCTGGGGTGTCCACTGTGTTGCAATCGCTTCCATCTGTCAGTTGCCGACCTAAGCACCATCGGCACCCGCCAGAGCTCATTTATTTTGCCTCACTCCAGTTCTGCGTCACGCATCACACCATCTTGCATTAATCAGTCGCCAGGATCCTTCACTTGGTTGTTCTCGACTTCACAGCAGGCTCATTTAGGCTCTCTCTACCTCTTCCAAATCGTAGTACATCCTCGAGCAGAGAGTTTGTCGTCCTTCAAATCAATGTATACACCAACAACACACAACATGCAGCTCTGTGCTCGACCCGTCACTGGGTATGCAAGCACGCGCACAAATGCTATTCGGCGTCATCGCCTGTGTTGTCGTCACCAACTTGCATTGACTGGAAACGAGCACGTGCACGAGCACTGCGGTCGAATTCGTAGAGTAACTGTCCACAGTTCAAGTTTTCCAATGGCTCCCACTGGGGTTCTTCATACCCCTTCCACTTCACGAGATACTGTTTCACACGTTTCGACACTCGAGTTCTCTGATGCCAGCGAACATCTAGAATAGCCTCGACCTCGTACTCATTGGCTGAATTGTCGGGCTCCCACGAATCTTCCGGGAGGAGAGCTGCATCGAAATCACAGTCTGCGGGCACGTCTGGGGCATGCTCTTGGGGCCGTTCTGGGAACAATGCACGCGGCTTGAGACGGCTGACGTGGATCCACGGATAAAACTGGTACCCCGTGCCTTCTACCTTCAGTTTGCATCGATATTCGTCTGTTTCCAAGATGCGAAATGGGCCGTGCCACAAGTGTGCGAGTTTCCTGCTGAGTCCGGGTCGCACTCGCGCTAGGTATAGCCAAACTGAGTCCCCGACTTCGTATCCTCGCTTGAAACGGTCTGCGAGCCGTTTCCAAGTTTCAGTCTGCTCTCGCGCGCGTGTTTTCTTCGCTTGAACTTGGAGGTCTCTAGCCCATGTCTTGGCGTATTCGTACTCGCGCTGAACCCAGACGCGCCAGAAATATGCGATCCTGTGGTCTGGATCTGTTGGAGGCTTCCCAACCATTGCACTGAGGGTGCTTCTTGCATCCCAACCATGCACCAGATAGAATGGTGTGTCGAGTCGCGTGCTGTCAAACGACGTGTTGAGTGCGAACATCAGGCGTTCCACGATCGAATCCCAGTCGCTCTGGTCTGCCTCGGCGACATACCTTTTCACGCTTCTGATGATGGTTTGTACCGAGCGCTCTTGTTGCCCATTAGCTTGGGGTCGGTATGCCAGCGTTGCGCGCTGCTTGGTACCAATCAAGTCTCTGAAGTGCCTGAGTACTTGGCTCATAAAGCTGGGTTCTCGATCGTGACGCAGCACAGTACTAGCGCCGAACCTTCGAAAGACCACTTCTTCGTATGCTTCGGCTACAGCTTGGGCGGCGTGGGTGTTCATCGGCTTGCACATGACATAACCAGAGAATGAACACTGAAAGATTAAGAGCTCAGTGTTACCGCGGCTGGTCTTGGGGAATGGGCCGACAAAATCCATTGACACCACTTCGAACGGACGGCTTGCAATGATGTTCCCTGGCGAAGGGCCGGGGTTTTGAGGCGCTCCTTTGCTTGTAGTACAGTCGATGCATTCCTTCACAAACCTCTCCACATCTGCAAAGAGTCCATGCCAGTAGAATTCCTGCCGCACCTTTTCGAAAGTCCTTGTGATTCCTTGGTGCCCACCTTGAAGGTCTTCATGACACTGATGAAGTACCTCTGCGCGCATGTCTCGGGGGACTACGAGCCTGAGTTTACCTTGTTGGTCCCGAGGACGCTGTGATGTCGAGCTGCTCACATAGTAGAGCGCGCCCCGTGCGTCGAGCACAAATGAGTCTGCGACTTTGCTAGCACGTTTGCAGGCGTCCTGATCCATGTCGGCGATATCTCCTCGCAGAAACCTCTTGAGGTCAAACAGAGCTGGCTCTGCGTCTTGTTGTGCACATATACGCCTCCAGCGTTCTTCGACAACAGCCGCCTCAGTCAGAGCTGGGGTGTTGTAGATATCTGGAGCGGCAATTGGCAGACTTTGCTGCCTGGACCGAGCTCGGGTCACAGCGAATACACGTTCATCTAGATCTTGGGTATCCATCTTGGGCATCACATTCTCACTCGACACTTGGTCACTCTGGGACATATGCTCGTTTTGTGCTGGCGGGTGGCGGTCGACTCGCTCATGGATCCGATTGAGTCTGGACAGAAGCTCGCATTCCGAATAGCCCCAATCAGTTACTGATCTGTTTTCTCGCAGCACACGGCTCGTCACGTGATCTGCCGAAGCGTTGAAATCGCGCTTGACGTGGAGCAGGCGTACTGAAGCGAGCTTGGACTTGAGGGCCTGGACTTGGCCGAGGAGTAGTTGCAGATGGGGCTGAGTACAGTTGATGTAACCTTGTACCTGCTGGATCACAATACGCGAGTCACCCACTATCACCAAATTTTCGATACCCATGTCGACGGCCATCTGGAGTCCTTGGATCAGTCCGTGATACTCGGCCATATTTACCGTGACGTCTGTAAGTAGAGTTCCTTTGACTCCTACAACTTCCCATGCCGGCACAGACCATAGCACGCTTCCTGCGCTACCGACCTTGGTCTTCATCTTCGCAGCACCGTCAAAACTTAGAACGAAACCGGAGTACTCTGCTTCAAGCATGTCCAAGCTTATCAACGGGCCGGGTATTCCCTTCACCTTATTCGGGACCAACTCCTCGGCAATCTCGTCGAGCTTCTCCCTGGGCGTAATTCCCGCGGCTAGGATAGCGGCGAGTCCGTCTTCATCTTTCTCGATCCGAATGACCTCTAAGGACCACGGTGACAGCATAGTAGCCCATTGTAGGCAGCGTCCTTGCAAACCCCTTGACTTGAACAACCACGACAGCACGGAGTACCGGGTATAGACCTTGAGATGTTGTCCCACAACAAGCGTGTAATGCACGTCAAGCACTCGTAGCAACGCGAGAACTTCTTTTTCCGTCTCGTGATAGCGGGTCTCTGCATCGTGAAGAGTGCGCCCCGTGAAACGGACAGGATGGAGCAAACCATCGTGTTCCTGGGCAAGTACTGCGCTCACAGCCCAAGGATTCGCATGCAAAATGATCGAGAACGGCTTCAGTCTGTCTGGGTGTTTAAGCAGTGGTGTCGAGACAATCTTGGCCTTCAACAGGTCAAACGCACGACGAGCTCGTTCGAGATCCTTCCCTTGTCGCACTTGCTCTTCTTTCAACTCGTACAGCACAGAGGCGATAACTGGAAAGTCTTCCAAGAACTTGGCATAGTAATTCAAACTGCCAAGGAACGACTGCACACCCTTAAGTGTTCGAGGAAACTGTAATTTTGACACCTCCTTTGCAATCTTCGGGATGGCGCGAAGTCCTTCAGGGCTCACTTCATGCGACAGGTATTTGATGGACTTCTTGCCGAAAGAACTTTTGGGCAGACTTACCGAGATTCGCCAATAGCGTAGGCGATACAGTAGATCGTTCAACACCTCGCAGAGCTGGTCCCAAGTTTTGGCACCGTACGCCACGTCGTCAATATAGGAGCTGCGACCCAAGACTGGGCCCATTGTGCCAGGAGCATGTCTTTTTTGCTCGAATACTGTGGGAGCTTGTGAGCCTTCGTGTTCCTCATCCCGGAAACCGCTGTCAGTAAGTCCTAGGTATTCAAGAACCTCATCTTCGACCTCTGCTTCTTCGTCAGGTCCCAAGCGCACAAATCCCCACAGCGCATTATTCAACAAGCACTGGTAGATCAATGGAGCGTTCTTTAAACCGAAGGGCATTCGCGTCCATTGGAAATGACCCAGAGGGCAGATGAAAGCGGAAATCAAACGTGCTCGGAGTGACATTGGAACGGCCCAGAAGCCACTAGCCATGTCTAGGCTCAAGAGCCACAGCATACCTTCGAGACTATCGAGCAAATCATCAATTAGCGGTAGCGGGTATGGGTCGAGCGCCAGAAGCTGGTTCACGCGGCGATAGTCAATACACAAACGAATGTCGACCCCATTCTTCTTCATCACGATAACGATCGGTGATGCCCAGGGTGACGACGAGAACTCGATAAGCCCTGTCTCCAGCAAACGCTTGATTAGCTCGTAGACTTTCGGGAGCAGATGTCCTGGTATCCTTCTCGCGCGTTGAGCGATGGGGAGAGCTTCTCCCACATCCAAGTCACACACTACGCCACGGGCGGGAGGCGGAAGCGCGTTACCTTCTCCAAGAAATACTTGCCGGTGACGTTTCAGAATTTCCATGAGCTTTGCTTCTTGGTCCGCAGTCGACACCCCTGGTTCTCCAACGTCGGCGTCTTCGATGCGTGCCGAGGGGGCTAACTCGTGGAGCTCGGGCAATAAAGCTAGCTGATTCTTCAATTCGCTGAGCAAAAGCTCCTCAGACCCTTCACGAACAAACACCGTAGGGTCCAGCTTGTCTGATCCCGGACTGTCATGGGCTTGCACCGCCATTGCCTTTTCAAAACGGGCTTGGACTTGCTCCACCGACTCCAGCCGCTCGTTTACGTCGTCTTGAGGTTCTTGGGTCTCATTCGTATTCTTCGCTGTCGAATCACTTGGCTCGCGACTGTGGCCCTTTTGGCAAACTTGCGCCGTCATTACCACTGGCTCCTTGGAGTCTTTATCGCAGGGTTTCCCAGGTTGGATGTTGTCGTTCCCGGGTTCTGGCCTAGGTCGGCGGAGGATTCTCGTCGGGACAGGGTACTCGTGTCGCTCTACCAACGACCCCTCGGGTTCTTGGGCTTCGAATTCACCAATGCGTCGTGCAAAGTCCTCCGATAGTGTGTTCTCGTAAATCAATTGTTGCCACTCCTTGCACTTTAGCGATTTCGGCCGCACGAAACGTCCTGTGACTCTTGGGAGAAACCCCACTTCGACAACGTCTGCAATAATGGTATTGGTCGGAATCATGATGTTCTCGGAAGAGATATTCACGATGCGGATTGCCACTGGGGTGCGCTTGGAGCTGGATATCACATGCGTTACCCACTTCTTCCCTCGAGCGACCCAAAGGTCTAGCTCAGGTCTTCGGAACTGATTCATTATAGGCACTGTGCAGGAGGTGCCAGGTGCCAACCCAACCATGCTCTGAGTGACTACAGCGTGCTCTTCCGGTACTCGGTCGTAGTCGGGGCCACCCACAAGCAAAATTCTTTCTTCGTCAGGCAATTCAACTGCTCCTTCTCGAACGCAGAGTCGGACTCCGGCTGAGTACATGAAGTCCATTCCCAGAAGACAGTCAATGCCACCTCCAATGTTTCCGGCCCATCTGGTCATGTAATACGCCACTCTATGCCCCAGGGTGATCTTGACTTTCGCCTTCTTCGTGATGTGAGTCACCACTCCTCCAATGCCTTTCACTGAGAGCTTTGCTTGCTCCACCATTTTCAATTTCAACCTACGCGCAAGGTCAAGACTGATGATGCTGGTGCTTGCTCCAGAGTCCAGCATGATTTGCGTCCGTCGATTACACACTGATCCTCGAACCATTGCAACTCCATGAGATCCTTCATCCTGGCGATTCTGCTCCCACCACCCCTTATACTCTCCCGGCCGAAGATAGAATTTCTTGTATTCATCTTCGTCCGGAGCGTCATGCAAAGAGTAGCATTGTGCTTGAGAGATGGTAGGTGATCGATGGTTCTCGTGCAGTGACGTGTA
Organism: Phytopythium helicoides; assembly: GCA_024867545.1. Lineage (NCBI taxonomy): Eukaryota > Oomycota > Peronosporomycetes > Pythiales > Pythiaceae > Phytopythium > Phytopythium helicoides. The sequence continues at coordinate 1,611,747 of JANFNE010000006.1, read as the reverse complement.
TTCTTCGGGCTTACTGGCGTTGTCTGGGCCGGTGTAGGCAAATGCACACATAGCTAGGGATTGATGCTCGGCGCGTACCGGACCCCTATCCGGCGAGCTTCCTAGTTTAACGGCGTTCTTGAGCTTGATTGTGCTTGGTCTTGGCTGGGGATCGTCGGGGGGAAGACCCGTTGCTGCTTCACCCAGGACCGCAACTCAGCCACTACCGGGCAAGGCAGTCCCTCGTGGATCTCAGCACATAGTGGACAGGGCGAGGGCTTACGCCAACATGAGGTCTTATCGTGACCCGTTCGTCCGCAGACGTCGCACTTTAACGCTCTTGGGCTCGGCTGGGGTGTCGACCATTGTACGCGTTTGGACTCCTGCCCACGGTCCCGAGACTGGGCTTGGAGCTTCATCTTTTGCACACCGCTGGGTGACTCCTGAGCTTGGAACACATTTTCATACCCTTCTTCAGTATCAGAGTAGCTGTTCTCGGAGTTGAGGTCGCTTTCCTCGTCCGAGTGCGTGCCATAGAAAACCTTGGCATTCGACGGGTTACGATCTGTCTTTGGCTTGAAACGACCATACTGGGTATCGGGACTGCGTGAAGGCCGCATGGTGCTCGTCTTACGCGCACTATCCTCGGCGGCGTCGAATGTTCCTGATGTTCGCATAACCTCTTGCACCTGTTTCACTGCGAGCTCAAAATCCTCCATTGTGGCAAACTGTCGTCCGAGTAGCGCCAACCTGACCTTTTTGTCGGTTGTTGTTTGTAGAAACTGAACAATATGCTCGTCTCGGGTGTCGCCAGACTTGCTGTAATCGACACCGGCGCTCATTGCTGCGGCATTGAGACGCCACAGATAGTGGAGGACGTTCTCGCCAACCCTTTGGGTGCACTTCAGATATGCCTTCATCTCGGACTCGGTCCTTTTGCAGAATTGTCGTTCGAACTTCCTTGCGAGCTCGGTCCATGACTTAGGCGATGGCTTCAGCTGCTTATACCATGAACGAGCACTACCATCTAGCCAACGCAGAAGGTTGCGGATCTTCTCTTCGTCATTCCACATACAGCTCTCAGCCGAGTACTGAAAAACATTCCACCAATGCTTCCGTTCCGCCAACGGGGAATTCCCGTCAAAACGTTCGATGTAGTTGTACGGCAACGGCACTTTGTATACCAAAGGAGCTGGAGCTTGTGACCGCGCTGGGGTTGAATTGGAGCTACGAGGTGCACTACGACCTGAACGCACTCCCTGGTACCCGGCCTCGGATGGCCTAGGTGGGTTAACCGGATGTGCTGCGTACGCTGATGCGACGTTGGGTGGAGGCACGCTCGGAGGAGGGGTGCTCTGTTCCCAGCCATTCCAGGGATACCACCCCGGTGGCGGGGTTCCATACCAACCTCGTTGATACTGATAGTGATCCGAATGAGCTGGTGGTATGACTGTCGTCGAAGGTGGACTGGAGGTGACAACTTCAGCCTTAACACTCGGTGGCACTGCCGTCGTAGGCACACTTGAGCGACTCCATTTAGGGTTCTCGGTTGGCGAGGGCCTTGATATAAAGTCACTCGCAGCCTTGGTCTCACTTTTATCGAGGTTTGTAGGGACCGACTTCGCATGATCGCGCTGTGCCATAGACAACCGGCGTACTTCTTCTTGGAGGCGCTCAATCTGAGCGAGACTCTCCCGGCGGTGTTGTTCTTGTTCTCGCTGGAAATATGCCTTCAGTCGCTCCCTCTCTTGAACAGCCATAGACTGTTCTTGGGATAGGTGCTCGGTGAGCCGTTGACGATCTTTTGCTCTCTCGGCTTGTTCGCGAATATACTGCTCTTGGACGTCCTTGAGCCGTGTTTGCATCTCGTACAACTCTTGTTCCCGGGCTTGTTCCACCCTGCGTACAGCGTTTTGCCTCTCGACTGCTTCTGCTTCCGCACTTCGAGTCCTTTCGGACTCAATGGCCTCCTTGAACTGTGTAGCGTCACGCTGGTACTGTTGGCGAAGCTGTTCCATCTCATCACGGTGCGCTTGTTCACGCTCCCTTTGTTTCTGGGCCAACATATTTGCTTCTGCGCGTGTCCTACGCTCTTGTTCAGCACGTTCCCACTGCAAACGACGAATCTCTTCCTGGTGCACCGCTTGAATGCGTTGGAACGCAACTCGCAGTTCGTTCAGCTCACGATCCACAGGTGCCGTGCTGGGGTTGGTTGCTCCATCCCTGATTGGGGAGTTTCTCGGTGCTGGCTCTGGAACTTCGTGTGCTTGAGACTCGGTGCTCACAATCGGGAGGAGCACAGCGGCCGTTTGCGCTGGGTCTTGGGTTTGACTTATCATGATCAAAGATCCGTACCCCTGAGCAGGATAGGCGCCTGACTGAATTGTCCCCATAGAGCTGTGAGAGTGGCCTTCAGACGGCATCGATGTATCCGATCCGTCAGGTGGTGTCGGTGGCATCGATTGATCCGAACTTGGTATTGAAAACCCACCAGGTATGAGGCTCGGGTCCGAGTCACTATACGTTGGCAACGACGGCGCCGGTCCAGGCACAAATGCTATGAGCTGGGGTCTTTTGGCGCTTGGTAATTCCAGCGGCTGGTCTGAGCTGGGTCTTGGACCCAATACAACTCCCATGAATTGTAGCCGTACGATCAGGTCGGTCGAGAGTTGTTCTTCAGCATGAGGAAATGCGTCCAGCATCAATACATCTTCGGCAGATCGGTCATAATCAACCTCCATTGCCTCGGGCTGAAAGTCTGTCTGAGATAGGTGCTGGAAAGGCGAGTCGCTTGCTAGTAGTCGATAGGATACACGTCCTACGGCGAGCATCCAGGCTTCGACCATTGGGCGGAACGCGGCTAACACTTCATGTACTACGTGCTGCACAGCTTCACTTGGGATGCGGTTCGTCTCAAATGTCATTCCCCACATAGGTACCAGGTTCTCGAAAGCATACCCGGCTTCGTCGAGTGCGGTTTGTAGTAGTGCTAGGCATACTTCGGGAGCTAGGCCGGCCACTTGGACGTCGAAAACATTGAGGTCGGACAACACCGGCAAGCACACATGTTGGATCCGGAAAAGCCTCAGCCACGCGCGTTCTGGAGCTGCATAGTCCCGAATTCCTAAAAACTGGTCGACTTGAATTGCTCGGGTAATGAATGCAGACATATGCTCCTTGTTGACGCGTGGAGGGTATGCTGGGTCACTTGGGTAGTGGCGTCCCATAGTAATTGATGTCCAGCGTTGACGTTGAGCACGGGCAAAGAACACCGCATTGTCTGGACTCAGAGGCACATGATCTTCTACACCCGTAGGTGGTACGATACCCATGGGTTGGGGTCGTACGTCGAATCCCCACGCCGGCCTCGGTACGTCTACACCCTGAGCTCGCCGGACTGCCGCGTCGTCTCGTGGTCGACGGCCAGATTCCTGTAACGCAGATACTTGAGTTTCCGTCGTCGCGGGCTTGGGTCCGTATGGCGAGAGGGCTTCGTCAGAATATACAGCCAAGGTGTTCTGGGGGTCTTCTATGCTTGGTGTCGGAGATTCACCAGCACTTGCTTCTGCAGTCTTTTCTTCTTCAACTTCCCCCAGAATCACATCTTCAACATTGGACCTTGGTGTGCTAGCACCGCCTGCACTACTGCTCTCTTGCCTTGAACTGGAGCTTGAGTGCGCATCTTCTTCCCCTTGCGCAGCTTGAGTGGATAGTCTCCTTGGGACATAGCTTCTTCTTGCTCTGGCCGCCCCGCGACCACGGCCGCTGCGCTGGGCCATGTTTCCTTCTTGGTTAGTAGTACCACGTCCGTGATCAAGACCCGATCCGGGCATGCGCACCAGTTGTGACGAAGCGGATGCTCCGAAACGCCCGGCTAGTAGACTTGCGCCCCGGTGTTTCTAGGCGGCGCCGAGGTGAGGGATAAGCCTCGGCCAGCCGCGAGCGTTCTCAGGTCTCCCTGAGCGCTCTGGTCGGATCTCACGTTGTGTACCCCCGAAGATGGTTCTTTTGGACCGAGCGATTGTCACGGGCCCGTGGAACACTAACACTTCCGATGCCAATTTATTTAAGGGTCCTGGCAGACCCTGTAACCGCGGAATACACAAATAGACTCTAGTAGGCCCGCGGAACCCACTGAGTAAATACACGCTACGCTTCTTCCGGCTACCCACGAACAAAGGGTTGGCCTCAGAAGATATACAAGTTCGTAATGGTGGGCTCTCAGGCCTCTTTTGGTGGGCTCTCAGGCCTCTTTTGTTCCTTGACACGAAATACACACTGGGGTGACCCAGGCGTAGAAAATATGAAAGAGATATGCACCTAGACACGCAGGGTGAATACCTCGGAGTTGAAGGGTTGCTTCCGGCACGTCCTTGGGCGACGGCGACGCCTACCGACGGGGCTCGAGTCTTCTCACGCTCCTAGCCCCTCGGTCCTTGACGATGCTTGCTCTCCACGTGGCCAAATCGGAAGTTTTATTCTCTGGGCTGTTGCCCGCTTAGTCCCTCTCAAAACCGATAAAATCCAGGCGCACTGGACCTCTGGAGGTGTGGTCCACACTCAGCCCAGCCTCTACCCGTTCGCACTTTGTGCTTGGGGCATCACCGAACCTAATGCGTACTTACGAGATGAATGATGGCTCTAGCCCCGTGACTGCCATGAGTGAAGGCTCCGCGCTTCTGCGCGAGCACTTCACCACACTCCTGTTCATCGCCGCGGTGGCGCCGCTGCTCCACGCGCTCGAGCGACTCGACGGTGTCGGCGTCGCGCTCGCGCAGGACGTGCGACCCTGCGCGACCGCATACGCCGACGACATCAAGGTGTTCAGCGACAGCGCCGACGGCATCAAGCGGTGCCACGGCGTTGTCGCTGACTTCCTGTCATGGACCGGGTTACGCGCGAACCCGACCAAGTGCGCGCTGCTCGCGGTGACGCTGAACGCGCGCGGCAACCCGGTCCAAGACAAGGAGCTGCAGCTGCAGCTGCACGGCGAGCCCATCGCCCACCTCACCCTCGGCGACGCGTACACGTACCTCGGGGTGGGCGACGGGTTCGACCACGTGCGCCACCGACTCCAGCTCGCACCCAAGCTCAAGCAGCTCCAGCAGGAAGCGATGGCGCTGATGCGCTCGGGCCTCGCGGCCGACCAAGTGTTGAAGGCGCTCAAGGTGTACGTGTACCCGAAGGTCACGTACGCCTTGCCGCACGTCAGGCCGCTGCAGTCACAGCTCGAGGGCTTCGACCGCGCGCTGGTCCGGGGGTTGAAGCACCTGCTTCGACTCCCGGCCAACGCGACCAACGAGTTCATCTTCTCGCCGGTCAGCGACGGCGGGCTCGGGCTGCTCTCGCTGGTGGAACACCACCACGCACTGCAGCTCAGCCACGCGTGGCAGATGCTGCACTCGCGCGACCCCGCCGTCGCTGCGATCGCCCGCGCGCAGGTGCGCCAGGTGGCTCAGACGCGCATGAAGCTCGACGTCGACCACTGGCGCACCCGCGACGCCGAGTTGACACAAGAGTTCCTGAACGGGACGTTGGGCGCCCACCCTCACGCGACCCCGAAACGCCGGAACGGCGACATCGGATCGCTGTGGGTGGACGTCCAACGCCACCTGCGCGTCTACGGGCTGCAGCTCGCCACCAGACCACCCACCGCCGAGCCGACGACCGGGGGAACGGCGCCGCCGACCGGTCCGCTGCACATGCAGGTGCCGCACCACCGCGGATGGCTCGACCACCGCACGGTGCTGCGGCACCTGCGGATGCACCTCCGTCTTCGCCACTGCAGCAAGTGGAAGGCCATGCGCGACCAAGGGCGCACGGTGCGCGAGCACGGCCGGGTCGGCAGCGCGTTCGTGACCCGCGGGGCGGGCCTGCGCGACGCGGACTACTGCTTCGCGTTCCAGGCCCGCCTCAACCAGCTCGACACCAACTCGGTGCTCAAGCGGAAGGGGCTCCGGGCGAACGCGACCTGCCGACACCCGGATTGTACCCGCGCAGAGACTACGGCACACGTGCTCAACCACTGCGCGGGTACAATGGATGCAATTCGCCAGCGCCACGACGACGCTCTCAAGATGATCGAGCGGGCGCTGGCGAAGCCCGTCGCAAACAGCCCCGGCACCAAGCGACTCCTGATCAACCAGACGGTGCCGGGGCTTGACGGGCCGCGTCTTCGACCAGACATCCAGGTCTACGACGACGCCAAGCGCGAGGCCGTCGTCGGAGACCTGGCCATCAGCCACGAAGACCAGCCGATGGACGCGCCGAGCACATCTGCGCTCCGACAGTCGTACGAGCTGAAGATCAGCAAGTACGACGTCGTGAAGCGGCAGCTCGAGCGCCGCAGCTGGCGGGTGCACATGGCGCCTCTGATCTATGGATCATTGGGCGCCGTGGCACCCAGCAACTTCACGGCGTACACCGAGCGCCTGGGCCTGCTGAAGCGCGACGCGCGACTGCTGGACCGGCGCATCTCGGTGCACGCCATCTAGGCGAGCCGCCGCATCTGGAACTGGCACTGCAGCCAGCACCGGATGCGGCAACACAACAGGACACGGGCGCGCGGGTCCGAGGGGACCTCGCAGCGCCCTGCAAGCCAAGCAACACGGTGATTCCGGGTCGCGAGACCGACAGGGCACTATCCACGGAGGGCACCGCCCTTCCAAGCCCGGTGAGCCCAGGGACACCCACGCCTACAGTATGGCTACATTTTTCTTTTTAGATTTCTATGCCTGTAAGACGGGTCCTCATCGGCAATAAACAAAACCTCTCTGTTCTAATCAGTGTGAAAACTGATTTCCCGAGTTCATCTCGGGGATTTTTTCACATTCATTTTTGAGCACTCCGGTGATCGGCAGCTTGCTGTCGTTTCATTGGACGGGTTTCCCGGGGGTTGCACTTTCTCCCCGGCGAGGCCCAACTGCATTTGTTTCTTTCTGTAATGGGCCCCATGTCCATTACATGACACAATCTGGTCACAGATTGGTGTCTGTGGCAGCAGACTGGTGTGAGACACACTCACGGGAGCAATCAATGATTGCGACCGCACGGAATGTTCTCGAAGCATTCTCGAGTGCTCTCTGCACACGTGTCTCTGTGCATGAAGATGGTTCCTGCTGGATTTCTATCTAGTGACGAAGCCGACGTGTCATTGTGGGTACATGTTAGTGGTTTCAACCAATCACAACGTGCCACGTGGCGGGAGAGAGGTTCTTTGTTGAAGAACCCGAAGCTCAAGTTCAAGTTCAAGTTGGAGAACATTCTCCTGGTCCAAGCTTCAAGTTCAACCTGATTCAACCCAAGGTTTTATATTGCATTTGTAGGTTGATTGCATTTAACCCCATAGGACCCTAGTGGTTTTATGCTCGTAGGATTCAGGAACCATAAGCTTTTCAATTCAGTTGCAAATTTGCCGCCTTCACCTCAAGTCTCCTTCCTCCTCCCTCCAAGTCGGGAGAGGCCAAGTCTTCCTCAAGCGCAAGCGTGTGTGCCGTGTTTTGGGGACTGTCGTGGACAGCGCCCCATTACACCTGGTAGCACTTCGAGAGGTCCTTCCTGCGACCTTCCTAGAAGGGATTGCCGAAGTTGCGCTGAGCACTTCGTGAACCCTGCTCTAGAAGAGGATTGACAAAGAGGCTTCCGCCCTTTGTGCACTTCCTTTCAAGACTCTCCCTGTCTATAGCGCAGACAGCAGAAGGGATGGAGACTCCGACGACTGTGCTGCACGAAGACCAAGTGACGCTGACGAATGAGCAGTTTCCTCATTTGTCCGGTCATGAGTGGGCAGCCCTCGAGCGGATGAGCGCAGTCATCGGTGAGGCAGCTGTGATCACACTGTTGAGATCAGCCTCTCCGGATGAGCAGCGAAGCGCGGCAGTGAGCTTCATGCACCATGAGGTCATGGACTCTCGTCGACAGCCCGCAACTCCTGTCTCGACGATGAGAGTAACGCCTCTGAAGCTCGACATCTCCCCGTATCGCGGTGGAGAGAACGAACCTCTGGCGAGATGGTTCGTTGAGTTGGATGCAGCAGTGACTGCAAGACAGCTCCGGGACCCGACGCAGCAAGTGTTGTTCGCAATGTCCAACCTTGCGGGTCGAGCGAAGAGTTGGGCGTATGGGAAGCGTTTGGCGGAGCCAACATGCTTCTACAACCTCGACGACTTCAAGCAAGAGCTGAAGCGCGCGTTCGAGCCTCCGCAGAGCGAGTTCCGTGCTCGTGCCGAGTTTCTCAAGCTTCGACAAGGACGCCAAGACCTCCACTCGTATGCACAACGCGCACGATATCTCGTGTCGTGCATTGTGGATCAGCCGATCGATATGGCAACACAAGTTGTCACATTCATGGCCGGTCTGGACGATGGACCGATCCGGAACCAACTGTTCCGCGAGTACCCGACGACGCTGGATCAAGCCATCGAGAGAGCGATGCAAGAAGAATTCAGCATCAAGCAAGCCAAGTTCGGTGGACCAGTTCCACGTCAAGTCCGCGTGACGTCGTCGGCGAACAATGGACCAGAGCCGATGGATCTGTCGTATGTCCAACATACCGACAACAAGCGCCCTCGCAACGATGGGAAATGTTTCCGTTGCGGGAAGCCGGGTCATATCGCTCGAAACTGCAAGATGTCCTTGCCGAATCGGCAAGAGACACAAGGATCGCGTTCGAACCAGAACAGCAACCGAAATTTCGGCCGCCGGTTCGACCGTTCCCAAGGGTCAAAAAACGGGAACGACCAGTAGGGGCGGGGCTCCCTACTGGGCCCGACAAGAGGACTGTGAATGTTGTGGAGACACAGGACTCTGGCCCCGATGTGCATGAGGCACGTGCAGTTTCCACAAGGAGTGATGGAAGTGTCAGTCAGAGCACTGCTCTGATCATGCTCAAAGTCCATGTAGATGGTATTGAAACACCTCTACGTGCTTTGGTTGACACTGGTGCGTCGAATAATTTTGTTCGAGCGAAAGTCGTGATCGGGAGTAAAAAGACTCCTCACGATGCGACGAAAGAGATGGTTGTTCGGTTGGCCAATGGGTCGACTGTGAAGATGCCGAAGCGAACCGTGCGCTTGGCAATCGAGTTTGAAGATTTCCGAGGCGAGGACGAGTTCATTCTCCTCGATCTCGATGACAAGTTTGACATCATCCTGGGCATGCCATGGTTGAAGCGTTACCAACCTCGCATTGACTGGATGAAGATGAAGATTTCCGTCGACAAGAGTGTCAACGAAGACCTGGGCTGCGTTGCAGCAGGTGAAGTGATTTGGGCGTATGCGTCTGTGGAAGATGCGTCGAATGGGACTCAGGAGTGCGATGGCCCCTCAATCCCACAAGACAAGCCCGAGACGACTACTGGAGGTGGAGCAGTCAGGCGCCAGAAAAAGACTGTCTCCTTTGCCATTGGTGACGAGAAAGCTCGTCATGGCGTGAAGTGTGAAGATCCTTCCCAAGATATGAAGAAACCCGACGAAGAGAGTTTTCCGTCGTCAAGCATCCCTGATCAAGATGCGAGTCAAGGCGATGAAGGTGGTGACCCACAGAGAGGCATCACAAGCAGTTATGCGAACGTCGTGTTCTACGGTGAAGATGGTGACGTCGATGTGTTCCGTCACGTGAAGATTGAAAATCCTCCAAGTTCAGTCGAAGATTTGGTTTCCTTGCCCGTGATGAGCAAGAAGGCGCTTATGCGTAGCCTGGCGAAAGGCGAAATTTCGCAGCTTTGCGCGATTGTTGAGGCAATCGACGAAGACCTCGTCAACACAGCATCGAGTGTGGATGCTGATGTGTTGCACGAGAAGACACGGAAGGAAAGGTTCGAGGAGCAGTCATGGGATGCCCTCAAGGAGAACCCCGTGTATGAGCTTGTCCGGGAGTTTGAGGACATATTCCCCGACAAGGTGCCGGACGAACTGCCGTTCGACAGAGGCATTCGTCATGAGATTGATGTACTTCCTGGCACGAAGTACTGTATCACTAGACAGTGGCCGTTGCCAAAGGAACAAGTCGATGCTATCGACGAGTTCTTTGCACAACGCGCAAAGGCTGGTCATGTGCGAGAGAGCAAGTCCCCGCATTGCAGCCCCACTTTCTGTGTGAAGAAGGCGACTGGCGGATGGCGCATCGTTCATGCTTTCAACAAGCTGAACGACGCAACCATTCCCGCTCAGACTCCGGTTCCACGCAAGGACATGATCCTTGATGGAATGGTTGGCAGCACCGTTTTCAGTGCGATCGATCTGAAGGATGGGTTCTATCAGCTTCGAATGCGCGAAAGCGATGTCCCACTAACCGCAGTGAGTACCCCGAGTGGTATGCTGTGGGAATGGTTAGTGATGCCACAAGGACTGAAGAATGCACCTGCGACTTTCAATCGCATGGTCACAAATGTTCTTCGCCCTTTGCGAACATTTGCACCAAGTTACTTTGACGATATATTCGTTCATAGTAAGGCCGTGGATGGAAGATCTGATGTTGATGTTCATCTTGATCATCTTCGTCAAGTATTCCAGGTCATGCGTGAGAACAAGCTCTACGCAAACTTGAAGAAGTGCGTGTTCTTTGCCCCTGAGATTCCTGTTCTCGGTTGCTTTGTGGGAAAGAACGGTGTTCGAGTCGATCCGGAGAAGGTCAAAGCTATTGACGATTGGCCCGTGCCTAAGAACATCAAACAGCTACGACAGTGGTTGGGTCTGGCCAACTACTTGCACAAGTACACGCGCAATTATGCAGCGTTAGTGCAGCCTCTCACACAACTGTTGAAGAAAGACGTTGAGTGGAAGTGGTCTGAAGATCACCAAGCGGCGTTCGAAGAGGTCAAGAGGAGTCTTCGTGAAGCTCCTGTGCTGGCTCTTCCGAACCACGACAAGCCGTTCCACGTCGTCTGTGATGCGAGCGACTATGCCATCGGTTGCGCTTTGATGCAACACGATGATGAGGGCCGAGAGAGAGTAGTGTCGTATCAATCACGACAACTCCGACCCGCAGAACGAAACTACCCAGTTCATGACAAGGAACTTCTTGCGATGAAGTATGCCTTAGTCAAGTTCCGCGTATACTTGCTTGGCGAGGAGCTCTTTGCGATCTACACAGATCATGCATCGCTGCGAACAGCGGTAAAGACTCCTCACTTGTCCCAAAGGATGGCTAGGTGGCTCTCCTTCTTTGCGGAGTACAACTTTGTTGTGCACTACAAGCCAGGCAAGATGAACATCCTAGCCGACGCCTTGTCAAGACGTCCGGACTATGATCCCAAGTCCAAGAACGAGGATCCGGACGAAGCGTGTCGACTCTGCGAAGATGTTCAAGCGATCGCAGTTCAAGCTTCGACTTCAGTGCGCGAAGACATCATCGAGGGATACAAGTCTGACGAGACCTGTCAGGACTTGCTCAAGTATTTCAAGAATCCCTCTGACAAGGCACTGCAAGGTCTCCCAGCGCGAACAAGATCGCGCATTCACCGCTTTCGAGTACACAATGGGTTGTTGTTCTACGCAGTTGAAGATGGGGATACAGAACGAGTTGTTGTTCCCAACGATGAAGGTGTGCGTCATCGACTCTTGTATGAGTATCATGACAGCCCTTCGGGTGGCCATCTCGGACGAGAAAAGTCGTTTCTCAGTCTTTCCCGAGATTACTACTGGCCACATATGTACAAGTGGGTTCGCAAGTATGTGAATACCTGTGAGATCTGCCAGCGAGTGAAGCCTTCAGGCTCCACGCAGGCCCCACTTCGTTCATTGCCTGTCCCTCAGGACAGTTGGAGGTCCGTGAGCATGGATTTCATATTCGGACTTCCGCGAGACAAACACGGCAGGAAGGGGATCCTGGTGTTTGTGGACCGATTCAGCAAGATGGTCCATCTTGCTCCTGTTTCGGACAAGATCTCAGCCGAGAAGACAGCCAAGGTCTTTTTGGATGTGGTATTCCGTTTGCACGGCTTGCCAACTGAGATCGTGTCAGACCGTGACACCCGCTTCACATCCAAGTTTTGGCGCGCATTGTTCAAATTGTTGGGCACCAAGCTGTCCATGTCAACAGCGGCGCACCCTGAAACGGACGGTCAAACGGAACGAGTGAATCGTGTCCTTGAAGACGTATTGCGTAGTTACGCTACGTCATTTAGAGAGTGGAGTGAATTTCTCCCTCTCTGCGAGTTTGCGTTGAACAATTCCACGCATGTCTCGACGGGTCACTCCCCATTCTATGTGAACTACGGTCTCCATCCGAGAGTACCAGCGTCACTAGTGGGAGAGGTCTCTACCTTAAGTGGGGGAGGGACTACGGCGAATGACAATACGCCGCAGTCAGATGATGACCTGAATGCTGCTATCGAGTTCAATGCCAATTTTGAATCGATGAGACCGTTAGATGAACTAACTGGTCGCGAGAAGCAGCTAGTCGAAGACTTTGTCGTGCGGAGACAAGCCGTTGTGAGGTTTGTTCGAGACGCAATCGCACAGGCTCAGGATCTGCAAAAGCAAAACGCAGACAAGAGTGGAAGGAAGAACAAGCAATCTTTCAAGGTCAATGATCTTGTATTGCTTAGTTCGGCGAATCTGCCTGAACATGCAGTGTCCAACCTGGGAAGTTCGAAACTTCTGCCAAGGTTCATTGGACCGTTCACGGTGGTGAAATGCAATGGTGATGCCTACACACTAGACATCCCAACGAGGATGCGTCTGCACCCAACGTTTTACGTGGGCAGACTAAAGCCTTACCTTCCGAGTGGGTCCGCAGACCCTAGTGAGCCTTGCGCGAGTGATCCATACGATCATGAAGCTGCTCCATTTGGTGGCGAAGAGTCTGTAACTCATCGTCATGGAGCTTCTTCTCGGCATAGAGGTGCTGAAGCACATCGAAGGACTCCTCCTTCACTGCTTCCAACGCAAGAAGGCGAGATTGGTACTCCTTACGAAGTACCTCGAGCGCAGTCCCTGCCTCCTCCACAGAGCGAAGCAGACGCTCATGGAATACCTCTCGAGCCTTCTGAGTCTTCTGGAGTCGCTCAAGTTCGGCCTGAACTTGCTCGAACCGTCGCTCAAAACGGGACTCCAATGCCGAACGCTGGGCTGGACCATCGGACAGCGAGTCAAGTATTGACTCCTGCTCCTTCAGCTGGTCCTCGAGGCTGTCGCACCGGTCAGCGAGAACCGCGTCGCGAACTTCCAGTGCCTCGATCTGCGCACGATGAGCGCTCTTCCACTTCCAGAGCCGCTCGATCGTTTTCGCGTTCAGCCCCACCTCCTCTGATAGATCATCAGGGAGAGCGTCGATGGATCGTGGAGTCGATTGTTGGTCACAAGGACCGACAGACTCATGGGAAGAAGCGATTGACTCGTCAACGCTTCTACCGAGTTCGGTGGCGCGGATACCCACCGAGTTCGGACACGTGGGAACCGAGACAGACTCTCGAGTCTGATATTCCCGACGTGGTCCGCAGCTACGAGGCAAGCTTGTAGCGTCACTGGAGACGCTACCGCGACGAAGGCCATGGGCTGCCTTGTCGTGACTTGGAGTCTTGCTGAGCAAGCGCTCCATCTTGCCCTCGTTCTCAAGGCGAACAAAGGCTCGCCAAGAGTCTGCCTTGGCTGTGATAGGTTGGTCCGGATCATCGCGATTGTTGATCCGACGCCAACGGAAGAACCGCTCCTTATAGAACTCCGTGTCTCCCACCCGACGGCGGATGGAAGTCACATCGAAGAGTTCTGGAGCCCGGCGCTGGTGCTTGCGCACTGCGGGTTCTTCGAGAGATGCTTGGTCACTTGATCGCTTCATGGCGGTTTCGAAAGTGAGTCAAGCACCCCAAAGAGAGCGAGTGGTCGCTACTTTAAGGGGGGGATGATGTAATGGGCCCCATGTCCATTACATGACACAATCTGGTCACAGATTGGTGTCTGTGGCAGCAGACTGGTGTGAGACACACTCACGGGAGCAATCAATGATTGCGACCGCACGGAATGTTCTCGAAGCATTCTCGAGTGCTCTCTGCACACGTGTCTCTGTGCATGAAGATGGTTCCTGCTGGATTTCTATCTAGTGACGAAGCCGACGTGTCATTGTGGGTACATGTTAGTGGTTTCAACCAATCACAACGTGCCACGTGGCGGGAGAGAGGTTCTTTGTTGAAGAACCCGAAGCTCAAGTTCAAGTTCAAGTTGGAGAACATTCTCCTGGTCCAAGCTTCAAGTTCAACCTGATTCAACCCAAGGTTTTATATTGCATTTGTAGGTTGATTGCATTTAACCCCATAGGACCCTAGTGGTTTTATGCTCGTAGGATTCAGGAACCATAAGCTTTTCAATTCAGTTGCAAATTTGCCGCCTTCACCTCAAGTCTCCTTCCTCCTCCCTCCAAGTCGGGAGAGGCCAAGTCTTCCTCAAGCGCAAGCGTGTGTGCCGTGTTTTGGGGACTGTCGTGGACAGCGCCCCATTACACTTTCTACTCATTTACTTTTGCGTTCCTTTTCTGGTGTTGTGCGTGCTCCTGTTGCTCTGGTTTCCTTAATCAATTTTAAGAGCCTATAGAGTTTCATGGAGCCGCCTCGGCCAACCGACTCGCGTCGGGCGGTCCGCACCGGACCGGTTCAGCAGCCGGCGGACGGTCCGTCCGCTCCGCCGGGGGATCCACCGGCGGATCCTGTGATAAAGCGCTTGCGCTCCAAACTCACCAACCGATACGCACGCACACACAGATCTCTACACGCACGCACCAGACCGGTGGTGGTGGAGCCGACAGGCGCACGCGGGGAGCTCCCGAAGGAACTCGGACCCGCAGCGCGCTAGAGAGGGCTCGCGAAAGCCACTCCCTAGGCAGTACCTCGGAGCGTTGTGATCCCCGTTGAGCGGCTCGGGATTAGGAGATCTAAACGGGCGGTTCAAGGACCGGCCCGAGACTTGTGGCAGTCGGGTCTGTCACAGACCAACACACACAAACGTTAAAATGCAAGGGTTCCTTCAGGAGCGTTGTTCGCTTCCTGAGGAACCAACCAGCGGCTAGATAACTACACCTCAGAGCTCCGCAGGACTCTGAGGCACACACAGATACCGCCTAAACACGCACCACTTACCCACGGGTGCGCTGGCGTCGAATGGGCCTTTTGCCCGGCTTTCACTTGTTTCTTCACTTGTTTCTTCACTTGTTTTCAATGTCCTGTATCACAATATGGAATGGAGGAGTTCGGGACGTGGCGCACACAACCGCACACGTACAGCACTCAACCAAATATGGAATCAACAGCAATGCGCACTGGGAGCGCGCACTTACCGTCGAATGGGGCTGGATGGGGTTGAGACTCGCTGGACTTCCTCACGACGTGTCCCCAACCTTGGAAGAGGCTGGGGAGGACGCGTGGCACGCGGGCGGGTCTCGGGTTCGCGGCAAATTGGGAAGTCTGTATTGATTCTTTACCCTGGGAGGAAAACCTCCGATACCTAATACCTACTGTATAGTTGATACAGGTTTTCAAGTAACTATCACCCGTAAGTATACCGGCCCAACTGGCTCTGGGGATCGTAGAATCGGAGTTGGGGCGCGTCTCTAACACCCTCGGGGAGTAATCCCGACTGGGTGCTTGCGCATTCCGTAAAGGCGCGAGAACCACGCCGTCCCCAAGGGGGAGAACGCAGGCCCCGAGGGAAAAGTCCCTCGGGCAAGGTGTCTCGTATATTAAACCTACTGGGGACACTGTCCCTAGTGTCCCCAAAGACCGGAGCCACTTTATCACAATCCACCGCCCCGTCCGCTCCCCCCGGGGACGGGCAGTTTCGTCGCCCGCCGCCGCCTCGGGCCCCAAGATGGAGCGCCGCCCCCAGACCTCGCCTCGCCCGCCGACCGGGCGCAGCAGCAGCGCGGCGTCGCTGGCTCGCCTCGCGTCCCTCTCCTGCCCGCCCCCGTCCCCGGCCGCCCCCGTGAGCTCGGTCCGTCACGAGGCGAATCCATGCCGGATTCGGACCAGATTACGGGGGGTTTTCTTGACCTCTGATACCCCAACGACCTCAGGTAAATGGGAGACTGTTTGCTCGCGAGTAAGAACGACCTGTGGCTTCACCGACACCGAAAGTGCCATATTGCGTCGATTTCACTGATGCTGGGGGATCTTAGCGTGTTTCTTGTTCTGTTGAAAGGAGGTAAATCCGTATGAAAAGTCATTGTTATTAGATATATATACGCCTAGCTGTAAAAGTCACACCAGCCAAGCCTAGCCATTTTGCGCGCATCTGTATAGAAAAATAGTACAGATCCAATTAGCGCATTGAGTTACCGACGTATCTTATACATAGGATAGGGTGCGAGTTGGTGTAATGTATACCAACAAGGGTGTGTAGGCGTGCTTTAAAGCTAACTTTTTGTAAACGAAGATATATCAACTTTTCAGTTTGTCTTTTTAGGCTAGTATAGACAAGAGAGCCCCATAACTTCACTTGATACGAGTAGGTAGTCGATATCTTAACTGGGTGTTACTCTGGCTTGATTTTTTTAGCTTTCAGTTTGTCTGTACGGCAAGTTTTCATTTCCAGTTAAAGTATTTATGGTGGACAAGACCAAGGATTCATGTATTTTTTCAGCTTTATCTGAGTTTTTCTTTTCTCAATTGGCTGAACCTGCATTTTGTATCGAGACTTATTATTCAATATCCTTAGTAAATTTATATTTTCGGTGAGGTTAGCCTTCGGGGACACCCGCCGAGTCCTGCCCAACACATATTGCGCGTTCTACTCTAATTTTCCGATCCCGCTTGATTCAATCGATCGTGGCGAACCAGCCTGACAATCACCAAGCCTGTGTAAATCCATATTTTCAAGCCAAAGTTAAAACCCACAGTTGAACTCTTTAAGAGAGGTATATATATTATAGCAGTTCAATTGCCACCAAACCGAGCGTCTTGACACCGAAGAAAAGACACTCGTACAGACCTACAGTTCTGTAGCTGTGCTGACGCGTTGCCCGCGCGCTTACTACAGGATGTAGGTGAAAGCCTTTCTACCCCTCTACTGCCTTGTGCGCTGCTGTAGTTGTCACTGCTTCGAGCTATGAGCGGCCCTCGTGAGGCCATTTCGTTGCCTTTCTACACCTGAAATCGACCTTACTCACTTTTTATTGGCTAAAACAATTGAATAATTGAGTTTTAGCCAATGAAAACAACACGTCGATTGGGCCGACGATTCAGGTGTCCTTGCCAAGTCGGCAAATTTGGCTGGAATTGACAATACCGTAAAGCCACCAGCGTAGATAGCGAAAATTGAAGCCCCAATAAGATGCAGTGCCACCACAATCAATAGCACTGGTGAGCATTGTGTGGGCAGAGGTGAGTGCGCTTCTCAAATCTTTTCTTTATCATACGCGACATACACCTACAAATTGGTCGTTGGTCGGTACGAGTATCCTCATCAACCAGGGAAGCAGCGTCACCTGCAGCTGGATCGGTGGAGAACTCGCATTCGCTGGTTTGACGGTGGGTCTGCGTCTGTGGCTAATTGCGATGACTTGCTGCTGAGTTCTGCGCTGATCTACAGCAAGTACATATAGACGATGAAAGCAACTGTATTACACACGCACACACATCGATAACTTGAACTGATCTACTCGAAGTGGCCATGCTGAATGCCGCTGGTTGGAATACGCTCCACGGGCGTTAACTCTTCGTAATGACTTCAAACGACGAAGACAAGCCTGAGTACGGCACCGGACGCCTGGAAAACAGCCGCTTATAATCGCCATGGACCTTAACCCGGTACCGACCCGGTGGTGTCGTTGAAGAAACTCGCCATTCGATCGTAGCGATCGACGCAAATGTGCCAAGGCGCCGCCAGTGGAAAGAAGTATCTGGATCACCATCGTCTGCGTGCATGACCCACATACCGCCTTCCTCATGATCCGAGTCTGGGTGCCAACGCTGAATTTCGAGAAATGTGCCCTGAGTACGCAGATCGTTCTTGGGGTGGGCCGCGTGGAATTGCACCGAGACTGTGTCGACGCCAGACACATAACACTCTTGTGCGTCATATCCTGCAACTGGCGAGCCGAATGATACGCCAGAGCGCGAAAGACCATCGCGTAGCACTGGAAAGTTGAAGTCGATCGAGCCCACACCCTTGATGGATGGCGGGTCTTGGCCAGCGTATTCAGGAATCGGCGTGTTCGGCGTAGAGAGGAGCTGTGCAAGAAGTTCAAACACTTGGCAGGTTGCTGCGAGCTGGTTTGGACCGAAATGTGTTGACGCGCCTTCATAGCGCTGAACTGAGTACTCTTCGCGAGTTGTCATGTACCCACAGTAAGCGTTACTCAGACCCGATACGACAGGGACGTGCACTTCATCGCCTCCACCCACAAACTTCTTGACTGCAGCGTGAATTGCAGCACGAAGGCGCCGCCCAGCCATTGTTGTCACTTCGAACGGAACAGCAGCAAGCGACAGCTTGCCGATTGTCATAAGCTGCACGGGTAAAATGACGGGGGACATCCCGTAGCGTGCGGTCGGGAACACAACTGGCTTCTCATGTTGCAATGCCTGAAGCTTGGGCAGAGTTGTGACCTTCGGATATGTTCCCCACTTGACTCCTTCCGGCACAGCATCGATTCCACGTCCGTCGAAGAGCGTTCCACTCATCATTGATAAACCAATGCACCCCGACGACGTAGAGTATGGGGCTGCATCAGGATGCAACTGCCAATGGGGCTCGAGCGCAATGCGACCGTACTCGACGTATTGGTGCGAGAAGCAGATCTCGCCTGCTAATGGAGGTGAACAGAGTGCTTGGGCATATAGGGATCGAGCGGTGCGAAGCTGTGCGCGTGCAACCACAAGCATTCGCTCATAATCCTCATCTTTCTGCGTGGCGCAGCACCTCGGTCCGCTGATGTTAGGGCTCACGTCGCCTTCGTTGCTCTGTGCGAACGCAGCGACGAACGCCCTCGGGCGGTCGAGCAGGTGGTTGGTGCCCTTCTCGCGTTCAAAGGTGTGTGCAGCGTAGCCCTGGGGAGAGTAGCACAGTTAGATGGACCATCTTTGACTCTATGCCAGGTAATCACAAGCACAAAAGTACCTTGTTGTCGCCTGTGATGAGGGTGTACCAGCTGCCCATGCTCGTCGGATGCACAGCGAACCTACACAAAACACGGTCAGTAATTCAGCTTCACAGCCCGATCAGCAACTTCGCAACACACACCAGTTGATCATGCCGATGGGGAAGCCGTCAACGCCGTCAAAGCGCCACAGAGTCATCTCTTTGTCTGTGTCGTAGTCGTATTGCGCTCGCTCGCTTTCTGGGTTGGCGAGGTAGGCTTCAACCGACCGGTTTACCGACGCGCCGAGGCAGGCACCCTTGGCGACACGCACGAACGCGGGCTGTAGGTTGGCGTGTGCGCGTGCGATGGCGCGCACGATACCGTCAACGACGCATTCAAAGTTCTGCCGATCGGCGCCTCGCAGCGGCGGGTGTACGCTGTAGATGAAGTAGTGCGAGAGCCCTCCAGGCGAGCAGTGCGTGTGTGTGGCGCTCAACATGACGTTCTCGCGCGAGTAGGTGCCAGCTGGGATGTCCTCGCAGCTCTCGAGGCGCGCCAGCACAGTCTGCGTGACCCACTCGGAGATCATGCCCAGGTCCGCGCTCACGTACACGCAGTGCCTGCCGGTGGGCTCGTGGTGGAAGGCGAAGGCTCGCGCTCGCAGCCGCATGTGGATGCCGGACGTGAGCTGGCCGGCCTTGGCGTAGCCGAACATGCCGACCTCTGCCGCCGGCCCCGTGATGTCGAAGATCCCGGCGCCGATGCGCAGCGGCGACGCCGACGGCGCGGGCGCCGGCCCCTGGGCGTCGTGGGCGTCGTGGTGCTCGTCCTCGTCGTCCGACGCGCACGTGCAGGCCGAGGAGCTGGGCGTGACCACCGGCTCGTGCGTCGTGTGGTCGTCGCCGTCGTTGTGGTCGTCGCCGTCGTCGCCGTCGTCGCGGTCGAGCTCGACGCGCAGCGCCGCGAGACCCGAGCGCTGAGCCATCGGGGCGGGCGCCTGTCTCGAAACGGAAAGGTCTCTGGTGCCGCTTGGGGCCTGCTCGAGGCGCGGAGAAAACGAAAGTGGCGTAAGCCGATACAATCGTATATATCCACCTAACGCTCCATGTGCAGGTTGAAGTTGATCGTCTGATTGCGAGCGGCTGCGGCGTTTTAGGGTGAATTTTGCGTGATGGGGAGGTCAGCAAATCGTATCGAGAAGACACCTGATGCGGCGAGTTGGGAGCCAGGAAAGTGGAATTGTGACGTGGAGCCGCAAACCGGATGATGAGGGATTTGACCGTCGCGCGCTGGTGGAGCGGAATGCAAGGATCCAGGAGCTGGGTCGGACTGGCCGCTCTCATCGCGACGCTGCGAGCTCCATCGCCACCGACGAGAGCCATTCCCCCACGCAGTACTTAGCCCGATGGGGATTCGATAGACGCGCTGATGGCTTGAGCATGGCCGGCAGCTGCCTTCCTCACGAAAGCCAGTCGTTCTCGAAAGGTCTAGAGCATGAGACACGAAAATGGCAGACGATAGAGGCGCGCAATCACATACAATCTAGCCATGGGCTCAAGAGTTTGCGCCCTCGGCAAGGCTGGCGTACATGTTCACGTTCCCTTGTCGCGCCATCATGCAGTGTATGGATCACGCCTGCTGGTGGGCCACATTCCGCAAAGGACCCACCAGCACGATGACGAGCATAAACAACTCTGGTGCTGGCGCGCGCGCCAATGAAATCAAGCAGCAACATCAAGCGCCATCGCCATCACAGCTTTTTTTGCACCACCAGTCCGACATGAGCTGGCGTTTCGTCCGGACAGCAAACTTGCTCGCGCTTTCCGCTTCGAATCATGATTGAAGCAGCCATGACGTGGACGATCATACATGATTGGAACGGCGAAGCCAAGGGATGCGCGAGCGCCGACCACCAGGACTGATTGGACCACAATTCTGCCACGTACGAGGTGGTCTCTTCACCTTTTCGCCAGCAGTCACAGCAACTTTTCGCCAGCAAACGGCACCCTCTGACTCAATAACCGCCTCGCACGACGACCAAAGATTCATCCGTGAACTCTTCCAGTCGCCGCAGACATGACAATTAGGCGCGCGACGGCGTGCCGATTGCCATCGCTCGACCGTCCCGTCAACGACTCGAGTTGACCCGTCGTATCGCCTTTCGTCCAATGGAAACCCCCTCTGTCGGCTTTCAACACCTCTCATTGGCCAAAATATACAGTCAAACGAGCCAGTGAGTAAAACCGGTTTTCTGCAGTATGGAGCACCCTGATTAGAAGCCCGCCGTGGCGTCGTCCATCATGGTGGCAATACAAACGCCAAGTCAGCCGGCAGGCGCTCACCCCCCGGCCGCCCATACAACGCGCAAGTCGGAACCGCCGAGCTTTATATACCGAGAAAGGCAACACAGGCAAGCAAGCAGCCGGCCGCGCGCGACTCGCCCGGCGCCACCTCCTCGCGCTCCCGCCGCTCGTGCAGGCGCCTCACTCGCGGCGCGGCGCTCTCCGGCCCCGCGCGGCTCCAGGCGGCGCTCCAGGCTCGAGGCGCGGCGCGATCGGCAGCAGGAGCTGCGGCGACTGCCGCGCGGCTCCGACTCAGCGGCGCCCCAAGCGGCAGCGCGACTGGCGCGCGGAACGCGGGGCGGAGCTTGGCTCTTCTCTACGTTGCACTTGAGCGCAGCGTGGCACGGTCGGGGAATCGTGCCGTGGCTGTCGCAGCGAACGCAAAAGCCGGGTCGTCTACCGACGCAGCGGGGCTCGCACGTGCGTTAATCTCGTCGGAGCTTCATTCGTGCGTGGGCGCGCGAGGCGAGGCTCTCTTGCGGCAGACCGCTGCGGACGAACCGAGGTCGTGAATGGAATCAGTCGTCGAAGAGGCGTTCGAGGTGCAGGTGTTGCAACCATTCCATGGGTGGGTCGTCGAGCGCTTCTGCGACCGCAGTGGCAACACCTACGGCGCGCTAACCGCCGCCGCAGCACGCGTGCGTGGCCGAGACGACAAGCTGAATGGCATCGCCGAGTCGCCAAAACTTGAGATCGGCGTGCTCCCGTCGGCTGAGTGGAAGTGGAGCCACCCATGGCTAGCCGACAGCGAGTATACACAGTGTGATGATGAAGGGTGGACCTACGGATCATCTATTGCGCGGATCAACAGCCGCCTCGCTGAGGGAACGAGCAAGTGCAAGCGCGAGTACTATCATTTCTTACGCCGACGAAGGTGGATTCGCACTCGCGTGCGGACCCCATTGCTCGCCGACGAGTTGGAAGCCAGCTCGCCAACTAGCCTTCGCGGAGCTTCAGAAACTAGAGGCAGCGCTGGATACGACCGTGCGACAAATGAGCCTCTGGACTTTGATCCCTCGGTATCGGCTAAGCGCTTCTATCTGGTGCATCGTGACCCGCTAAAGTCGTATTTCCGCTTGAGCTCGTCTCAAGTATGGACTCGTATCGAGTTCTCCAACGATGACGTTATGCGGGAAGGCTGGCTCGGTCAACGCGGACTCCTCTCACACAGTTGGAAGCTACGTTACTTTCTGCTACTTGCAGACTCGAGCAGCCTCGTGATTCTCCGTGATCGTGCGTCGATGGTGCAAGTGAGCGAGGTGTTGATTGATCGGCATACGTCACTTTTGTCGGAGAAGTCCGTGAATCAACATCAATACCAGTTCCTGGTAATTAATGGTGACCATACCCTTCGGCTCAATGCGGTTGATGGAACGTCGCGTGCAAGATGGATGAGTGCTATCAGCGAGCTCATCGTTCGAAGTCGTGCGTCTTTTAATGCAGGGGACGAATCAGAGAGCAATCTACCAAGTACTCGAAGCCGCAGTTACCGGCGCCTACGATCATCAACTGAGGATGATGTGTCGACTCACAGTGCCTCCATGTTTAACGATGTTACATCCGCTGAAAGCCGAACAGCTTCGTCGCAGTCTCAATCTGCGTGGCGACCGTACCGACTTCTATCGTCGACTATGCAAAGCAAGCGTACGATATCTCGTCAGAATCGGAAGGAGTATCTGGAGCGATTTTCAAGCGAAATAGAAGAAAAGATTGACGCAGCAAGAAGCTGCTTGGAGCAGAACGTCGCGATTCTCGAGGAGAACTTCCAGACCGCTGAAGAGTTCTTGTCATCAGCCGTTGCGTCTGTTCCTAAAAGTGATTTGGAAAAGCTGCGAGTTTCCATTACTGAAGCACTTCATGCGTTCAGTGAGAAAGTGACCGAGACGTTGGCTCACGAAGACACCAACGTGTTGACCTGTAACATGCTGTCCAAGGACCTATATTTATTGACGAAGGAGATGCACGACAAGATCCAGTCGTTCGTGGCGCCTCCAACTCACGAGACGATCAAAAAGATCATAGTCGAGTCCCCGACCCGTCGCCGAATCCCGATGGATTGGTTTACGGAGCCTACCGATTACCCAAACCGCGATAGATTGCCTCTAAGTATGAGCGACGACAGCACCGTGTCATCAAACACGACCCCAAGCAAGTATCTAGAGACCTCTTATGCGTCGGCTTCGTCACTTGAGATTAAAAAGCCAGGCTCCCGCTCTTTTACGATCCCTGAGTCGCATGCGACGACAGAATTCATCAAGGTCAAGGCATACAAGGAGATTCCAGAAATTTTGACTAGAGGCCACTATGAGCTTCCTTCTGGCATCAATGGGTTTGTTGTCAAAGTTTACGACAAGGATGTGGGATCTTTGATCGGATTCACATTGTGTTCAAAAGAGTACGTCGATGAGCTCGAAGCGCATTTTGGGAACTCTGTCAAGGTAGCTGACGAGCTGAAGGAAAGCTTGCCGTCCTCGGCCTCAAGTGCCTCGCTCCCAGCTTCCACTACAACTGGTGACCCTACTGTTAGTGCGGACATACCTTCAGGTCCAGCATCGGCTCCGACGCTCGCATGCGTAGCATCGAGCCCAGCCATGGTGACGCTTTCGGAGACTAAAAAAGCGCTGTTCTGAAAAAGCTCGAGTCGAACGACGTGCAGCACACTGATATGAAGTTTAGCTTTGAGTCCGCCGACCTCGAACCACGAAATCCGCTGCATCACTTTTTTTGCGGCGCAGTTTCACGCTCTTCGCGCACTCACTCTACCTGGCAACCTCGAATTTCTCAATTCAATAGTGGAAAGCAATCGGTGGGACACGAGCGGCGGCAAGTCGGGCGCCTTTTTTGCACAGGTACTGCAAACTGCTTTTGGAAACGATGCTCTCGTATGTTAGTTGTTACTGAACTAACGCAATCATGTTGGATGAACCCGCTAGACGCACGACAAGCGCTACGTACTGAAAGGAATCTCGGTGACCGAGTTCAACATGTTCGTGCACATGGCGCCAAAATACTTCAAGTTTATGGCAAAGGTTATCGAGACGGACAGTCCAACGATTATCACCAAGATTGTCGGTCTGTACAAGATCAGCCACAGCCGCCGACTGCTCAAGCACACCGAATACGTTGTCGCGATGGAGAACTTCTCGTACGGATACCCTCCTGGACAGATGTACGACTTAAAAGGAATTTTCCGCCGTCGGTACAACCAGGGCGACCGGAACTCGTTCAGCGTATCAAACGTTCAGGTATCGATGAACATCCCGTGCTGCTTGACGGTAACCTCGCGGAGCGGATCCCTGTCCCGGTGTCCCAAGCCGACCTAGACGTGATTGAGAGCGCGATCCAGAACGACACGCAATTCCTGTGTCGCGCAGGTGTCATCGACTACTCCATTGTACGTGCATTGTTTCCACTCATGCAGAAAGCGTGTGGAGCGAGATCTGACATTGTATGTTTAACAGTTACTCCGGTTTGATGAAGACAAGAGGCGCGTGGTCGTCGGACTCATTGACTACCTGCACCAATTTGATTTTCTAAAAAGATGGAGTCGACATCGAAGGCGAGTTTGACATTCCGAAACCCAACCGTTATCAGCCCACTGTCGTATCGCCGGCGGTTCATGAACGCCATGCACCGCTACTTTTTCGGCATTGAACGGGAGCTCGAGGTTCGTGTTCGTCGAAGAGCGACGACGTCTGCTGGAAAACTGCGATCTCGCACACCACTTGGCAATGGACGCCAGCCGTCAACTCCTGAAGCGGAGCACTCGGGCATCGTCAAGCAGCTTGCGCTGAACTTGGAACTCGCTGGAGGCTCGGAGGTGACGTCGACGGCGACTCTGCCTCTGCGACGCGCGACGCGATCGGATATGTCAATTCCAAAGTACGAAACGCGCTGGACGAGCGAGAAGCCTCGTGGACACTCAATCTCGAGCTCGCGCCGACCGTGCTTCACCAGCGACGGGAAACCCATACGTCACACAACAACGCACAGTGATGGAGACGACTGTAGTCCTCTGTCGTCTGGGTATGGGGAGGGCGGCATGGAGATGGAAAACAGCTTCTACTCCAACGACCTCATGAAGAGCAGCACCGAGGAAGGAGACGAAGATGAAGCCGTCGGCCTGCCGCTGTCACTATCCCCCTCCTCTCGCCGCACTCCTCAGCAAAGCCGATAGCGACACGCCCCCATCAATTGCATGTCGTAATTTCTAGCTCGAAGTGACAAGTCTTTTGGTATGCAGCGTCGTAAATAAAAAAAATCCTTGGCTGCAAAGATGTTGATCTTCGAGGCTTCAGCAGCTGGTGGCGCCTTCGCGCTCGCGGACGTGGACGACAAGCCGCAGTTGCCATTTGAAGAGCTGCTCGTGGTCGTGGGGCGGCTGTCGCCTCTGCAGCCGGCGGCCTCGGCGCCTCTGCGGCAGCTCACGGGCGTCGGAGGCCGCGTCAAGGCGGACGGCAAGCGCCGAGTCGCGGTGTTCCCGCTGCTGTCGGGCGCGGACGACAGCCGCGTGCAGGTGCTCGACGCCGGCGAGGGCGCTGCGCAGTTCCTGCTGGACATGCGCGCGTGCTTCCCGTCGCTGGTCAAGCGCAGTCCGCTAGCGTTCGCGGACGACGACGATGACGACGACGCTAGCGACGCGTCCGATAATGAAGCTGGTGAAAGCAGCAAAGCCAAGGCTACGAAGAACAAGGCCGAACAGGAAGCAGCTCCACCCATTAGTGCTGAAGCGCTCGACTTCATGATGCGCACGCGAGTCAAGGTGCTGCCATCGCTGGATGAGTTCCTGAGCGCTTTTAGCGTCGAGAACGCGGCGCAGATTGCAACAGCAGCCGCACGCGACCACGAGCTGTCTGCCGCGAGTCACTTGCTATGCCTCGAGTTCCCACTAGCACCTTCTGGAGCCGCGACGACGCTTAACTTTGCTGTGCTCTTCTGCCACAAGACCGAGGGTAACAAGCGCTCAGCATTCTTGCAAATTCCGCTGCCTCGCTCACTGCGACTGGACGGGGATACCAGACTTGGCACGGATGAGGACGAGAGCTTCCAGGATGCTACGGTGCTGTCCTTTGGCACGCATCGAGAGGCGACGCGCCATGGTGGTGGTAAGAGCAGCCCCGAGATGGTGCAGAACATCGCATGCGCCACGCTTCGGGCACCTTCTGCACGCTCGTGCTGCCATCAACCTGACTGGCCGCAAGTCGTTGACAAGCACGCGACGACACTCCAGTGGTGCGCGAGCTGCAAGGAGAGCTCCGCCTGAGGCGTATCCTCGGGCCTGCGCCGAACGCTGAACCTGTGGAGCTGCAACTCGAAGTGTAAGCACTCGATCCGATAGAGGACCCGCGTGGGATTTTGGTGGCCATCGAGGCTATCTATACATGCACATACAGGTTGCTTGGCTTGAGGTCTGGACTAGGCTACAATCGGCTGGATGGCTGTGTCAGGTGCCGCGCCAAGGCACATCCAGAAGTCGTTCTCATGCAGCACACTGCCAATCGAGTTGCGCGTTTCTCGAGGAGCAGCCTGACCCGCTCGGATTCTTCTCAGCGCGCCAGAACCAGCGTGCGGCTGGCACAAGCTCATCCAGCACGTCTTCGTCGTCGCCAGCTTCGTTCTCGTTGTAGGACGTGACGAGTAGCGGCGCGCGCAGCTCGCGGAGCAGCAGTCGCAGCGCCGGCCGCCACTCGTCGTAGCCCCAAATGCCGGCGTTGAAGCACACGGCGAGGTCCGCGGTGTCGTAGGTGCTCTCGTCGCCGTAGAAGGCGTCAAAGCTGCCGACGAAGTAGCGCACCTCGACCACACAGCTCCCTTGACCACTGGCAGCTCCGCACTCGCGCGAATGCGCCGTGTTGTGCAGCGCGCGCGCCACGTTAGGCCCCACGAGTGCGAGCCGCAGCGTCCGAACGCGCGCGTCGCCGGCCACGCGCTCAATGAAGGCGCGGAAGGCCGCGAACGTCTCGTCAAAGGAGCTGCCCTCGCGGTGGTCGGCGCCAACCAGGTGCACCGACAGCACCGCGGCGTCTCCGCTGGGCTGCGCCGCCCCGTGCTCGCGCTGCAGCCGCTGCAGACACGCCCACAACGTGGCCGCGCGCGTCTCGCTGGGCGCGAGGCCAGCTTGACGAGCAGTAGCTAGCGTTGCAGCAGTCGCGTCCATTTCAGTGCGCAGCGTCATCCCGGCGATCCAGCGGCGGCAGAGCAGCGAAGGCGTCGTGGCCATGCGATGCCTCTCAGCACGCTGGTCGCCTGCGATTGGCGGGCTTTATTTGAGCTTTATCCCTAATTTGTGATTGCGACCCAGTCGTGGCGTTGCTGGAGTCAGTCGTAGAAGCCAAAGATGAAGCGCGGGCCGTCGGTGCGGCCGGGCGTGCGCGCCGTGATCGCGTCCATGGCGGCGGCGGTCTGGCCGTCCGATGGCGCGCACCGCCACCGGTACTTCTACGTGGCGTTCGCGATCTTCCAGTGCTTCCTTGGCGCGGGCATTATCTTCGGATGGACCTCGCTGCTGCCCATGCTCGAGAGCGAGCGCATCTACAACGAGTTCTGCGCGCCAGGCGTGCAATGTGCGGCTGTTTGTGCTCGCCAGCGCGCTGCGTGCGGAGACTGATGGATGCTGATGCACGTGCAGTGTGCGCGGAGCAGAGCGACCGGCTGCAGTACGCGTTCACGATGGCCGGCTCGGCCAGCATGACCTCCAACCTTGTGCTCGGTATCGTGTTCGACAAGTAAGGCTGCTGGCTGCATGCTTGTCGACGAGCCGTCGAGATGCTCAACGTTGCACCGCTACGTATTTGCCAACAGGTTCGGTCCGCGCGTGACCAAGTCGCTGTCGCTTGTTTTGCTGGCGACTGGCGCCGTGCTCATGGGAAGCGCTCACTACCGGTAAGGAGCCTCCTCCCCGGACTACAGACAGCTAGACGCATCTAACGATCCGCTCGACTTGAGCGCAGCCCCATGCAGCAAGGATCCGATCTGATGCTGGGTGGAATGGTGCTCGTGGGATTCTCGGGTCCAGGCATCCAGCTCTCTGGCATCCACATCTCCAACTTGTTCCCCGAGGCCAAGGCGCTCGTGGCGTGCTTCATCGTTGGGGGTCTCCAGCTCAGCTTCCTCATTTTTGCACTCTTCGACATTGCATACTCGCGCCTCGGGTTCAGTATGCCGCAGATCTTTTACGCGTATGCGGGCATTGTGCTCCTGTCACTCATTGGCACAGTCATGACAGAGCCTGACACACCCTTCGAGGACATCAGCGGCTCTGATGGAGGTAGTGACGCAACTGCAGGCATGGTGCACGAGCCTTTGTCGCCTATGCGCCTCCCGACAGTCTTCAAAGAGGAGGAGGCCTCTCTTCTGCTCTCGACGCCGGAGCTGCGCAAATTCCGCCAGCGACGCTACAGCTCTCAGCTGAACCAGGCCCAGCTGCGCCGGCATCGCATGCGATTGCCGACGGACGGGTTCT
This sequence comes from Phytopythium helicoides, assembly GCA_024867545.1. Lineage (NCBI taxonomy): Eukaryota > Oomycota > Peronosporomycetes > Pythiales > Pythiaceae > Phytopythium > Phytopythium helicoides. Next base: position 1,582,959 of record JANFNE010000006.1, on the reverse strand, counting down.
TCTTTGACGGCGCTGATCTGCACAACCGGTCGTTCCGCACGCAGCTCTTCTCCACGCCGTTCTTGCTCATGACGGCCTACTTTTCAATCCAGTCGCTGTGGTGCAACTTCTTCCTCGGCAGTCTCACGGCACGTCTGCGAAGCAAGCCGCTGACCGAGTCGCAGGTTGCGTCGTTGTTGTCTGATCTGGCGATCGTCTTGCCCAGCAGCGTCGTGTTCATCCCCATTGTCGGGTACCTGCTCGAGACGTGCGGCTACGTGTACTCGTCGTTGCTGTGCTCGGGACTCGCACTCGCCTTTACAGCGCTCGAGGCCTTTGCGCAGACGCCCGCGTGGCTCGTGGTCAGTTTCATCACCTACGCGTTCTTCCGCACCGTCATGTTCCCGTTGCTGTTCGCGTACTTGGGCCACAAGTTCGGCTATTCGCACTTTGGTGCACTTTCAGGTATGGCATTCTGTATCGGCGGGGTTGTGGGGCTGCTGCAGGCTCCAATCGCTCGGCTCGGCGACTTTGAGGCCATCAGCTGCCTGCAGGTGAGACCGTGGCTATGGCACATTCCCAATCATCGCCACTCATTCATTCACCAAAACTCGCTGCTCGCAGTTCGGAACGCTGCTGCTCACGCTGGCAGTCCCAATCTACGAGTACCGTCGCGGGCGGTGAGCCATTCGCTCTGCCACACAGGGGATAGAGCCAATAGACTCCCAAGTGGCTTCAACTTCGATCGCACGGCACATCGTGGCGTGTCCCACCTCGCAGATACACAGTTCATGTTCAGCACAATTGGTAACAAGCCACGTCAGAAGTGTCATGGCTCCTTGTCGCGGCCGAGAAGCCCCAGATGGGCACCACTAGTGGCTCGTGATGCCCGCTCGACCACAGTCTGGAAGCAACGCCCCCCACCGACTGCTCCGTGCGTCCATCAAGGTCGAACTGCTGCGGGAAGGTGTGGCACCGCTGGTCAGCACAGTGGCGCATGATAGCGATCGCACCGAGACAAGCTGTCTCTGACAGCGTAAGCCATCCTCTCCCGATTGGCGCAAAGTTCTGCGCCGGCTTTCATCGCTCAGTGGCTGAAATGGGTCCCTTCGCGCCCTACCCCCCGTCCCGAAATCGTCTGGGATTCAGTATACTGGAGAAGCCCAAATAAATCAGGGTTAATTCCACGACATCATTGGCCAAAACACCGCCGATGCCCCGCCTTTCCGCCTATCAGCAAACGCCTATTCCCGGCGCTTTCCTTTTCCCTTCCCCATCCGCCAGGTCACTCACGGTCACTTTGCCGCCCCGCCGCCTCCCCGCGGATCGGCCCTCGCGCTCTCGCCCTCCAGCCCTCCGCCGCCCTCCCCCACGCCATGTCGCTGTTCTCACTCCCGGGCGTCATGGGGCGCAAGTCGGTTCCCTCGGACGGCAGCGATGCCGCGGGCGCCTGTGCGGCCGTCCGTCGTGAGCTCGGCCTGACCTCAACAAGCAGCTCGTCGAGGAGGCCGGCGCCGTGGACCAGCACCTGTTCTTCGGGCCGCAGCTCGCCGTGTTCGAGGGCGAGCGCACGCGCGTCATCCACGGCGAGCGCAAGATCGTCAAGAACAACAAGCGCTTCTGGCTCGCCTCGGAGCCGCTCAGCATGGACCGCGACTCGACCACCTCGCTCGTGGGCTTCCCCGCCGCGGAGCCCGTCAACAAGGGCCTCTCCAGCAAGGTCTCGGCCGCCACGCGCTTCCTCGGACAGAAGGTGGCCGCGCTCAAGTTCCCGCCCACGCACGTCAACGAGGACTCGTTCTGCGACGGATGCGGCATGGACCCCATCGTCGGCAACATGTACTCGTGCTCGCGCTGCCCCAACTTCAGCCTCTGCGAGGGATGCTACCAGACGGGCATCCACGGATACGAGGAGTCCAAGCTGCTGCGCGACGTGCGCGAGGACTTTGCGCTGCGGCGGATCACGGAGAAGTGCAAGCGCAAGGTGCCCGAGGAGGTCTTCCACGTGTTGCTCAAGACGGTCTGTCGCGGCCAGGTCGACAAGTTCAACTTCCTCGCCACCTGGATCTGTGCCGTCGTGCTTAACAGCCCCATCAACGAGCTCGCGGTGCGCGGCATCGAGGTGCCCCACCTAGAGAACGAGACGCGCGCCACGCTCGTCAAGCTGCTCACGCCCGTGCTCGCCGAGCGCACGGACCTCGAGGTGTGCATGGAGTGGTTCTGCCCGGTAGGTTTTCTCTCCCTCGTTGCACCTCACACTGTTGCCTTGTTCTGACTCATTTTTTTTGGATCATTTGCCCGCAGGACGCTGACAACGAGTCTCTGCCGGGATCTCGTCGCCGTCTTGAGACCCTTGCGTATCTGGGTTGCCACGGACAAGGATTCCAAGTCGCCGTTCACGTCCAAGCAGCAGGCTGATGACGAGACCGAGTCGGATCTGTCTCCCCGGAGCAACGGCGACATGATCCCGTCGCCTGGCCCCGCCAGTCCGTACATGAGCCCTGCCGGAGATTCTCCGACGAGCACGCCGCCGCCGTCTCCCTCACATGCAGACAAGCGCTCACACTCGACGGCGTCGTCGTCCTCGTCGGTCTCGTCGTCTGCTCAGGCGACTGGTTTCGACGCTATGTCGCTCGCTGACAAGCTGGCCGCCTCGCAGGTGAGCCAGGAGAACGAAGAGGACGAGGCGTACGCGTCCGACTCGGTTTCGAGCGACATTACCCCGCAGCGGGTGGACGGTGTGTCGGTCGCGGGCGGCTTCGCCATGTAAGATGACTGGATTTTGGCTCGGACGCGGCGACTCGGAGATCAGCTCAATGATCTCGGCTCTGCATGCTGCATGTATTCTTCTTTTCCTCGGCTGGTTTCCCCTCGCTGCCATCGTTGCACTTGGCTCGTACATAGTATGAGATTAGAAAACAAGGTTAGCGCCAAGGAGGCTGCCGCTTGGTAGTAGTAGATGGTAACTATGAACGAGACGCTTCACGCTCCTCTTTTGCTCTTGTTGATGTCCGAACGTTCTATCTCCCGTTCGCGGAGGTGTCGTCGCTATTCATATGAACCTCACACCCTTCTCCTTTCTCTAAGCCAGAGCTACGCATCGCACTGTATTCGCGTCAAAGCAGCTACTGTGGTTGTATCGTGCTGCTCCACGAACGCTGAAATGCCTAGTTCTTGGCGCGGTAAAAAGCAAGGTACGCCATGTGCCAATCGCCACCACCCTTGAGCTTCTGGATATCTTCCGTTTTGCACGGGGACACATCATCATCGTCGTAGCAGAACCAGTCGTCTGTCGACCAAATCAGCGTCATTTAGATCCAGAGCTTTCGGCAAACACGATGTGAAAACCAATCCACTCACCTCCTTCGTGGCGAACCCAAGCCATGTAGTGGCCAGAGTCGGCAGATCGACCCTTGTGCGTCAAGATTGCATACAGCTCGTAGTTGCCCTAATCATAAAAAAAAAAGTGAGCGATTTCTGAACGCAGATTCCAAGCTCATCGACATGGGGCCATACCTGAAAGTCGACGGGAAGACCGAGACCAGGAGACTTTGCTCCCAAAGACATTGCGCGCGCAGCTTCCAGCTCAGCCGACTCACCATCTGACATGACATCCATGTCTTCAGTTTCCTCCTTCTTTTCCTCGGCCTCGCTTGGCTTCTGCGCAATATCGGCAAAACACTAAGCTTAACCGCCCACTTCGCCCCTCAAGATAAGGTGTCACAAGCCTACCTTGTCCTTAAACTCATTCAGAATTCGCTCAGCGTTCCTACAGTGAAAATCACAAACACGACGGTGAGTAAATATCAAAAAGTCCGCATTAAAAAAAACCAGCGTACTTGTCGCGGGAAATCTTCATCGTGCTCTTGAGATCGTCCGAGCAAAAGTCGTAGACATCAAGAACCATAGGGAAACTAATAGGCTACCAAAAGGAAAAGCAAGCGACACTCGTCAGTCACATCATCAGATGGGCATCGATTGCCGCATGTCCGTACCCGAAGCATCTTGCACTTCACACCAGCGTGGTCACGACTCTCAGGCGTTGCCTTCCAGTAGAAACGCATGAACTGCACGCATAGGTACTTGGGAGACGATTGATCCGTAGCGTTTTCTTCCACACGGCATTGCGTCCAAGAACGTCAGAGTTTTTCTCGATCGTGCCCTCGAGTCCCTATCATGCATGCTCGCCGTCAGTTATCGCGTCGATAATTTTTGATAGAGTCGTGTACGTACGATCTTGATACCCTCCGACACGTGGTTCGTCTCAATGGTGATGTTGCAGACGAGCTTGAGCGCCTTCTCCTTCTTTGTAGTGGGCGGCTCGACATCCGACTCGGCGCACTCAAGCTTCTCAATCATCTCCAGGCCAAACAGCGCGTCAACAATGTTGTCCGTCTTGCCCTCAAAGCTCTTGAGCTCGCCCGCCGGCTGCTTGAGCGTCTGCTGGAGTGTCGTGAGCGTCGTGGACAGGAACTCCTCGCTGTCCTGCTGCATGTACCCGCCCGTGCGCGGTGCCTGCTGCGCAAACTGAGGGAAGGCGCGACGCAGCACCGAGACGAACAGCATGGGCGTGACGCTATCGACGCTGCCGTCAAGCTGCGAGTACGTATCGCGCAGCGCGCTCGAAAAGTTGTTGGCGAGGTCGGCCGACATAGCCGCCTGGCGCCTGCTGCAGCGCCGTCCGCAGCTCCTTGACTGGGCGCAGGCACTGTAGCGTGGCGTTCATGTAGCATGTGTTGCCAAGATTGACGAGGCCTGCAGGGGTAGACAACGCCCGCCGCAGCGACATCCTTGGAGGCCATGTCCTCGATGAAGCGCACCTCCTCCTTGGGCTTCTGCACGACGTCAGCCGAGCCCATGAGCATGAGTGCGGTACCGTCCACGAGCTTGTCGAGCGCCGCCAGGTCAGCGTCGTCCTTGAGCATGCCCTTCCACGCCTTGCTCATGAGCTTCTGGCGCTCCAGCGGCACGTTCGTCAGCGACAGCAGCTGCGCCTTGAGCGCCGCCACGGGCGCGCCCTTGTCCACCTGCACGTCCTTGAACACCTGCTTGCCCCACTTGACGCTCACCGTCACCGTGCTCATGATCGCTGCTGCTGTGCCGCTTCCTGCGTGGACTCGTGTGCTCGAGGAGGAGAAAGGCGCTTTGGACGCTTCGGCAGGCGCCGACCTTCACTTTCACTTGGCTTTTGTATGCGGAGCAGTTCCCCCCTCTTCGCTTCAAAGCTCGCAAAGGCAAGATACGGGGAGGCTAGAATCGTGATTTCTCGCTTGTTATCTGTTCTCTTTTTTGGATTTTTCCAGAATGTGATTACGTTATCTGTAGATAAATAGTGTAGCCATCTTCACTTCAACCCCGACCTGAAGCAAGCTCACAACCTCCATCGGCTCAGTTTACTTGTGGCGCTGCCTAGAGCCCGATCTAATGCGTTCAGCTGCCCTCGCTGCTGGAATTCGTCTCGTCGGCTCTCGTCGTTGCGAGCTAACGGACCTGTGGCGAACACCGTGAAGCTTCGTCCGACGGCCACAGATACAATTGGCCCTACGCCGTAGCCGCGATATGACTCGGGATCGATTGCATCAGGCTCACTAAACTCAGCGAACGAGCCACTGCCGCCATTGTTGGAAGAGCCTGAGCGTCCGAGGCACCCGTTTGTGTTATCACCCCAGGTGTACAGGAAGCCATCTGTCGATAGTGCGCAACAGTGAAGGGACGAGGTCGCAATCGACCGGCAACGCACACGCCGAAGCTGAAGCGCTGGTATGCATGCTGCACGCAGACAGAGATCAGTAATAAGATAAAGTCAGTGGAAGCTAGCAGAAGTAGACGAACTCGGTAGCGCCGCTGTCTTTTGCTTCCCAAGCCCAAGCTGGGAATAAAAAAATTAAAGGTGTCAGCCGACAATTCCAGCACCAAGAAAAAAAAAAAGCCGAGCTTGGGCTTACCTGACCTTGGAGGCCGCTGCCAAACGAGTAGACATAACCTCCTTCGTCGTCGTCAAGACGTAGTTCTGCAGTTCGACTATTCTTTTTCGTCGGACTTGCGGAAATGACGGGTGCTCGGCGGCTTGAGTGCCTCTGGGTCGCAAGGCAGAGCGAGTGCCAGCTTCCACAACAGACATCCAAGACCACCATGTCGGCTAAAGCTGTAACTAGCTGTGGACTAGTGGCATCGTCGTTAGAGCCGAGTCCTAGCCGTCCGCCATCACCACATCCAAACATGTAAAGATTCCCGTCTGCTGAAACAACGCCCGTGTGCGCAGCGCCACAAGAAACTCGCAAGACTTTGGTGCCGTTTAGCGATTCGACGGCGGTCGGAGCTGGGAAGCAAAAACGAAGACGCTTGTCGTGAACTCCGCCTCTACGTAGCGCACCCACGCCAAGCTGTCCACTCCAATTGCCTCCCCACGCAAACAGCTCTCCATCCTTAGCTACCGCTGTGGTGTGCGCGTTTCCCACACTGACAGAAATGACGCGGGCAGGATGAGTCCCCATTGTTTGCACGTGTTGTAACTGTAGATGCGCCGGAGTAGGGACTTCGACGCCGTTCTCCCCATACTCCCCTGTACCCCATATATAGCATTGATCGAAGGATGTCATCAAGGCGATGTGACCACCCGAGCGTCCACACGATATTTTTCGAATAGACATCGCGGAAAGACCAGGTAGCTCTTGAGGGAGCAAAAAGCAGCTTGTCGTAAGCGGTAGATTCGAGGAGGCATGAGGTTTGCTCACACTCTTCGTGTCCGCATCTTCCAGTAAATCTTCACTTGGGTTGTCAGCAACTGGCATAGTATTTGTTGAGACTGGCATTACTGCCACACTTTTTGTGCTATGTCGGCTGAAAAACGCTTTTCCACCGCCACCCCATGCAAACACACGCCCATCTTCGGCGATTGCGAATGTAAAATCCGCCTCAAAGCCCTGGGCCGCCAAAGTACAAAAAATCAGGTTCCGATTCCGTACATTGCTGAACAAAGTTCACGCACAGATTCCACCTGAGTCACACGCATCCCGCGAAAGCTTTCAATCTCCGTTGGCGTGTTGCACGCATTCCGATGCCCAAGCCCCAACTGTCCGTGGCAATTGCTTCCAAACGCGAACACCCTTCCAGTAGCTACATCACATGAGCATCCTCACAAAGGCGACACAGCCACACCCGCACAAGAACTCACCGAGCATCGCATCAAACTCGTGGCTTCGCTGCTTCTGGCGCTGTCGCTCAGCGGTAAGCTCCGGCTCAAGCACCCAGTCCTGAATCCGAGCCAGCAGGTCTCTCTTCCTGCCCTTCGTAGGCAGGTCCAGCAGCGCGCACGCAGCGTCCAGCTCCACCTTGGTCCACGTGGTCACATCCACCTCCTCCCAGAACGCGCGCGCCTTGGGCAGGCTGCGGATCGGCACGCCCTCGAACGACGGCAGCGTGTCCCGCGTCCACAGGCGCTGCCGCTCCGCCGGGTCCTCGAGCCGCGCGATCCTCGCCTGCCGCCGCGCGCGCCGGTCCCTGCGCTCACCCCGCGCCGCGTCCTGCTCCACGCGCACCTGCGCTCGCAGGTCGCTCTGCAGCAGCTCCAGCAGCCGCGCCGCGCGCTGCTCTCGCAACCGGTCCAGCGGATTGCCCGGCGCCGCCATTCTCAGCGAACTCGCTGCCAATTTGCGCGTCGTTTCGAGCCGCGGTCCTATATAACATGTTCAAATAGACACTATTTTCGAGCCTGGTGGGGTAAAGCAAACATGTTTATACGGATCATAGATTCATTTCGCCGGTGGCGAGCGAGATGAACGCGCTGGGACTCGAGTACGGGTCGTCGTCGGACGAGGAGGACGCCCAGGCAGCGCCCGCGGTCACGACTACTGCGCCTGCGTCTGCTGTTGGCGCTGCAGCTAGCGCTAGTCCTGCAGCTGTGGGCCCAGCACCAGCAGAGTCCGCGGACGACAGCGAGATCCGGGAACTCGAGGCGGCGCTGGAGCGTTTTGGCGTCCCACCAGCGTCTACTGCACCAGTGGATCCACAGGTGCAGGAGCGCATCGCGAAGCTGCTGGAGGCGCGAAGAGAGCGGGGCGAAGACTTCCAGACGAGTCTGCAGGCGCGCAAGGAGGTGCGCAACCCGTACATCCTAGACAAGGTGGTCGAGTACTTCGGCATCGACGAGATGCAGTCCAACTTTGAGCCGAGCAAGTTCGACCCGCACGCATTGCCGCTGCACGAGTTTATGGATGCTCTGGCACTTGAGCACAGGAAGCGTGAGGAGGCGAGAGTGACGCGCCACTACCAGGCGCAACTGCAGATGCAGCAGGCTGCACTCACAGCTGGTGAAGGCGCGCGGAGGCTGCAGTTCGTGACCAGGAACGAGTGATATCCACAACGCGAGAGGTAGATGAGCTTGCTCAGGTATTCAACTTAACTGGCGACGGTGAAGTCGGCACGTCCTTTTCCTTTGCCTGTCCCTTTGCTCCTTCCGTGTTCGAGGTCATCGCGTAGCTTGGCAAAATGCGTCCGTCGGTCTCCCAACTCGGCAATCATCTTGGCCATGGAGCTCTTAACATTTTGAAATCGACTGTCCAGGGCACTTTGGCGTTCTTCAATTTCACGCTTTGCATTGCCCCACTTAACTGTTTTCCTGTGTTCGCGGGCGAATAGGTAGCGCTCCGTGTCGAGATCTGCAACTTGTTTTCGGGCTCGTTGCACCTGGTGCTCTAGTTCAACGATTGCGTTTCCTTCTTGTTTTACTAGCGCTTTCAGCTTGCTGACATTTACACAATGCATGCATGGCAACAACAGTGTGTGCACTGCGCAGCGCGGGGCTAGCCCGCTCTTGTCAATCTCGTGCAGATCAAGTGGGTGAGAAAACCGACAGCGACCGATGGATTGAATGTTGCCACAGACTCCACGTTTCAAAAACGATGGGCATATCGGAATACTAGAAGTGTTCATGGTCCCAACCTTTGTTGCGTTGGGGTATAGCTTGCGCGTTCGCTCGATTCGCTCATGCATCTTTGCCAAGGAGATATGGGAGCACGGAGGCAAAAGCGTGCATTTTGGGCACCTCCGGAGAGGCTCTGACATCTTGGTTATCGACAGTGGAAACGGAGGCGGCACAAATGGCGATGGCAGCAAGCGAGACTGCGGTGATGGCAGTTTATCGGATGTAGTTTCTGGCTGCGCCTGTGACGCTGATACTGCCGAATTACCAGACACTCTCCGCACAATTGATGGCTTGACAGACGGAGGTAGCTTTCGTACGTTTTCGACTGTCAGAAACTGATACGATGTGAACGCTTGAAGTAACCGTGAAAGGCTAGCAGCAAGCTTGAAGTCAGACTGTCGGGCAAGCTCTTCTAAACCTTCTCGCCGGTATCCTATCTGCACGAGCGATTTTGTTGTTGTCATTCATATTGCTTGGATGCTATTGAGAACGAACCATACCCGCTCGCGGCTGCAAATGGTTAACAATTTTGTGCGAACGTCCATTGGCTTCAGGGGATTTAAGTGCACATTTGAACACAGCTGACGAAGCTGTTCAGGGATCTTGGACGCATCAGGGCGAGTCAACAATATCACAAACACGCTCTTTGAGTTCGCGGTGATCACTTCAGGTAGCAAGAAATGCTGTTGAAATGATGGCGCAACGCTATACCAGAGAAGTGTGTATCATTCGTTCAGTCAGTGTCGCACGATATAAGAGTTAATGTAGTCTCGGCGCACCTTTCAAATCGCTCCATGACAAGAAAGAAGAGAGTGCTCGCACCACCATGAGATCGATCCTTATCCGCCCGTGCGGTTGCAGCCTGAAGCTTCGCAATGAGCTCCTTCTCACTGCAGAACATATTGATAACACTCACTTTTAGATGGACAGGACCATGTTGAGGGAACAAATTTATCGCGCACTCGATCTTGGACGCATCCACGCAAGCGAATCTGCATGGATGCTGGGAGTCCAGCTGCTGAATCGAATGCTCCAGCAGGTCAACAAACGACCGCTTGCCTGTGCATGGCCCACCCTGAATGGAAACATTTTCATAACCCGTCAACTACCTTACTGGCAGAGGAATGGTGGACCCAGGACTCACGCTGATAATGAAGTTTGTTGCAGCTGCTTCTCGACTAGTGATGCCTTCGAGAAACTGAACAGCAGTTGAATTGCCTAGAACCTCACGTGGCTCGAGCGGAACGATACGCTTTGCCCTGTAAGTCGACAAAGTGAAGCGTGAGTGCCCTCTCGACTTTGTCTACCTGCTTCAGGACGGACCATTCTGCGGCAGAGTCGTAAGGCTGGGCTGGAAGCCGTGGCTTTCTCGGAGGTTCGAACGAATTATACAGCGCATCCAATTCATCCCAAAAGCCGAATCGCACGCGCCACTCATGTCCCTCCAGGTGCTTCTTTGCCACGGAGGCACTCATGGGCTCCTAAAAGTAGTTGCCGCGGCGAGTCGCCAGTAACGTAACGTGGTCCCACTTTGACAGCATCAACATGGTGGCGTCGGCAAGTGCAGCTGCAACTGCTGCAACGCGGCCGTCACGGCGTCGGACGGGGCGGCTGAAAAGAGAGCTCGTAGTGATTGCCGACCAGAAAATTACCCGAGAGCAATGGCGTCGAGGCCGCGAGATTCGTCCACGCGAAGACTCCATAGCCGCGGCTCGAGGCTGCAAATCCGCGCGAATCTCGACGCCCAGCTGGAAGCGACAAGAGCGGGAGGCATCGCCGCTGCGCCATCGACGAGAGGCCCGAATGACCAACCAGCGTGTCCGCCCCCCGCGTCGACCACAGCCGCACCACCAGCCTCGCCACTCCGCCTCCTGCCGCTTCGCGCGCATTGCCGCATTCATCCCCATAGGTATACCTAGTCGAGAGGATGCAGCCATTGCTGCCGGTTAGGTATCCAGATTCCGCCTATGGATCCATTCAAGAAGCTTCCGTCAGCCCCCCACCTGCCAGGCGAAGGCTCGAGATGGCGCGGCCGCTGCTGCTGCTGCTGCCGCTGCTGGCGCTCGCGCTGCTGCTCGTGGACGCGCAGCGCTCGCTCGTGTTCGACGCGGCGCTGGAGGCGACGAGCTGGTCGCTGGCGCCCGCGCCGCCCGCGCAGATCCACGTCGCGCTGTTCGACGACACGCGCGACAAGGCGACGGGCGGACGGCGCGGGGCCGCGCGTGGGCGTCGCCGTGTCCTGGGCCACGCCCAGCAAGACGCGCTCGTCCACGGTGCGCTACGGCCAGACGCGCGAGGCGCTCACGCTGACCGCCAGCGCCTGAGCTGCCGTGCTCGCAGTACGCCTTCTGCGACTACGTGTCGCCCTGGTTCCACCACGTGGTGCTGCCGGCCGACTCGCTGCTGCCCGGCACGCTATACTACTGTGAGCTCGAGCACGCTGCCAGGTGTAGGAGGATGCAGAAGAGCTGACGAGTTCCTTGCTGATAGATCAATGTGGCGATGAGATCGCGGGGTGGAGCGACATCAAGTCCTTCGCACCGTTGTGCCCGTCGGAAGCGAGGCACCGCTGAGCTTCGGCGTCATTGGAGACCTTGGGTGAGTGGTTTCTAGGGAAATGGCTTGATCGATCGATCCGTGCGCTAACGGGGTCGAGTCGGGGGCAGGCAAACAGGTGTACTCGGAGCAGACGCTGCGCCACCTGTCGGGGATCGACAACATGAGCGCGATTTTGCACGCTGGAGACCTCTCATACGCCGACAGTGAGCAAAAGCGATGGGACCGCTGGGGCGAACTCGTTGAGCCGCTTGCCGCTCGGATGCCCTGGATGGTGTCCGCTGGAAACCACGAAGAAGAGCACCCGTGTACGGCAGATGTGAGCGCGTTCGTGGCATACCAAGAGCGCTTCCGCATGCCTTTTGCACGTCCAAGCCGCCTCCAGCGTCGCAACCTTTACTACGCTTTTCGAGTCGGGCTTGTGCATTTCATCGTGTTGACACCATACGTGGAGTCAAATGCGGCGTCATTGCAGTACCAGTGGCTTCAGAAGAGCTCGCCGGGCGTGTTGATCGCTCAGTAACCCCCTGGCTTGTCGTTATCATGCATGGGCCGTGGTACAACAGCAACACAGCGCACCAAGGCAACGAGCCGCACATGGTCATGAAGAAGAACATGGAGGACATTCTGTTCCGATACCAAGCTGACCTCACGATCGCCGGTCACGTCCATGCATACGAGCGAAGCCATCCTGTGTATCGCGAGGAGGTCCGCGAGGATGGCATTGTGTACGTCGTGCTGGGCGATGCAGGAAATCGCGAAGGCTTGGCTCCCACGTACATCGACCCACAACCTACCTGGTCGGCATTCCGGCAAGCAGACTACGGCTTCGGCGTGCTCGACGTTTGGAACCGCACCCACGCAAGGCTGTCATGGTTCGAGGACCGCGCAACTGGCGACGCAGAGCTGCGGGACAGCGTCGATCTCACCACGACGCAGTTCCGCTTGCAGCAGAGCGAGCATCCATGAGGAGGTCAAGTTGAAGTGAAGAGCTAGTGTTTTGATTGGGTAAAAAAACTGAAATTCTACCCCAATACGAGAGTTGATTGGTCCATATTCCTCGCCACACACCGTCGATCCTCAATCCTCCGGAAGATGCCGCCGATGGCGCGCCGCGGACTCTCGCAGCTCGCGTTCTCGGCGCCTCCGGCCGCGCCGACGCGTCGCGTGGTCGTCACGGGCCTGGGCGCCGTCACTCCGCTCGGCGTTGGCGTCGCGCGCACGTGGGACGCGCTGCTGGCCTCGCAGTCGGGCGTCCAGGTGAGGCGCAGAGGCTGGAGACGATGATGGGTGAGCGGCTAGGTTGCTGACGCGGAGAGCGCGAGCAGCAAGTAGGCGGCGCTCGAGGGAACGGGGCTGGCGTGCACGATCGCAGCGCAGGTGCCGCGTGGCGATGAGCCAGACGCGTTCCGCGCCAAGGACTACCTGAATCCCAAGAACGCGCGCTCCCAGGACGTGGACTTTATCGCGTTCGCGCTGGCCGCAGGTGCGACCGCCACAAGATCATAGTGTATCTAGAAGTGGGCTAATTGGCAAGCTGTCTTCGCAAATGTCAGCTCGTGAGGCGATCGAGGACTCGGGATGGACGCCGCAGTCGGACGAAGAGCGCGAGCGAGCGGTGAGTTTGGGTTTCCCGACGGTTTCATTTATGCATCGCGCTGATTCATGCTTCAGGGCGTAGCAATCGGTGCGGGTATTGGAAACATCCAGGAGATTGTGGACGTCGGACAGCTCATTGCTGAGAAGGTAAGGCTTTAACTGGTGTCATCTTATCGATGCTCAGCGTCTGACGTCTGCTACCAAAGAAATATCGCCGCGTGTCGCCTTTTTTCATTCCGCGAGTGCTCATCAATCTGGCGGCTGGACATGTCAGCATCGAGAATGGCCTCAAGGTGAAGCACACTCGATGCGAATTGTGCATAGATAGCTGCTGTAGAAGACAAACTTACTCGTTGGTGACTTTTTATAAGGGGCCGAACCACTCATGCGTGACGGCGTGCGCGACAGGCAGCCACAGTATTGGCGACGCTTCTCGTATGATCCGTCATGGAGACGCAGATATCATGGTTGCAGGTGGTACGGAGGCCTCCATTAATGAGATCTCGGTCTGCGGGTTCTTGCGCGCTCAGGCACTCTCCACAAAGGTGCACACATTTGCGTTGATGGCTGCTGCCGTAAACCTAGTTAGCACTTATAAGTGTTTCGTGCTTCGTGCTAGTTCAATGATCGGCCACAAGAGGCGTCACGCCCGTTCGACGCACAGCGCGATGGCTTTGTGATGGGTGAAGGCGCTGGTGTTGTTGTGCTTGAGGTCCGTGTAATTGCCAGCATCGATCCACATCTGTAAAAAAAAGTTGCTCACAGTAACGCTATTTCAAAGGAATACGAACACGCAAAGAAGCGCGGAGCTCGTATCTACGCTGAAGTTCGTGGCTACGGTCTTAGTGGCGACAGCCACCACATGACAGCTCCCCCGGAAGACGGCAACGGCGCGAGACGGTATGCTGTTTTCTGTCAGTATGTGGTGCCATGCATTCGAAGCGTTAATTTTTGTTTTGTCTTGGAAGTGCTATGGAGGCTGCACTGACCCATTCTGGATTGTCACTTTCGGACATCGGTTACATCAATGCCCACGCGACATCGACTCCACTTGGCGATCGCGCTGAGAACACCGCAGTGGAAACCTTATTTGGAGAACATGCCAAGAATCTTGGCTTCTCGTCGACAAAGGTGACGCCAATTAGAGTTCCTTACTTCATTCAGACCGTGGACTCATAACAGGGCGCATGCACAGGGAGCTGTGGGTCATTTGCTTGGCGCTGCTGGTGCTATTGAAGCCATCTTTGCCATCAAGGCTCTGCACCACGTGAGGGCTTCATGAATTATCTTCGTCATGATTTCAAGCTAATTCTCTTTTGATGCAGAACATTATGCCCCCTACGCTCAACCTGAACGAAACCACTGAGGAGTTCAAGCTCAACTACGTGCCCAATACACCGCAGGAGAAAGAACTCCGCGCTGTGATGACCAACTCGTTCGGGTTCGGTGGCACCAACTCGAGTTTGCTGTTTGCCAAATAACCACAGCATGATGAGGCATTTGAGACTCAAACTTTGTGGCAACATGAACATCTATGATGGTAGACTGTAAACCATGTCACTTGACGCCACTGGCGACTTTTCTCCTAGACTCATGATCAAAGGACTACCCGAGTCGACTATCTGACATTTTAACAGGTCTCTCGATTGGGTCGTATTGCTGTTGTGGTTGACTTCTCCGTTTGGATAAATACGTATAGCTTTCGACACGATATTCCTCGAGCTTTTTTCGACTCGTCTGAGAAGCAAGCAACAAGTTAGAATTGATTCTCGAGTCACTGATAAACGACCGCAAGAGCACCTTTGCTTCACGTTCAGCCCGAGCGTGCTCTAATGTCATCCGTTCAAGGGTATTGCGAAGCTCACGCTCTTGCCGATATAGCTGCTCTTGCTTTGACAGTGCGAGGGTTAGCTGGGAGCTCAGTTCTATCACCTTCCGGTCGCTGTCTTCGCATGCGTGCTCGTGTTCGAACACGAGCTCCTTAGTATCACTGAGCTCTCTTGTGAGTTGTTGGATCTGCATCGTCAGAACTCCACATCTAGATTCAACTTCATTGCGAGCTTTCTCAGATCGACTGCGCTCGTCCTTGAGAGTTTGCACTCTAGCTTTTAGGCTCTCAACTTCAGCAATAAGTCGTACCTCCGCACGCTCTCGCTCATTCTGTACAGACTCCACGCTGGAGATAGCATCTTTTTTCGCTTGGGACAGCTTGTACTCAAGCTTTTCAACGGATAGCTTTAGCTCCCGGTTCTGCTGATGAAGTACATCAAGTTCACTCGTGAATCGGGTCGAACAGTCTGTCTTGACTTTGCTGAGCTGCTCGTTGAGCATCTGGATTTTTTGATACTTCTCCTCAATCTCGTCTTTCGCCTCGCGCACTTCACTCCGACGAGTGTCGAGCTCTCGTTCAAGTGACGATATCTTATCCTGATTTGTGAGCACGGTGAGCCAACTGAAAACCAACTCTAGAAGGAATCTAATCACGCACACTGAGCTCTTGGGTCTTCTCTCTGAACTCTCCTCGAAGCTTGAGTAGCTCTTTCTCCTTCACTTGGTATTTTTGATTATACTCTTGCTCGAGATTTAGTGCCTTCAAGTATAGCCGTTAGCAACACTGTGGGCTCGATCGGTGCCATATCGGAGAGAACGCCTTACCGCATCACGTGCTTCTTCTGCTTCACTAGCACGCTCTGCAAACTGTCGAAGTTTTCGCTAGTATATGTCAAAAACGTATCAGTTCGATTGCCACCCACGCCAGTGTCGGGTGCTGATATATCCGTACCTCATATAAGCCTGCGGCTTCAGTGGAGTGCCGAACGATCTCAGACATCCTACGTTCAATGTCCTTGTGGTTTCTAGAAACAGTCTCCTGCGATCACATATTCCATTAGTTGAGTGGCGCTATATCGAGAAAATGCTTGTACAAATTTGTGTTTACCATGTTTGCTCGTAGCTGAGCAGCTTGGTCACTCAAGGACTCAACTTCTTCTTCTCGGGCCTTGATCTCGTTTGCATGCTTTTTTGTGAGAGCGTTTTGATTTTCTTCTAGTTCTTTAATATGTACAGCTGTTTGCTGTTGTAAACGCTCCAAAAGTCGGGCAATCTCTCGACGACTCAGTGCTTCTCGAGCAGCGATCTACGGGAATCATTACATAACACGGTAAATCGATCTTATTGTTCGGCTCTTTTGAACACTACAAAATTCGTACCTCTTCTTTCTGGAGCAGCAGCTCTTCTACCTTCGACTTGCATTCTGTCTCAAGCTGAGATGAGGGCGTTAACATCCGGAATGTGAAATTCCAATGCCTAGTCACTAACCTCAGCTACAGCGTCCTCTCTGGTTGAGTATTGATTGAGTTGCTTCTCCATACTACTCATAACGCCAAGCATGCCTTCGCAGTCTTGCCGTACCGACTCAAGCTCAGCCTGTAGCGCAGACACCTTCTCCTGCGCATCTTCCAACAGTTTGTCTTTTTTCTCGATGACACTGCTGAGATCTCGAAGTCGGGTACAGACGTTCTGATATCTAGTTGAATACTGTTCATCCTTACGAAGGGCGTTTTTCTTGGCACTGCTAAGTAGCGATTCATACTCGGCGAGTTGACTTTCGAGGCTAGTCTTTTCTTTTTGGATAGCCTGAATTCGCTGCACGTGGCTTTCGTTGGTAGTTTCAAGCTGGGCAATGGATGCAGCACATTGCTGCAGTCGTTTCTCGCAATGCTGCTTTTCGTCTCGAAGGCGAACACAGGAATCACGAAGCTCTTGAACAGCGACTGTCGCTTCATTGAAGCTATGCTCCATCGACTGCAGTTGCTGATCTCGATCTGTGAGTTCTTTCTTCATTGCACTGATCTCGTCATCTTGAGTGAGACTTGCTCCATCAGCATATTGTTTTCCTGCTCGAAGATGTTAGACCACTCATCGCGTTGTCGTGGATCAAAAAGTGTCGATATCGTACCGACATGAGCACCTCGATGCGATCATTGAACTCTTGCATGTACTCATTGTCATCCTGCAACGACAGGAACGGGTCTGACGAGATGCGCGGTTCCTTGGATCCATGCTCGGTTTGTAACGGCCAATCGTTCCGCTGCACTCTCCAGTTCGCTGTCAACAAATGTTCACGAAGATTCAGAAAATTGACACCAACGAATGAGAATGAAGAATGCAGTCCCTACTGGCGAAGTGTCGAGTTTTCCTTCGCGAGTGCCTCTGCCCGACTAGCAAAGCGATCCATGCTCTTCCGACTGTCATCAATAGCGTCCTCCTGCCAACATCGATGAATGTTGTCAGATCGCTCATCACAGGCGAAACATCGTTGCTCCAAATAGTTCACAAACCAAATCCTGAATCTTGAGGTCGTACGCTTGGAACAGCGGATTTGTGTACTCCGGGGCCGTTAACCACGGTGCCAGTGCAGCAGTAGAACCAGATACGTCGGCGTCATCGTGCACCATGGTATTCGGGTCTGCTAATCCCTTGAGTCGATCAAGCTCTCCGTACTTTTGGAGCAGCACTCTGAGCTGTCCAAGCAACCGCTCCACATATTTTCTCAAAAAATCCCGCTCTTCTGACAGCCTCGCCTTCTCGATGGGGCAGTCGCCTGCACATCCTTGCAGTGCAGTGACCTCTGCCAGCTTCGGCAGGTCCGCGCCACTTTTCTCGCCTTCTCCGAGGCCAGGTCCGCTGGCCACTCGATCCTGCAGGTACGCCTGGGCCTCGATACGCCTGGAGCGCGCAGCCTGCGGTCCTGCGTCGCTCGCCAGCGTGCTCATGCCTCTTTTGCGCGCTGGCCGATCGCCAGGCGGCAGTTGCAGTTGCACTTGTGCCCGCAGAGGGACGCCCCCTTGAACCCGTCCGTGACAAGCTATTTGTGTATCACCACTTTTCCAGCTGCAATGCATCGCGAAATGCTCCAACCTGCGTCTTCAGGACTGGAAACGGTGCTGGCAGCTCGGCCGCACGACCAGAATCAAGGCATCTTCTTCTCCGCTGCGCAGCACTCTGGCACTACAATCGAAGGCCAGCAACTCTACAGCAGCAGCAGCAACTGTAGCGCAGTAGCGCTGGCTCGAGCGGCGTCCAAGGCGGCGTCAGCAGCGAGTGGAGACAGACCGCCTGCTCTTCCCCGCCTTCCAGCCGGCGCTTTCCATGTTGAAGCCAACTGTCTCGTCGCGAGCGATTGGCCAAAATCTCGCAATCGCTCCATTTCAGCCACTAAACCGTCATCAAGGTTTTTCCACTGGCACCTAAGGTTTTTCGCTCCGTACCGTCGAAAACTTGAAAAAAAGAGGCGCGGAAAGCGGGGCATACTTTGCGCAAGAGTCGCCGGGGAAGGCGAGGAAGCAGCCCCGCGAGAAAGGCGCCGGAGCATGAGCGAGGACGCGGCGCGCGCCGCGGTGGCCGCCAAGCTGCGCGCGGCGCAGCAGGCGAAGGAGCAGGCGCAGGGCGGGGGGAGCGGCGGCCGGCGGCTGCTGCACCTGACGGCGGCGCAGTGGAAGCAGTGGGAGCGCGCGCCGCAGTTCGGCCGGCGGCTGCGGAGCGCGCAGCTGCTGCCGGTGCGCGCCCCGCTGTCGTCGCTGTGAGTGGGAGCGCGCGCGCTGCGGTTGGTTTGGGTCGGGGAGCTGACGGGGGCGGCCGCGCAGGTATGAGATCCACTTCTCGGGGAACGCCAGCTACGCGCCCACGGCGCTCATGGAGAAGCTGATCGCGTCGGCGCGCTCGGGAGAAGTCGTCAACGTCGGCGCGGTGGTCGACGCCACGGGCGAGGACTTTTTCCTGCACGACGTCAAGTGCGTGCGGATGCGTTGCAGCGAGCTGTCAGCACCATCGAGGATGACTAACGGGCTGACGTGCAGGGAGTGGGAGGACTGGGACGTCGAGTACGTCAAGCTGCCTGGACTGTTTGCTGACGGTGAGCTGGGCCCACTGGCGTCTTGCAGATCATAGTGGCACACCCTCATTTTGCGATCTTTTTTGCTTTCTCGGTGCGCCAGACGATGATAAACACGCGCGTGAGGCCAAGGAGGATGCCATGGTCGAGGCATTTTGTGACGAAATCGTCAAGCACAAGGCGGGCGAGAAGAAGGACATGGACGTTGCAGTGTATGGCTCCTTCAACTCCGGCCTTCCGGGCTTTCTAATCGTCAGGTGCGCTTGTCTTGCATGGGAGGGCTTTGTCTTGTTGGCCACCACTGACGCGGATGACACCTCAACTCGACAGCTTTTTGGTCGAGTACTGCGAATTGAATTTGGACGCAGCTCTCGAGGAGTTTGCGGCTGCCAGCCCGCCTGGCATTTATTCGCGGTACTACCTCGAGGTACGAATGAACGAAGCCATGTCAAATGAACCCTCTTCACTCTATTGCTTGCTGACTGGGCTTATCTTATCTCCGATAGCGTCTCTATCGGAAATACCACTCGACTCTCGCGTCGGAGTCCGCAACACTGGTGTGTCCCGCCCCTCCAAAGTGGGGGAGTAGCGATGCAGGGTCGAGCTCTGGAGATATCGGACCGGAGGTTCTCACCGAGGAAGACAAGCAGCGCAAGTTTGTCCGCAAGCAGCTCAAGGTGTCGGCGACTTCCAGCAAGCAAGATGGAGTGACTACCCCGTCAAGCAACGGGAAAGCGGCGGGGTCCGGCGGGCTCCCTGCGCCTCCTGTCTATAAGCCGCCCATGTACATTCCCCCGGATCGAAGCGATCCACGCCCAGCGAAGCGTCGCAAGATCCGGTCGTGGTTGGACGACGTTTCCCCGCTTAATTTCGGCGAAACGATCGATTCGTCGTCCGAGGAGCATGCCAACTTGACGAAGGCCCTGGAGAAACTTACTGGAGTCGAAGGATTTCCGGGCTGCGAGGTATGTGTACACCTGTTCCACACACTAGATAAATGTGACCTCATTCTCCCGCATTGTATCGAGTAGACAATCCCGCTGACCGCGACACATATCGCGGATGGTGCATTCAAGCGTAAGGGTTGCTTGACCAAAGCCTACCTTGTGACGTGGCGCGCCCGTGGGTGCGTAGTTGGCATGATCGTATTTCTGCATTTCATGACATGAGGCTGATGAGTGCATATATTCCAAGGCGCCGATGTCTGCTCTACGTTGCTGCCGATGGAACGTACGTCGTTTCGCGTGACATGACTTTCACAAAGGTCGAAATGAAGTTCCCGCGTCGAAGGGCTCCGGTATGCATTGGTGTCATTAGCTGTTACCGTTCTAGCTGCATCAACTCTGACCAGTCATACACAACTGCAGGCGGAGCACCAGGTGAACACGCTCATCGACGGATTGATCGTTGAGGACCACGACCATGACAAGAAGGTCGCTCGTTATCTTGCATTTGACATCCTCTTCCTCGAGGGCACGCCTATTTGGCAGAAGAAGCTCGAGAAGCGATTGCAGTGTCTCCAGAATGAAATCATCCTACCGCGCAAGAATGTACGTTTGCGCTTGTCAATATATACATCTCAACACGGTTTTGACGCCGTTATGGTCTGCAGGATCCGTCGTTCGATTATGCCAAGGAGCCATTCCGCGTACGTATGAAGGACCACTTCCGGCTGGCTAAGACGGAATATTTGCTCAAGAAATTCGTCTCAAGCGTCACTCATGAAGTTGAGGGAGTCATTTACACGCCTACCGAGGCATCGTACAACCTCGGAGGCTTTGAGTCGGAGGAGCCGATCTTCAAGTTCGTAGCGAGCGAGGACGTTGGGATCCCCGGCCTTGATGGCAGCATCTCGGAGAGGCGACTGCTCCATTACATCGAGTCAGTCTCCAAGTAGAGCGGGGCCACCGCAACAGGCAGTGGCCTTTGCATGTGTGCGTGTAGGTGTGCGCGTGCCGGTGATCCCGTCTCTGTGGAGGCTAAACCGTCTGTGTAATCAAGGAGATGCGACTATACTCGCTGGGCAAAGGTTTGGTAAGGTCAGATGGCAGAGAAACCTAGGAAACCGGACTGTGACCTCACACTATGGAGACGACTGCGTTTTGTTGTCTTGCACATGACGAATGTAGGCGTGTGCTGACGCTCCGTGAGAACGGGTGTTCTTACCGAGTCTTCTTTCGATTTGAGTTGGCGCGGTAATTCTTTCGCCCATACCGCGCCTTCCGCTTCGTTGTCTCCGTCGAGCTTGTCGTCGACGACGAGTCACGCGACGCCGAGCGCGACGAACGCGGACTTTGTGCAGAAGGTGGCGCTTCCTCTTTCATCTCTTCTTGTTCGTCTTCTTCCAGACTCTTCGGCATGGTTCCTCTTTCTGCTTGTGACTGCGGTGGTGCGCGGTGGCCACGTCGTCGCTCGATTCTTTCCTCTCACTGGGGGAAAACTCTCGATGACAGCTCAGAGTGGTCCATTTCCTCGTCGTCGTTTGTCAGGACCCGGTTGCTTGTTTCGCTGTCAAACCCAAGTGCAGATAAAGATGTGTCTTCATCGCTGAGCGACCCAGTTCTCTGGTGCTGTTTGTGTGATGATGAATGGGCCAGGCGACGAAGACGCCATAGGCGACGTTGCTTTTCTAGGAGACGACGACCGATGCCGATGCCCCCTGTATTCCTCGTCTGCTTTGCTGCTGGTTCGGGTGCTCCTGGGCGAATTTGACCCTGCAGTTAGCTCAGGTGCAGTTCCTGGGGGGCTAGCAGGTCGAGCAGCGCGTAGAACGACTGTCTTCTTGACGACGCTCTCTGTGTTAATCTCGTCGTCGAAGCGCGCAGTCACTAGCGGAACAGAGCTGCCATCGAACCATTCGCCTTCCTGTTTCTTGGAGCTGGCGAGGTTGCTGCTGCTAGATGCAGCTTGGCCGCCTCGCCACCAGCAGCATGAGGTGCAACCTGCATTGCCCATGCTTGATTCTAGGCACTTGAAGAACGAGCTCTGTCGCTCTGGAGCTAGCAAGCGACTGCTCAAGCAGGCGCAAAGGGAAACGGTATCGGATCCGAGGCGACGGGGCCATTGCTGAGCATTGATCATCGTGTTTCCCGACTGTTCGACAGCGATGTCTCCGAATGCAGTTCCGTGCAGCTATGTTATCAGTACGCCTTTTCTTGACCAGGAGGGCAGAGCACAATGCACTCAGTGTCGTGAATCTCCTTGTAGTTGACCGCCAGTGCTAAGTTATGAGGATCGAGCCGCCTAGCAGTCTCAAAATCGCGAGCTGCAGCCTGCACATTTCCCAATGCCTTGTAGGCAAACCCTCGACGAAAGAAAGCGTGAGCATTGGTCGGATTGTGCGCGACCACGAAAGAGAAATCGTCGATAGCTTCTTCAAAGTACCGCTCCAACTGTAAGGCCTTGGCGCGCTCGTGCACGTACAGAATCTGCTGTGAGGCGAGTCCGCTGGAACCATTCGGAGGGGAAGGTGATAGAAGATCTTGTCCTGTGGAGTGTTGGAGCGCTGCTGTAAAGTGCTCAACAGCTAGCATATTTTGACCACCCAGAGCGTGGCACACACCCACACGATAGTGCCTGCACACCGAAGGTTAGCGGGCGCTCCAATTCTCAGTCACACGATGATAACGTACAAATCTGGGAGTAAATGCATCGCCAGATCATGACGAAGCGAATTCTCCATGAACTGCAAACACTCCCCAGGTTCTTGCTCGTGGTAGTAGCAGATACCAATCAGGTACAGTATCCTGCTCACAAAGTTTAGGTCAATCGTAGACATTCGAAGAAGAACTGGCAAATTAAAGTACCTCGCGTCCATCGGTGATGCCTGACGGGCAGCATGAAGTCCTGGAGCGCCTCTCGGTATTGACCGCTCTCCATCAAGCATAGTCCTCGGTGAAAGTGATAAATGTCGTTCCAAGGAGCCTGCGAAAGACATGTCTGGTGCACATCAACACCTTCAATGTTAGGCACACCCTACTGATATCAGGATTGACTATCGAATTGTTACATCGAGGTCTGAGATGGCAAGATCAAGCTTGCCCATCCCACGAAGGGCCATGGCACGTGCGTTGAGAGCACTCATATCCTTGAATCCGAGCTCCATCGCTCGAGAGGTATCATCATAAGCGTGCTGGAAATCATCGAGTCTGAGAAAGCTCTCGGCCCGAAGATAATAATTAACTGCTGCAGCTTCCATATGTTCGTTTTCTCCGACTTCACTGCTGCCACGTTCCTCGTGGTTGCCATTTTGAGCCTCATGCAGGCGAATTACAATCGAAAAATCTTGAATTGCCAATTTGTGGCAGCCAATTTCTTGTAGCAGGAGGCCTCGTGATTCGAGAAAAAGCGGCTCCGCTGGCAAACAGTCAATTGCACTTGTGAACAGCTCTAAAGCGCGTTCGTACTCTTTTAGGACACAGCAGCAAAGCGCCAAGTGAAACTTGACGAGTGCACTTTCAGTTTCGAGATCACTTTACTGCTTGAAGTAGTGATGCAGCTTCATCGTACTTCTTTCTTAGTTGATGAATCATAGCCATTCCGGTCTGGTACTGCGGCCGAGTAGAACTCAGCGTCCACGCCATCTCGATGTCTGCATATGCGCCTCTAACTGCTCCGTACTTGATAAAAATCCACCAACATTCGTTGCAGGGGTCGTCTGTGATACACTTTCATTTTTTGAAGGGCTCTGTAGTGACGGCGTTGATGGGTCTTTTGACATCTGCACGCACTGATAAAGTAGATGTAGCTATGCCTTGGTTGATACTTATTGTTGAGTCCCAACGAGAGCGCCAAGCGGACCACACCCCGATAGAAATATGCTTGCGGGTCACTACCATCAAGTTGAATACATTTGTTGAGATCTGCTAGGCATTGTCGAGAGTAAAGCTCTCCCTTTCGGTAGTAGCAAATGCCGCGATAGCTGTAGTATGTCGCGTTTGCGGCATTACTCTCAATTGCTCGAGAGAGATGTTCGATTGCGCGGTCGTAATCATGAGAGTCAACGTACGCAAGTGCGAGGGCTCCGAATCCCGATGAATTTCGCGAGTCAAGCTTGATAGCCGCCTGCAAGTCGTCAATACACCTGGTCAAGTTACCTACACGCCGATAACAGTATCCACGACCTTGCAATGCTCTGTACTCAAGACGGATCCCAATCCCGAATCCGCCGCCCCCGGATCCAGAAGTATTGCTAGTGTTACTAGTGCTGGATCCATCTTCCAGCGCTTTCGTAAAATCAATAATGGCCTCACGGAAAAATCCAGTGTCCTGCAACACTAGTGCGCGGTTAAGGTAGTGCGGGCCTTTTCGCCCGTCAACCTCGATAGCCGACGTTAAGTCCTCGAGTGCTTTGATGGGTTGATTGAGCTTACGATAGCACGCCCCACGGTTTGCGTAGTACAACGCACACCGATCGTCGAGTCCAATGGCCGCGCTATAGTCCCTAGCGGCATGCTCGTGCTCGTTGATTGATCGAAATGCGTTGCCTCTCGCAAGAAAAAAACGGGCCTGGTCCCCACGGATTGCTATCGCAAGTGAAAAATGCTCGATTGCCCGGCAGTGGCTCTCATAAGTAGTCGCGTTGTGAGCGATTTCCATACCCTTTTGGTACAAGTCCACTGCGTGTTGGTGATCCTGCTGGCCTTGCTGCTGCTGATTCTTGGATTTAGGATCCACAGGCTGCCGAGAGGGAGAGGACATTTCGCCGTTGTTGCTGTGCTTTGGTTGCTCCACCATACACTTCAAAGTATAATGCATACGCTAGTGCACATTCAAGCCAGATCTTGAAACATCCGAAGGGCCAAATTTATATTGTACTTGTGCTATATGGAGCACATATCAGAGGGAGGTCTTTCATATCAGCACCAAAACAAGCCATCTTCACGTTTGCAAGCTGATCGATGGCGACGCCACTGCCATTGGAAGGCGATGGACTAGTTGAGAACCTCTTTTACTTTTTGTGGAGCAAGGATGACTTTGGAGGTGGCCCGCACGTGTACATCCCGCACACGATTATTTTCAAGCTATCTCAACCCGCAGTCTGGTACTTTACAAGCCTACGCACAAACAAAATCAAGAAGAAGTCGCGTGCAAACTTAACAAATGCGCAGATCGAGCATGAGTTCACCAAAAAGAAAAGCCCAACCGATATCGTTGCGTATTACATGCACCAACCGAGCAGTGGCCCTGACAGTGCCAGTATAAACGGATCTGCTTCTCCAAACACGTACGACTCTAAAACGATTATCGAGTACTTTGATGCAGCTGCGCTTCGCGAGTTCCTTTACAAACGCGACAAGCCACACGGAGGGATACTACAAAAATTCATACTTCCCAAAGGTGCAAACAATGCAGTTATCCGCGCCATTTGGTCGCCAAAGATTTGCCTTTTGGAGCGCGCAGTCAATCGAAGAAATGTGTATGACAAACGTTTTGGGGTCTACGAACGCGGAGTCACATTTGATGGGCCTGCAGATACGTACAGTACACCTGAGCCCGTTAGAGGAGCGGCACTACCTGGAGAGATTCAGGCTCTCTGTGAAGCAGTGGTCGACCATGTCACGCGCGTGTCCTACCACAAATACCGCATCTCTCGTATGGTTCTACACCTTAAAACTGATGCGGATGATCGCTTGTGGTTGCTGTGGTGCTCGTCTTTGCGTCTGATCAACTCAAGTACTGCAACCAGCTTGCAACAATCTTCATCGGCTCCGGCTCTGTCAAACGTCACACGGCCACTGGATATAGTTGGAGAGGCCCAAGTGCCGGAGTTCGCACCATTCGGACGCCAGGCTCACCAAGGATTTTCTTTTGCAGCTGGTCTGAGCACTGGATTCCATGGGCGTCAACGTGCAGGAGCCCTAGCAATTAGTGCTCAAAGTAGTGGAAACCATGGAGACCATGGACTATTATTTGGGCAGGCGCGATGTGTTAGCTGTGCCTTGCTGGTGGACAGAAGAAAGCTACTCGCAACAACTTATAAGGCGGTGATCGAGCACTTTGATCGTTTCCTGAAATTCTTCAACACAGTTGTTGCCCGTGCACGATAACGACACAATCCAATGGCCGCCAGACGACAAGTACATTGCCGCAGCCGGAGGCGTAGGGATTTGGTATTCTTTCCCACCTCAACACCGATGGTTCTGGGAGTCCACATCTGCGTCGTAGCCTAGAAGGTAGTAGTCTGACGGCTCATACTCGGTCTGTCAGTCGACCCGAATTGGTGATTCCTCCAGTAATACGGTACTTGCATCCTATTTTCTCTGTTGATGATTTTGAGCGGCATCGGCGAGACCCTATTTTCCTTCACAAACAAGCCCCAGTTTGTGAAGCGTGCTGTTTAGTATATGCTGACTACTCTACATCTGCACTAGAAGCCAACTCCATCCGACAGACAGCTCCAGCACTTCTTCGCCCGCATTCAGAAATCCCTGATCTGCGACGACGGCTTGATCTACTTGACCCTATTGCTGTAGCTCTTGCAAGCTCTCCAAAGAGACCAGCAAGTTCAAAATCACCGAATGGTATGAAAACAAATGATAAACCGCCGCCATCAGCGTGGAAACCCCTGCCATCGTCGACTTCGAACACGACACTCAATTCAATACAAAAACCTCTCGATCATCAGTCAACAAAGGGAAGAAGAGTATCCTACGATTCCCATCTGCACCTGAGCTGCCTGATCGTGTAGACTCATTTGAGGAGCTACGAGATGTGAATATTGACGAACTCAGTCGATCGAAAAATAATCACGACCAAATTATAGAGCGAGAGGAGCGCTTTTTCCGTGAGTTATATAGCCAAAAAGCTATCGAGAAAGGTCACCCGCTACGGCATATGGTTGACTCTGCTGCGCGGCTTTGTGATGCTAATGGAAAGCAGGGTGGAAGAAATCACCAACGACTCGCTGCACTAGGTGGTGGTGGATACCATTCCAAACTAATGGGTAATGTGGCATCAACGGGATCGCTCGCCAATGCTGTTGTCGATACAGAGCAAGCAACTAAACTACGTCAGTTCAAGAGCCCATATAGCATTCCACAGCGGCTACGTGATTCGTCGCAGACTGAAATGTTACCTGAAGAAAAACATGCTACCAGAGATAAAACAGGCACAGGAATATCACCAGACAAGCGGACAGCCAAAAAGAAAGGAAAGAAGCAAAAGCGAAAATACAAAACTGTACAGGCAACCGAAGCTAAAAAACCTTCGGGCTCGGAACGATTCGTGAGTTCCCGTGAAAAGGAAGCAGCTAATGCTCACAGAGACTTTTTGTTTGCTGCGTTGTCAGAGGCGAAGGGACAGGTAAGGGAGATTGCTGTTTTTATTTGACTTTTCTTCAACTTACAGCGCTAATATGGTCGAATCTGATTGTATCTAGTTGGAAAACATCGAATCGCTTGCTGCAATCGTCTCGGTTGAAGAGGAATCGGAAAGTGAGACGGAGTTGGAAGATCAAGGGTACTCTCGAGTTGATTATTGCCCAGGGAACGATCAAGAACCAATTGATCGTGACGTGCCCATTCAAAATAGTGAAACTCGTGACATTGTTGGCGAGGCAGACGAAAAAGAGCCTGAAGCGCACAGCGAGGAAGAAGATCATTATATACGTGCGAACTACCAACTCATCGAAGCGAGTGAAGGCGATCATGAGGAAACTGTGGGGGTGAGGGCTGACGCTGCAAGTAATGGCGACAACAATTTTGAGGAGCATGACGAGATTACGGATATTGCGATTTTTGAGCCGAGCCCGGTAGACAGAACACATGACGAAATCTCTACGATTGGAACTGAGCTGGATGAGACAGTAAATGCTGACACCGATCGCTTGCACGATCTGCGGCTCGCATCTGCGGTGCCGCTACCAGATTCAGATGGACACTCTTCGTCTCTATCCACGTCATTTTCACCAGGTGTTGATGAGTCTATGGATGCTGTTGGCTACAGTGATGTCGACAGCAACGATGAAGAGGAGGACATTGAGTCTTAGCTTGTAGTGAAAATGGGTAGTGGTAATTATTTGAATCTCAGGATGTCCCTATGATCGCGAAGTTACGTGACGCTATGCATTTTGCTGAAGCGCGCACGAGCCTCCACATAGTCCGAGTAGGCATCACGCTTGCGATGGAACTCAGGTGTCCTTGTCACGGTTCATGCCTCGCATTTCGTCGTCGTAGAGGTATGTCCGTTGCTGTGTCGATTGCACGAGCTCGCCTCCACCTGGAACACCCCGGAGTACACCATCCATGTGCGACCGTTTGGCTGGAGGAACTCGGTTTCCAGGCAAAGGCACTATCGTTGTTGGAGGAGATTCGGTCCGCGTCGCCCGACTGCCGTCTTCGTTAAGGTACCGAGCCGGCCTGAGCGGCTGAACCGGATTCTTTGCCGCTGCAAAGGCCTTGTCGCCAAGCTTTTTCTCCGTCAGAATGAACGTCCGAGGCAGGGATTTTGCGTATGTCCCCTTCACTTTGCGCCGCATGCTCAGCCTCTTTCTTGGCTGTAAGCCTAGTTGCACAGATACTTAGCCAATGCAATGAATGCGACTGGAACGACATCGGACCCTACCAGTCATTACGATGCCCATACGTCACAGGATTGCTGAGTCCCGTGGTCTCAGCAAGATCTGCGAGGGCTCGATCTAACGCGTCGCCGCCCTGGCTTGTCATGGTCACAACGACAGCGTTCGAGTGTCGTGGGTTGTTGTTGACTGTGCTCCAGAATGTGATCGACCAAATTAGCGTTCCTAAATTGAATGCACGTTCCTCTTGCCTCTTGCATATCTCGACTCTCCTCTACTACCCACAAGCACATCGCTGAAGCGCGTACTCTTTCTGTTTCTTGGGCATTGCCCACTTACACTAGGGGCTCAATGTCCATCTCAAGGATCGACGTGGGGTTCAGTAAGTCGAAGTTGCGCAGCACCTCAGGGTGGAGCACACCGAACGAACCGATGCGCTGGGCCTCCTTACCCTTGGTCAGCAGTGTCACAACGGCGCAACGGCCCAGGGAAGAACGTGCGATCGCTCGCACCCGTGATCGTGTAGTACGACGGAACCTCCGCCAGCTCAGCCGGTGACAGCTCAAGTGAAGATGGCAGGCCGAGAAGCTGCATGACGCGGTCAACAAGACCGTGGATGACTTCGAAGCCATCCGTCGGTCCCGTGTAAGCGGCACACAGGCGGCGCACGTTGCGAGCACCAACATCAGTCGACTCATCGAGTAGGACCACATCCGAGATCTCGAAAAGCTTGAGACCCTCCTTGACCGACATGGACTTGTTATTCTGGATCGTCTTGAGAACACCGGGCATCATCGACGTCCGGACAACCTCGAACTCAATCGTCGCCGGGTTCGAAAGCACAACCGCCGACTTGCCGTCATCCTCGCGGTTCAGGAACTTAAAGTTTTCGTTGTGCGAGCACAGGCCGTGCGTCAGGAGCTCAATGTAACCGGCGCGGCTGATCTCATCGCGGAGCAGGTCGCCCAGCTTGTTCAGTGGCTGAGGCTGTCCGATGGTCTGCGTGGACGGGATCGTACGCGGGATGTTGTTGAATCCGTAAGCAATACCCACATCCTCGATCACATCCACAGCGTGCAGAATGTCCGAGCGGGTGGGCGGCACCTCAGCGATAATACGCTTGCCATCCTCAGTTGGCACGGCCGAGAGCTGCATCTTGCTGCACAGGCGGCAGATGCGCTCGAGGTCAAGATCGACTGGCTCAAGCTTGCCGAAGAGCATCGAGTAGATATCCTTGACATTGACCTCGACCGAGCGGTTGCTCAGGTCGGGCGTCTGTTCGTTCTCGTTGACACTCTTGTCCTCGTACTCGATCTCGACGGGCTCGACAGTGAAAGGCTCCGCGCAGTACTCAGAGAACATGGCGATGACCGTGTTAAGCACGATCTTGGCCTTGGTGATGTCCGTGCCCGTGCATTCAATGAAGACGTTTTTGGTCTCGAGCGAGATCTTGGAGTGCTCGCCGTTAATGATGGGCGGCAGCGACAGCACGACGCCGTTCTTGTCCTTGATGACAGGGTACACGGGCGAGTCGTAAATGATGTCCGTGTACGGCTTGATGTGCTTGACATCCGGGTTCGTGCGGTAGAAGTCCAGCAGCTCTTTGGCCTCGAACTCGCGCGTCTGGGTCAGCGGCACGAACTTAATGTCCTGCGGCGCGAGCGCCTGCATCAACCCATTCCACGATCCGTCGCATTAGAGGACCTAGGAGTAAGCTACAACGACAACATAACTGCACGCACATCGTAGGTGAAGGGGACCCTCAATCGTGTCCAGGTCATGGGTGCCGATGGCGACGAGCGTACGGCGGCGGCAGATGTTCTGGTGCAGCTTGTCCTGCAGGTCGATGAAGCTGGTCGTTCCATCACAAGTTAGTGTTGGTTCTCTATCGCTAGAATCAGCTCGAGCGCGGCGCACCTGTCGTAGCGCTCCTGCGTGAAGGTGACGTTGCGCAGGATGGCCGAGACGACGAAGGGGCGGATGAGCTTGGTGTTGGGCTTGACGACCATGCGGTGCGCCGGTCCGTCGGCGCGCGGCACGAGCTTGTAGGTGGGCGGCTTCTGCTTGAGCATGAAGACGCGCAGCGCGCGCGCAATGCCCTCGACGCAGAGCAGGTCGTAGCGGTTGGCGGGCACGTCGATCTTGTAGATGACGGCGTCCGAGTGCGCCGAGTGGTCCTTGTCGGCGCCCTGCTCGCGCTGCTTGAGCTGCTTCTCGCTCGTGATGTCGTCCAGCTCGATGCCGAACTCGAAGCACAGCACGTCGAACTCCTCGTCCGTGAACGACTGCTGCATGGCCTGCGAACAGCTCGTCGCGCTTGACGCCCACCGTCGGCATGGCTCTTCTCGCTGCTCTTTCCCCTCGCTGCGCTTTGTGAAATGCTAGACGCCACCAGAAGCTTTCCCCCCTCGACAGGTCACTACAACGGGAGAGTGACGGCAATTTCGTGTCTATCTTGAGCTGATGTACAACTCGAGTCTGGGCCACATGATGCAGCGCCTGCGCGCTCTGTGGCGCGCCGACGCCAAGCTCGCCGACCAGGTGCGGCTGCGTCTGCATCCACTGTACATGTGGGCGTAGAGCTTCTGCTGGTGCTGCTGGTGCTCATGGGGCGGTTTCGGCTGCTGCAGGAGTTCAAGGGCGTGCTGGCGCAGCTGCGGCAGCTTGGGCAGCGCTCGACGCTCGAGGAGGTGCGTTTGTTGGAGATGGCACGGCGAGGCGAGGTGCCGGTCGCTGAGGATGGGTGGATCGACGTGCAGTTCAAGGCTTCACCGCTTGTGGCCAAGCTCAAGACGCCCGTGCAGTACCATGGGCTAGGCAACATGATCTACCAGAACGCGGGCGACAACGACGACGAGGTGCAGAAGGCGTTGTACTTGTGGAGGATTGCCATGGACAAGGTAAGCTTTCTCGGGATTAATGAGAAGTGCGTTTGTTGACGAGAGTGGCTGCGGAACATTCACCTAGGGGAGTGAAAAGGCCAAGTTCAGCTACGCGCTGTGTATGAAGAAGGGCATCGGTGTGTGTCCGATTTTCAAATGCCTTACCACGTGGAAGTGCTGCAGATCACTGAGCTTTATGAGTTTCATCAGGATTCCCGGAGCGAGACGCTGCAGGCGCTGTGAAGCACTTCAAGGAGGTTTGAAACGCATTACTTATCAACGTAAATCAAGCTCTGAAGCCTAATAGCGACTCGGTTGACTCGTCCACAGCTCGCCTCCAAGGGCCACGGATGGGGCACATTTGCTTATGCCGATGCACTGCATAAAGGCGAAGGAACACGCAAAAATGACAAGAAGGCTTTTGAGTTGTTCAAGGCGTGCGCTGAGAGCGGCATCCCCCCGGCGTACATGAATGTCGCCAACATGTACTCTTCCGGTACTGGCACGACCAAGGTAGCCGCGTGGATGAATGGTTGCGTATAAACACGAGGGTCACCAAACTAATCGATCGTCCTTGCCAGAACGATGCAGAGGCCATCAAGTGGCTCCACAAGGCTGCTGAGGCGGGCGATCCGAACGCCAAGTCTCGACTGGGAGAGCTCTACTTCCACGGTCAAGGCGTTCCCCAAGACAAGGTGCAGGCTGTGGACTTCTACAAGCAGGCAGCTTCAGCTGGTGTAGTGACGTCGCAGTTCAATCTCGGATACTTGTATCTCTCTGGTGATGGTGTTCCTCGCAACAGCCTGATGGCAGAAGCCTGGTTCCGCAAAGCAGCCGAGAAGGGATTCGTCATGGCAATGGTGAACCTAGCGCAGATGTACCGTTCGGGCTATGACGACGTCCCCAAGGACGTGGCACTGGCCAAAAAGTGGCTCGAACTCGCAGCTCCGCATGATCTGAATGCCAAGGACTTGCTGAAGCATGTGAAAGAAGAGCTGGAGCAGTAGAGACGGAATGAATGGGAAACAGCGTCGTTGATTGATGCAAAAAAAAGTTTCATTCAAAAGGTGCCGAGTTGGGAGCGGCACGCCTGGTTACTATTGCGTTAGAGTAGTTTTGCTTGTGGATTGTCGAATGCTTACTCGAAGATGGATGCGATCGACTGGACCGAGCACGCCACGCACAGCACCGAGCTGACGGCGAGAATGACCCGCGCAGTGAGCTTCCGCTTGTCCGAATTCGGCTTCTGCGCACGAATACGAACGTACGATGCGCAGGGCAGCACGTACGAAATCAAGATGCCCACTGTTGAGCCCATGAAGTTCCACACAACCACAACGCCAGGAAGGAGCAGTGCACACGCCGTGGCGCTAGCCATGATTCCCACCGTTACCAGCACGTAACCCACTTCTCTTTAATCGAGCTTGTATTTGTCGGTGAAGCATCAGAAGATGCATCTGACAGCGCAGACGGAGAAACCGCCGGATGCCTTGACGTGGCTGGCAGCAGCGGCTGATGCTCCGAACCTTTCTTCTTGGCACTGACGGCCTTGACAAGAGGCTTGGCGTACTCGGCAGCATACTTTGCCAGCCGAGTCAAATTGTTGCGGCACGGTTGGCAGATGATAGGCAGACTGAGCATAATTGTCACCAAAAGCCCAAAGCGGCCCAGGTTCATGAGTTTGTCGCTGTCACTGAAGTTGTTCAGGATATCTCCTTGAACGCCAATCGGCATTCGGTACGCGAACAGATACCCCATGACGCCCACAATCATGTAGAAAACCCACGTAGAGAACATCGTGCTGGCAACAATTCGCTTGAGACGCTTGCGGGTCGGCTTGTGCAGCTCGCTGTAGACCGGGAGTACGTTGAAGTGGCACAAAAAGGAGACCGAGATGATAGGGAACGCGTACACTGGGTCCTTCCAGCTTGACGGGAGAAGCTTCACACTCGCGGAGCCCGCATCTTCATCAAATCCTTGAGGAGCAGCATCCGAGTCCAGCGATTCGACTGCGCGGACAGTGATGGCAATAGCCAGTACCACAACCGCAATGAGGCTGAAGATGGAAGTGAAGCGCAGCGCATCCATTGAGCGCACGAAGAGGAACGGCGAAATGAGTGCAACGCAGAAAATTGTGAGCCCATTCTGCTCAGCAGAAGTCAGTGCGCGCGCGAACAAATACCGCGCGCCGAGCGAGCCGACCAGGTCCTTGATGAAAATGACGTACGCCACAAGCGTCAGGAACGTGAGCATCACAAGCAGCACGACCGTGATAACGGCGGCGCGCTGGCCCAGCGCCTTGCGCACAACTTCTTCATAGCTGGCGGCCGATCCGCGGCGACTGCAGCTAACGATCACGTACAGCGTGAAGGTCGACGCGACGGCGGACACGATCATGAAGAGCACGGCGAGGACGATGCCGCACTTGTCGAACGCGAAGGGCAGCGACAGGATGCCGCCGCCGATGATGGTCTTGACGAGGTTGAAGACCGCCGACGCAGCCGTCGCAGTGCGCTCGCGACTGGATCCATCAAGCGCAGCGCCGCGCATGAGTCACACCGCCGCATCGCTGAATCTCGCAAGCGAACGCACCTCAGCGGCCCTGGGGAGAAGAACTCGTGGCTCAGGCGGTTGCGCTCGTAGCGGTAGACGCCCGAGGCCATCATGCCCGAGGACAGCACCGTCGCCATGGCGCGTGGGCTGCGGCGGAAGCGCGAGCGGTCGGGAGGGGGAATGCGCGTTCGGATACGGAGTAGCTCTTGGGCTGACGAGTTGGCGATGGTCGTCTCGTTTAGGTTTATCGGGTTTGGGCAAACAGGTGCACATGTGGGCGGAAACAACGACAGAACGTTCTCATGGCGAAGTCTATGAACTTTAGCGAGAGAATGGAGAGCCACTTCTCTGGTCCGACCCCAGTGCTGCGGCTTGAAGTTGGGAGTGACGCTAGACGCTGACGATGATCGACGCTACGGCTTGGATCGTGCACGCGAGGCATACGACGGAGCTGATGGCGAGGATGATCCAGGCCGAGAGCTTACGGCGGTCCGTGTGCGGCTTGTTCTTGCGGATGAAGATGTACGAGACGCAGGGGAGCACGTACGACACTAGCAAGCCCACCGTTGACCCCATCAGGTTCCACACGACCACGACTCCTGGCGACACGAGTGCGAGTGCTATCACTGCGGCGATGATGACCGTAGTGAGCAGCACATGTCGAGCGGTGTCATGTCGACGTGACGGGGTCGCGGATGAAGACAAGGCTGGAGACTCTTCATCGACCAGCTCGTCCGTCCCAGCCAGCAGAGGCTCGCCCTCAGCTTTTCCATTAAAATGACGAGAGCGCGACTCCAGCGATCGACTGATGTAGGATCCAAGACGAATGATGTTTCGACGACACGGCTGCGTGATAAGTGGCAAGCTCAGCATGATGGTCACGAGCAGTCCCAGTCGACCGAGGTTCACGAGCGGATCGTCGTCGCTAAAGTTGTTCAGAATATCTCCTTGCACACCGCCTGGCATCCGGTACGCAAACAGGTAGCCCATCGTGCCGACAATCATGTAGAAAACCCACGTAGAGAACATGGTGCTGGCGACAATCTTCTTGAGGCGGTGCCGCGTCGGCTTGTGCAGCTCGCGATATACCGGAAGCACATTGAAGTGGCACAAAAAGGAGACCGAGATGATTGGGAATGCGTACACTGCATCTTGCCACCGAGATGGGAAGAGCTTCACCGGGATGCTGTCGCTGAGGATAGCAGCTGTTTCCATCCGGTTGGCTGTCGACCACAGCGTCGTCCTCGAGCGATCCAATGGCTCGAATGGTGATGGCGATAGCTAGCATGAGAACTGCCGCCAGGCTAAAGATCGATGTAAAGCGGAGCGAGTTCATCGATCTGGCGAACAGCACGGGCGACACCAGCGCGACACAGACCACGGTGAGCACGTTCTTCTCGAGAGCTGAGATGGCGCGGCCGTAGAGAAACTTGGCTCCCAAGGCACCGACGAGGTCCTTGATCAGAATGACGTACGCCACCAGAGTGAGGAACGTGAGCACAACGAGCAGCACGACCGTCACGAGCCCAGCCTTGGGGCCCAACGCCTTGGCCACGACCTCCTCGTAGGTCGTCGCTCGGCCTCTGCGGCTGCAGCTGACGATCACGTAGAGGCTGAAGGTGGAGGCGGAGGCAGAGACGACCATGAAGGCGAGCGCGACCGACGAGCCCGCACTTGTCGAACGCGAAGGGGAGCGAGAGCACGCCACCGCCGATGATGGTGCTCACGAGGTTGAACACCGCGGATGACACGGTGGCCGTGCGCGCGTCGCTGTCAACTCAAAGTCAGCCACTTGCAGCCCGCCACCCGCGCAACGCGCTCACCTATGGGGCCCAGGGGAGAAGAACTCGTGGCTGCGCCGGTTGCGCTCGTAGCGGTAGACGCCCGTGTCCACCATGGGCCCGCCGGCGCCAGAGGACGGCGCCGTCGACGGCGGCTTGGAGCTCATTTCCCGCCGTTGCGCTTTCTCGATGGAGATTCGAATGAGATGGGGTGCGGAGAAGCGGAATTGCACTCGTCCTACGATTTACAAATATGGCCTCATAATGCACCCAAGTGAGAAAAGGCAAGTTGAACCACCTTCACTCCCCGACTTTGACTTGCATCGGCGTCAACTGAGTGAAGAAACAACGTTACCGCGCCACTCGTATGCGCGTCAGGTTCTATAGAGTACAAAGTTGGTGTTCCTTCGCCAGTGCTTTCGCAGCGCATTCTTACAACGCCGGAAGGCTACCGTTATCGGTCTGCCAACCAGTTGGATATGGAGCTTGACCTCCTCCGTGGTCATGCCCTCGATCGGGACACCATTGATCGACTGCAACACATCACCCACCTTCACCTTTCCGCTACGCTGCGCAGCACCCAGACCATCAACAGAGCTCGGGTCTTCTACGAAGCTCTTGACGGCGAGCCGCCCCTCATACGGAGCGCGAGCTGCCGTCAGCACAATGCCCAGTGCACCGCCCTGGAATTCAACCACCACCACGGCACCGAGATCGCTTTCGCCAGACGTATCAAGCTCGACAATATCGTAGCCATTGACACCATTGGCGCTCTCGTCGCTCGGATTCTCATTGCTATTGCGGGTATCGATTTCGCCACCTCCAAACAACGTCCCACCACCCTCGTCGTTGATACTCCCCGTGGTATGCACATACTCAAGCTCCTCAAGCATCGGGTCTCGCAACACGCGAGAAAAACGTATGAGCGAGACTGTCTGCAGAGTACGAGCGCGTACCTTCGCTGCTTTCGCCTCTGGGTCAGCTTCGCTGCCAACCTCGTCGCTCGAGATACCTCCGTTCCCAGAGTGCATAAGCAGACGCAGACAACCCGTACTGTCGGACTGGCGGAGCGTCGGTGCGATCTCCAGCAGCTTTGCGACACACACGAACCGCAGAAGTGGAAAGCCATGCCAGTACCCGTCGCTGCTCGATCGCTCGACGTACGGCAACAAATGGGAACTGGCACCACCTCCATGTTTCGCCGTTGACGCCGATGACGATGCCGATGGCGGCGATGACGATATAGAAGAAGCACTCTCCTCCTGGAATACTCCTTCGGGATACACAACCGGGTCGCGCTGACTATCGACGATCATGGCGTCCCACAGCAAGAGCACGTCGTCAAGAGAGAACTCGCGCGCGAACAGCAGACGGATCCATCGCAGACAGTATGTCTCCGGTACGATGTCGAGGTTCTTGAGGTGGAAGTACAGCTGCGGGTCTTTTTGTTGCAACAGCTCGTGCTGCACGTGCTGACACAGTCGGTGGAGCGCGGCCATGGGAGGCCGTCGGTCGGTCTTCTTCGAACTCCCACTTTGCCCTTGGTGTCGATTCGCGGCGCTGATTGTGCTGGCATCTTCAGCTGATGGAAACAACGTCGTGCTTCCACCTGCACCAAACAGACTCGCGGGGTCGTCATTTCCGTGCTGATTGGGTGAGAAGTCGCCAAACAGCCGCGGCTCAGTAGACCCTGCTGACGGGTCTGTTGCGGCGTGATTCCGTTCCCGCTCTTGGTCCTGCTCCCGCTCGCGGTCTTGCGGAGGCATCATCTTGACGATCTCGTAGAATGGCTTGAGATAGAGCATGATGGCCTCGAACACCATGAACGTGTCCGCCTCGATGGTATCCGGTAGCGGGACTTGATGTCGCGGCACACACGTCGAAGGCGAAGGCGAAGGCGCAGTCGTGGACTCGCAACCGCTTGCAGTAGAGTCCTTGCCAGCACCACTACGCACGCCATCTCTCGCAGTCAGAAACGCGTACATGACGATGGCGGCGACGTCGTGCATGCCCTGGCGGTAGGACACATCCGGGTGTAGCTTACACCAGACGAAGAGCACGTGGCGCAGCACGGAGAGGTAGTCTGGTCGTTGGAAGAAGCCCTCGTTGCCCGTCGGGTACAGCCGGTCGAGGTCCGTGTTGATCTCGCTGAGCAGGTTTTCATCCGTGAAGTACTGCGCCCAACCGTCGGCGCCAGCGCCAGCGCCAGCGCCATCGCCAGCGCCAGCGTCCGAGTCGGCGTTGCCGTTGCCAGCGGAGCTCATCGCGGCCACTGGTGACCCCGCAGCCGTTGCTGGTCGGCCGGATCGGCTCACACACGAGTCACCGCCGCCATTGACGGAGGACTGGCGCTCTCGCTCCACCGCGAAGGCCGAGAGCGGGTCGGCGGCCCCCACCGCGTCCACCTTGAACACGAGCGCGTCCTGAAGCCGCGAGAAGCGGGCGCGGTGCGTCGCCAGCCGCCGGTCGCTGTCGACGTCGCAGGGCTCGCGGGCGCTGGCGGCGGCGGTGGTGAGTGCGTCTGGTAGCGCACAGAGGCCCAGAGCCGCCGCCCAGCGACCGCCGAAGGTGGCGCTTCGCTCCATTGCTCCGCCGATCCTTCCTGTCACCTTTTCAAGAAGGAGACGCCGCAGTTATTCACAATACCGGTACTCTCTTTGAGTACTCGTAAATCTACCGGAATATTTGAGCCAACGTGTAAACTTAGTGAAGCGCCGAATCTGTCGCCTCTTCTTGAAAAGGTGA
The DNA here is from genome assembly GCA_024867545.1 of Phytopythium helicoides. Taxonomy (NCBI): domain Eukaryota; phylum Oomycota; class Peronosporomycetes; order Pythiales; family Pythiaceae; genus Phytopythium; species Phytopythium helicoides. Next base: position 1,544,531 of record JANFNE010000006.1, on the reverse strand, counting down.
CAGGAAGGATCGGCGGAGCAATGGAGCGTGGCGCCACCTTCGGCGGTCGCTGGGCGGCGGCCTTGGGCCTCTGCGCGCCACCAGACGCCACTACCTGCGAGCCCTGCGACGTCGACAGCGACCGGCGGCTGGCGGCCCACCGCGCGCGCTTCTCGCGGCTGCAGGACGCGCTCGTGTTCAAGGTGGACGCGGCGGGGGCCGCCGACCCGCTCTCGGCCTTCGCGGTGGAGCGCGAGCGCCAGTCCTCCGTCGATGGTGGCGGTGGCTCGTGTGCGAATCGATCCGACCGACCAGCAACGGCTGCGGGGTCGCCAGTGGCCGCAATGAGCTTCGCTGGCAACGGCAGCGCAGACTCGGACGCTGGCGCCGACGGTTGGGCGCAGTACTTCACGGACGAGAACCTGCTCAGCGAGATCAACACGGACCTCGACCGGCTATACCCGACGGGCAACGAGGGCTTCTTCCAACGACCAGACTACCTCTCCGTGCTGCGCCACGTGCTCTTTGTCTGGTGCAAGCTACACCCGGATGTATCCTACCGCCAGGGCATGCACGACGTCGCCGCCATCGTCATGTACGCGTTTCTGACTGCGAGAGATGGAGTGCGTAGTGGTGCTGGCAAGGACTCTACTGCAAGCGGTTGCGAGTCCACGACTGTGTCTTCACCTTCACCTTCGACGTGTGTGCCGCGACATCAAGTCCCGCTACCGGATACCATCGAGGCGGACACGTTCATGGTGTTCGAGGCCATCATGCTCTATCTCAAACCATTCTACGAGATCGTCAAGACGGTGCCTTCGCAAGACCGCGAGCGGGAGCAGGATCAAGTGCGGGAACAGAATCACGCCGCAACAGACCCGTCGGCAGAGTCTAATGAGCCGCGGCTGTTTGGCGACTTCTCACCCAATCAGCACGGAAATGACGACCCCGCGAGTCTGTTTGGTGCGGGTGGAAGAACTACGTTGTTTCCATCAGCTGAAGACGTCAGCACAGCCAGCACCGCGAATCGACAGCAAGGACAAAGTGGGAGCTCGAAGAAGACCGACCGACGACCTCCCATGGCCGCGCTCCACCGACTGTGTCAGCACGTGCAGCACGAGCTGTTGCAACAAAAAGACCCGCAGCTGTACTTCCACCTCAAGAACCTCGACATCGTACCAGAGACATACTGTCTGCGATGGATCCGTCTGCTGTTCGCGCGCGAGTTCTCGCTCGACGACGTGCTCTTGCTGTGGGACGCCATGATCGTCGATGATCAGCGCGACCCGGTTGTGTATCCCGAAGGAGTATTCCAGGAGGAGAGTGCTTCTTCTATATCGTCATCGCCGCCATCGCCATCGTCATCGGCGTCAAAGGTGAAGCATGGAGGTGGTGCCAGCTCCCATTTGCTGCCGTACGTCGAGCGATCGAGCAGCGACGGGTACTGGCATGGCTTTCCACTCCTGCGGTTCGTGTGCGTCGCAAAGCTACTGGAGATCGCACCGACGCTCCGCCAGTCCGACAGTACGGGTTGTCTGCGTCTGCTTATGCACTCTGGGAATGGAGGCATCTCTAGCGACGAGATTGGCAGTGAAGCTGACCCAGAGGCGAAAGCAGCGAGGGTACGCGCTCGTACTCTGCAGACTGTCTCGCTCATACAGTTTTCTCGCGTGTTGCGAGACCCGATGCTTGAAGAACTCGAGTATGTGCATACCACGGGGAGTATCAACGACGAGGGTGGTGGGACGTTGTTTGGCAGTGGCGAAATTGACACCCGCAACAGCAATGAGAATGGGAGCGAAGAGAGCGCTAGTGGTGTCAATGGCTACGATATTGTCGAGCTTGACACGTCTGGCGAAAGCGATCTCGGTGCCGTGGTGGTGGTTGAGTTCCAGGGCGGTGCACTGGGCATTGTGCTGACGGCAGCTCGCGCTCCGTATGAGGGGCGGCTCGCCGTCAAGAGCTTCGTAGAAGACCCGAGCTCTGTTGATGGTCTGGGTGCTGCGCAGCGTAGCGGAAAGGTGAAGGTGGGTGATGTGTTGCAGTCGATCAATGGTGTCCCGATCATGGGCATGACGACGGAGGAGGTCAAGCGGCACATTCAGCTCCTCCAAAGGCCGGTTTTTATCGGTTTTCGTCATTTTGCAGGGAATCATCGACAAGCTCATTGAGGATGCTGTCGCCGAGAAGCTAGTGATGGAGCCACGAGATCCTGTTGACGCTGTTGCGGATCATTTTTTGCCTGGTGAGATGTGCTACGCCCACATCGATACGAGCATTCAGCGCTACACGCTATCTCCAGACGGCTCTTGTCTGTCGCATTACATCAGTGGGAAGCTTTACATTACCAATTACCGCTGTTTCTTCACGCGTGTCGTTGGGAAAGGCGAGATCGACTGGCAAGTACCTGTACTTGCAATTTCATCGATTGACGGCGGTGATACGAGTGGAGGCACTGTTGTATCTGGGTCTACAGCGACCGGAGCGCCTGGTATGCTGGATTATCAGCAATCGCCGTTTGGGTTTTCTCGAAGCGCCTCGCATTTGTACAAGACGGTTATCAGATGCAAAGACACTCAGGTCGCGCGACTCTCGTTCTCGAACCACTCAGGAGTACAGCAAGCTGGTCAAGTGTCTGAATTGGCTTGCGTTTCCAACAAACTTGCTTGACGCGTTCTGCTTTGCGTACTCGCCAACTGTGGCTCCATCGGATGAAGTTCCCTTCGACCTTCGCTTAGAGTACCAGCGCATCGGTTTGTTTGACGTCCCCAATCGTTTGCGCTGCATTGATCAGTCACCAAGATACGATTTGTGCGATACGTACCCGCAGCATTTGATTGTTCCAGCAGACGTCTCTGACGTACGCATTAAGGCTGCAGCTTCTTTTCGCGCACATAACCGACTGCCGGTCGTCAGTTGGATTCATCGAGGTAATGGAGCAACAATTTGCCGTTCGAGCCAACCCCTAGTGGGATTGAAGTCAGCTCGAAGCCTGGAAGACGAATTACTAGTTCGACTACTATGTTGCTCCAACAGTCAAGGGACCTTTGGGAAACATGTAATCATGGATGCGAGAAGCCAGCTTGCTGCGGTCGGCAACAAGGCAATGGGTAAAGGGACGGAAATCCCGGCCAACTACCGTGGATGCAAACTGGTTTTCATGAACATTGAAAACATTCATGCAATTCGACAATCGCTGCAGTCACTCGCTACGGTTTTTGAGCCTCGGAGCGGAGTACTTGATGATACCTCGTCATCGACTAGCTTTTACGGCAAAATCGAGAGCTCGGGCTGGACAAAGCACGTGCGACTGATTCTCAAGGCGTCAGTAGAACTTGCACTTTCAGTGCACAACGGGGTATCTGTGCTCACGCACTGCAGTGACGGGTGGGATCGCACGGCCCAAATGGTTTCGTTGGCGGAGCTTATGCTCGATCCGTTCTATCGAACCCTTCGCGGATTTCAAGTGCTGATCGAGAAAGAATGGTGTAGCTTTGGCCATCAGTTTGCTCTGCGGTGCGGCCACGGACGCAGTGATGCAAATAATGACCAGCGTTCGCCGGTGTTCCTCATGTGGCTTGACTGCGTTTGGCAGTACATTCGCCAGTTCCCCACCGAGTGTGAGTTCAACGAAGGCCTTCTTTTGGCGCTAGCCGACCACGTGTACTCTTGCAAATACGGCACATTCATGTTTGACAGCGAGCGGCAGCGGTACGTTCGATAGCCATACTGCGTTGCTCAACTCGCTGACCACCTCTCTTGCTGCACGAATAGCAAAGAATATTTTGCAAAGTACCGCGTCTATTCAATCTGGAGTGCCATCAACGCGAACAGCGAACGATTTACCAATGAGCTGTACACGCCAAGCGACACCCCTGCGTCGCTGCTTGCGCCAAGCACGCTCTCCAAGAACATCAAGTGCGTCAGCCGTCTCGAATGGGTTATCTTTCTGTGAGGTTGTACTGTTGTCACTGATCGAACGCTCTGCTCACCATACAGGCTGTGGAAGGGCTACTTTTGCCGCTGGGACCCGACCATGATCCCACCAGTGCCAGCTTTCCAGTACTATTAATCTCTCCATCTGATAGCAACTGTGGCACCAGCGATGGAGGCTTTGACATCTTGACGTGTGTGCTCGATCTGACTAGCAACAGCGCATCTGTAGAGCCAGAATAAAGTCGAAAAGCCGCGATCCTTGACGTAGCGACGTGTTCGATGGAAGGCTCTGCGTGCAGCGACTTGGTGACTGGGCAGCTCTTTTGAGCCGTTCGTTATCGCTCAACAGTATCCGCTCCTTTGCTTCCACGCCAGTTCTGAACGCGTTCCGAGCCGACAGGTCGATGGATTCGCGGACGTAACGTTGCTGTGGTGGGGCCGCTTACCGTCTCGTGACGCGCTGCAGTGGCACTTCTGCGCTGTACGGCGCTCACGAAGCGCGCACTCCGCCATACCGGCGGATCTTGCTCAAGATGGCGAAGCCGTCGCACCCAAACAGAAAGAAGAGCTCGCTTGCGTCGCAACCCAGCGGCACCGCTCAGAGCTACGAGGGGACTCACAGTGCAAGCAGCAGTGGCGACAGCACTAGCCGCATCGCGCCTGCGCACTTGGAACACCTGGAAGACGGAAGGAGGTATGGCTGGTGTGGCGCTGGTGTGATTCCGAGCGAGTACGTCGTGCCTGTGCGAGTTCGTTCGCGACGGCTCATCCCAGTGTGGCTCTGTAAGCGGCGGTGGCTTGTGCTCCGTGGTGGGAAAACGCCCATTTTGGCCGTATACCGCAAGTCGAGTGAAAGTCTTGTGCTGGACGGAGATGTCGTGGAGTCGGCCCCGCTACGAGTCATGGCTCTGGGTCTTCGTAGTCGTGTTCGAGCAGCAGGAGAAAAGACGCTCGTGGTCATGACTACACGTGTGCGGCACCGCAGCGACACATGGGTACTCACGTTCGATACGGGCGCTCAACGCCGACGAGTTTACGAGCTTATCAAGACGTGGACGGAGCTCGGAGCATTCCTGCAGCAGTTGAGTGGTGTCAAGCGGATAGCGCGGAGCCACAACTCAACCGTCTACAAGTGCCAGAGTCGTGAGTCGGAAAGTAACTCGTCGGCTCCTCGTCGATTTGCGCTAAAGCGCGTGCACACCGAGAGATGTGCAAGTGAGCTTGCGATAACCGAACGGGTGTCAGCAATCCCAGCGCTTCGGCCGTACATTGCACGGTATCTCGTCATGTTCGAAGACACGAACAATGCTGGTAGCGTCACGATTGTCATGAAGTACTACCGAGGCGGGTCATTGAGCGATCGGATCCGAGAGCTTGGCCCAGTCAGCGAGCGCGTGGCCCGGAGTGTGCTGTCATCGTTATGCTGCGCTCTGTTTCTTCTTCACGTGAATCGGGTGTTACATCTGGACGTCAAGGCTGCCAACATTCTCTTTGATAGCGGGGACCACCACCCTCGCAGTTTCCGCAACCTCAAGCTCGTGGACTTTGGCAGCGGCATCTTGACCGACGAAAGTGACGAAGAGGAAAATCACGCTTCCGACGAGGACGACTTTTGAGCATCGAAGTCTCGCGAAACGAAAGCTGAAGACGGCCGGCACATACGGCTGCATGGCGCCAGAGCGATTTGAGGGCCGCATCGGACCCGAGAGCGACGTGTACGGTGCCGGCGTCGTGCTGTACCACATGATCGTGGGAGACGTGCCGTTCACGGGCTCCGACAGCTACCAGATCATGGCGCGCAACATGCAAGGCGACGTGAGCTTCTCCAGTCCGCGGTGGGAGCAAGTGTCGGCGCCAATGCGCAAGCTCGCGCGCCGTATGCTCGACAAGGACCCGGACGCGCGCGTGACGCTGCCAGAGATCCTGACCATGTCCTGGCTCTTCCACGAAGACGCCCCGCCCGCCATGTTCGCCGGCCATCAACTCGACGGGCGCACGCGCGCCATGTTCGCGTGACCCGACGCGAGTCCAAGGTCACATGCACGGTCACTTCAAGCCGGCCCCCCAATAATGAATGAAGCCATTGGTTGAATTGACCTGGCTGTCGATTTGCTGCTGGAATGTCCTGTGAAACGAGGCGGTGCCTCTTCTTTCCGATCGGGCAACAGGCCCACAGAACGAATCATTCCGGGCTCGCTCGGCACCTGACTCTATTATTGAATACAGTCCACCGAAACGTTAGAGACTTTCAACATTTTAGAAACGGATAATTTCTAAACCGCGCTGATATGTTCATGTTCCGAGGAGCCGCCGCGCACTTTCCGGCTGGGCCTTGAAGCTCGTCTGCTGGTGGCGCGCAGTGCCAGAAGCGACGCGCGATGCGAGCGACGAGAGCGCAGCTGGCGACGGTGGCGGGCGGCGAGCGCACGGGCGAGCGCGCGCGCGGGCCGCGGCCGCAGTTCCGCACGGAGCCGGCGACTGCGGCGTCAGCGAAGCAGCGACTCGCGCTCCCAACGCGGCAGGCGGCCGGCGAGGCGCGCGTGGCGATGGCGAGCAGGAGGGCGAGCGGCCGGCGAGAGGAGGGCAAGGAGGAGTGGAGGGGCGAGGAGGAGAGGAAGAGGAGTACTGCTGGAGCAGCGAGGACGAGGACGCCGGGGAAGCGACGATGGACGCCAGCATGATGGAGACCATCCGCGTGCAGCCGCGGCGCCAGTGGTGGCCGCCCGAGAGCGGCGGAGCAGAGAGCTACGGCACCGAGACGAGGTCGTGGGATCGCACGCGCACGGTGGCTGCGAGGTCGCCGTCGAACCTGCAGGACAGCATTCTGGCACGCATATCCACACTCAAGGCGCTGTGCGACCAGGGATTCATCTCTGTGGACGAGTATGAGAGGTGGGTGGGTGCGTGGCGTCGCTTCTAGATTCCGGGCGGAGTTCTTCACTGACCTATCCGCTCTCTTCTTCTTCTTCAGGCGGAAGAACGCCTATCATGGACGAGCTGACGTTCAACTCGCGTTCAACCGACGAGCCAACCGAGACGCAGCGACGCAAGTCGTTCCGGCGACCAGAAGGTGGGTTCTGATTCGATGCAGAAGGGGACTCGGCGTCAGCAAGTGTGATTTGAAACGAACATACCTCAACAACAGGCTTGCCGATGATTGTTCCACACCTGCCGGACTTCCGGGACTCGGTTCCAGAGGTTGCAATCAAGCATGTGTTTAATTACGAGACGCGCGAGTGGAGCAGCAAAAAGGTGTTCATCAACCTTGACGAGACACCGTTCAGCAAAGGCAGTCTGCGCGTTGTGTACCATCTACAAGATCTGGGGAGGGTTGATGGGGAGGAGAATATTAGGCATCGACAACGTCGAGCAATGTCATCGCCGCCACCAGGCTCAGCCCATAGAGCGTCAATTGCACCCGTGAGTGGTTTTAATCATCGAGGTGCCACCTTTGTCGCCAAGCTCGCGATTGATCCTGACGAAGATCCGCAAACGTACTTTCGGGACATCGAGCTGCAGGCTCATTGTGCATTCTATGCCCAAGTGTACAACTCGTATCATCCTCCAAAGCGCGTTGAGTTCAGCAAGGCATGGGTACTTGAACTCACTGAGCGGTACGCCTTCAAGCTCTCGAGCGACCCTGTCAAAGAAGGATTTTGCATTTAACGTTGATTGTTTGTGTCGTGAACAGGAGCGGCGCTCTGTGTGCGGTGGAGCCATATATCTCAGGCGAGTACCGCAAGCACAACAACAACTTCGGATCCGTGAGTGACGATGAACGGAACACACCACAAGCGTTTTCCCACTTTACATACGAGGCATCCAACCACGAGCTGCTCGCCGTCGACATCCAGGGCGTGGGTGATTTATACACTGATCCACAGATTCACACACTCAACGGAAACGACTTTGGCAAAGGCAATCTCGGTGTGCTTGGATTCCAGAAGTTTCTTTCCTCGCACCGATGCAACTCGATTTGCCGGTACCTAAAGCTTCCTCCCGTGAATCCGAAGGTAGGATATGGAATTCTGCGACTCCAATGCTGCTCGTGATCACTTGACTAATTTTGAGAATTCGTTTGCTCTCCAGGAGCGCCATGCAGACTCCGGCACATTGCCAGTCCAGGAGCTCATGAACCGTGACCGAGTGCGGCCAACACACTTCGACTCCAAACATTACTACGAGAGCGCGCCAATGCTACAGAAGTATGTCGCGCAATGTCGCGCACTCGAAATCCAGCAGCGGTCGGTTTCTCGCCAGGAGTCTCCAACCATCAGCCGATTTTTCGCACGATTCTTTTGTTGCTGGTGAAGAAAGAAGCAATGGCTGGTTGAGTCGCAGTACACATACACAACTCTATGAGGCCTCCCAGTAGCGGCGGCATATACAAGAATTTCTACGATGAGTGCAGCTAAATCATTGTACGGTTTATCCAGAACATGCACATGAAGAACTAAACATTCGTATTAGCGAACGAGTCTCTCTACGAATCCCATGAGTGTGTCACCAAATGTTTTCAGGGAGAAAAGCTCACGAGCTCGAGCACGACCCCGCTCGCCCATCTCGGCAGCGCGGCCGTCGTTCTCATGACCAACCAGTTGCATCATTGCAGCCGCAAACGCATCCGGAGTGCTCTCACACAGAAAGCCAGTCTCACCATGAGCCACCGACTCGAGCGGACCACCACTGTTGACTGCGATCACAGGTGTGCCGTACGTCATCGCCTCCACCGGCACAATGCCAAAGTGTTCGTTGCTAGGAGTGTACAATACAGCACGCGCCGTAGCCAGAAGCGTCTTCTTCATCTCGTCCGACACGGACGTGCGGAACTCGACGTGGTCGGCAAGTCCGTCGTGCTCGCCCACAAGCTGCTTTAGCTCATTCAGGTGTTCAATATTCTCGCGGTTGTTCGGGTCGTATCCACCAGCAACGATGAGCTTGATGTTGTGGAACTCGTCGGCCGGAAGCGTGGTCTGCATCTTGATGAGTGCGCGGATGGCGAGCGCGACGTTCTTCTTGCGCTCGAATCGGTTGAGCGACACGAACATGTGCGGATTGCGTGGTTCAGAGGGCTTGAACTTGGCAAATTCCTCCACATCAACTGGTGGGTAAAGGACCCCAAGTTCCCTCTTCAGTGTGCGCGGCATGTTCGCTTGGAATACCGATCGCGTGAATTTGCTGTTGACCACGACCTCGTCCGCACTCACTAACGTCACAGCCACCAACGTAAGTCCTATTATCCAGAAAGCAAAAGCACCAATGGCACTCGCACCTGTTGTTATCTCTTCGATCCAGTCTAGAGGAGCGCGGTACGCCGCCTTGGCCTTGGACCCCGTCTCGATGCTGAGCAGCTTGTCGGGAAAGTGGCCGTAGAAGAGCACGGGCTTGCCAAATGCACGCAGGAAGGGTACGCACACGGACACTTGATCCACGAAGAACGCATCGACGTCGTCTGCGTGGCGCAGGTAGACCATGAGCGTGACGAAGAGCACGCGCAGCGAGGCGCAGAGCGCCCACAGCCGGCCCAGCACGGTGCGCGGCAGCCAGTCGCCGTACACGTGTACTGCGTGCGCGAGCTCTCCGTCGCCGCGCGTCTCCTCAAAGCAGTGCGTCGGGTCGTGGTGCGCCGTGAACATGGCCACGCGCACGCCGCGGCGCTGCAGCGCCAGCATGGCGTTCACCACCAGGTTCTCGGCACCACCAATGCCAAAGTCCGGGTGCACGAAGCCCACGCGCAGCGGCTGACCGGGTGCGCGCCTGGCGGTGGGCCGGACGCTCGCGGACGGGTCCAGGCCGCGCGCCACGGCCCGGCAGAGCCGCAGGAGCACCATGAGCAGCGCGGCGAGCACGAACGCCAGCATGGCGAGACAGGCGCCAAGAGCTACGCAGAATGGCGACAGGTGGCATCGAATGGGATTCAGCCTCTTTATGTGGATAGTGCTGTCATATTGAGTTCGGAGTGGTGATGCGCAGCCTCTGAAAGTACATGCGGATCTTGAAGCGGTGTTGGAGGATTGCAGGTGCAGCTCCAGCATTTGGTGCGAGGCCGGGTAGTTGTCGACGGGCACGGCGAACGGGACTGGATGGAGCCCCACGTGCGTGTAGAAGGCGACGCACCAGCCCTTCTCGCACTCGGTGCGCACCAGCCGCCCCTGGGGGCAGCCTCGTGGTAGGAACCGCCGGAGGTCGCCTCGGTCTGCTCGCCGAGTACCATTAGATACAAGTCTCTCTCCTCAAGCGCACGGATCACGACGGTTAGCTCGTTATGTTGCGGCTCCATTGTGAGTGGTGTTTGCGTTGGAAAACGAAGAATGGCAGCACAGGGTAGAAGATCTTTGCTGGTAAATAGTAGTAGGGTGGACTGCGTGCATCGCAAAATCTGTTATTTGCAGCAAGTGGGAGTAAGAAAGTAAAGGATAGGGCACTCATCGAGTGCCGCGACTATGAAGAAACCGTAAGGCAAGGGAGTTTGGTGCTCATGGTGAGCTTTTTTATTTTTCTGATATGCATGGGAATGCAGTGCGGCGACAAGCTCCGCACCTCCTCCGCTGATTCCTACACATGCAAATGAAGATGCTGCGCGCCGTCGTCTTGGAAATCCATGCAAATAAACTTGATTTTTATGGCGTTTTGCTGACTTTTTTTTTTTTGCTTTTTCTCGATCCTGAAACTTGTTTGACGGCGCGGCTACGGTTGCTGCTGCTCTTGTCTTGGTGCATCGACGATTACACCTCGGTCTCATACACTCCACCATTCACTACAGGCTGCTGTCGAGCTAGTTCACCTCCTAGCACGACCGACCGTGCGCAGATTTACTCTGAAAGCAGCTTGTTGACAGCGTCCGTGATGCTGCCACCGAACGCCTCGAGCACGCGGCGGTTCGACTCGGCATCTCCAAAGCCCATCGACGCGAGGACGTTCATGGCGTCCTCGATGGGCGTCGTCGTCGCCTCCACGGTTTCTTCAGCAGACTGCACCTTCTCGAAGCCGTCCACGACCTCGACCTCGGCGGCATCAACGATCTCCATGTCCGAGTCGGTCGAGGCCGTTTCCGCGAAGCTGGCATCGACGACAATGGCAGCAGGAATGACCTCGGGGGTGCTTTCGATCTCACCCGAGCCCGCGACGCTAAAGTCCACCCAGAAACGGTGGCCGAAGCCGCGACCCGCGGGGTCACAAACGCGCCAGTAGCTAGCATAGCGACCAGCCGCTGCAGGAGCCACAAGGTCAACGCCAGCGATAAATGTCTCCCCAGGCTGAAGCGCCGGCAGCGTAACCATGTGCGCATCCGTCTGCGAAGTCAGCTCCGGGTGGCCGCTCTGCACCATCATGTAGCAGCCCTCCGGCCACTGGCGCTCGCCATTATTCTCGAGCTTCCACATCTTGCGAAGAGGGGCGCCAGCCTCGACAACCGTGCCGTCCTCGATCGACACGTCTTCGACAAAGCGCACCTCAAGGTCCGATTCCTCGCACGAGCCCCAGCCATGGCGTCCACCGCGACGGCCGCCGTGGTGGTGGCGGCGGTGGCAATGGCCCTCTGACTCTGACTCGGAAGACGACTTGTGGTGGGGGCCGTGATGACCATGGGGTCCATGACGGTCATGATGTCCATGCCGTCCATGCGGGTGTCCGTGTGGGCCGTGATGTCCATGAGGGTGTCCATGATGGCCATGCGGACTATGATGTCCGTGACGCCCATGATGATGACCGTGAGGGCTGCATCCATGGTGGCCGCCGCGTCCGCCGCGGTGACCACCATGTCCTGCATGGTGTCCGTAGAAGCCTCCACGACCACGGTGGCAGCCGCCAAACATCCAGCCAAAAGGGATATCGGGCTTGCCGGCATCTTCGGAATCGGACGGAGTCTTCGCCTTGTCTTCGGCTTCCGACGGCACTTTGTCATCCTTACCCTCAGGTTGGCCCCAAAACGGAGGGCCGCGGAAGAAATGCGGGGGCGGACCGTGCGGGTGGCCATGCGGGCCAAAAGGGCCACGCCAGTGACCACCGGGGCCGTGGAAAGGAGGGAGAGGTGGCATCTCGGGCATTTGCGGCATCTTCGGCATCTCGGGCATTTCCGGCATCTTTGGCATCTCAGGCATGCCTGGCATCATGCCGAAAGGCGGAGGAGGGCCATGATGGTGGAAGTGCGGCGGCGGCGGCGGGCCATGGTGGAAATGAGGGTGATGGTGGTGGTGGTGACCGTGGTGCTTCGCCCACTTCTTCCACATCTTCTTCTCGCACTTGTGTTGCTTCTTCTCCCACTTCGCCCACTTCTTCTCAAACTTGCCCGACTTGCCGCCATCCTCGTCACGGCGGCATACCATCTTCCAGGCGCGGAGCATGCCCGGCTCCTCAATCTTGGTGAACGGACCATGGGTCTCGCTCCAGGCCCCACTTGCTTCGCACGACTCGCATAGGTCAAAGTTGTCCACTGTGGTCGACTTGAAACGCGCGCCGACAATCGGGCTCATATCACAGCCGTCGCACGTGACAAACGCATGCACCTCCAAGCTAGGGCGCTTTTGCTTTGGCGCACGAGTCGGGTCGGTAATCTTGATAAACGGCTCATGGCTAGTCCACTTGCCACTCGCCTCGCACGCCTCGCACAAGTCAAAGTCGTGCTGCTCCAGCGACTTGTATCGAACGCCGACGATCGGGCTCATATCGCAGCCGTCGCAAGCAATGCCGTGATGGGTGACACCGCTCGCCTTGACCGCCGTCTTTCTGTTCTTCTTCTGCTTCTTTTGCTTCTTCTTCTTCTCATCATCGTCGTCGCTGTCGCTGTCTGAGCTACTGCTGCTGCTACTGCTGCTGCTGCTACTGCTGCTACTGCTTGATGAGCTCGAGACTGACGAGGCATCGTCGTCGTCGCGAGCCAGCACGTCGTCGTTGATGCGGACGATTCCGGTCATTGTCGCCTTGGCCACTCGGATCATTGTGCTCTTCATCGACGGGCAACGCACGAGCAGGCGCTGCGCAAAGATCAGCAGCTCATCCAGGCGCGCGGTCGCGATTGCCTCGAGCTCGTCGTGCTGCTCCTCATACACAGCCTTGATCACGTCCGTGGCAAGGTCCTTGAACTCCTCCGAGGCGCTCAGCTCCTCGACAGCTGTGCGGAACTCGACGTCGTTGAGCAGCGTCAGCAAGTCCTGCTTGACGGCTGCGAGTTCGGCCAGGTCCTCGGCCACGTCCATCGACTCGAGGCTAGCAATCAGCAGGTTGAGCGCGTTGGCGACCGAGGCCTCCTTCTTCTGCGTCTTCTTGATCGAGTCGAGCCGCGCCGAGAGCTTCGACATGGCCGACACAAGGCCCTTGAGGCGCGTCTGTGCGTGACCGACCGCGCGTGCGGCCGCTGAGGGTACCACCGTCACCGTCAGGCGCTCCAGTTCCTCGTCCGCCATGTACTGCGAGAGCTCCTTGATGTCAGCGTCGCGCGCCACCGTCACCTCATCGCCCTCCGAGTCCACGTAGCGCAGCGTGAAGGCCGCGTCGCCGCCGCCCAGCAGCGAGCGCGCAGCCTCGGCCACCTGCGCGAACGAGAGCGACGCGCCCTCATCCGACTCGAGCGGCAGCAGCACGGGCGCAACCGCCTCCTTGGTCGTCAACTCCACTACGCGCGCCATATTTGTCGTGCTCTGCTCGCCTTGGATCTTGAGGGGGCCGCTGGTGTCGCTTGATATGCTTGTTGTTGCTGTCTTCCGACCGTTCTCGACCTGTGCAGGACCGGAGAAATTGGGGAATGAGCGGGGAGGGAGGGGGCTCCACGACGCCTTGGGGGAAAACCTTCGTATTAGGTGCAAACGCTCTTATTGAAGGTGATTGTAATTGTTGTTTGTATGAAAATCTTTGTAGAAATGATGACTAATCCGAGGGATTCTTGCCACTGCGTCTGTTGGACAACAGTCGCGGAATGATGGTGATTCACACGCATTATGGATCGGTTTGGATCGTGCACACCTTCGCAGCAACTGCGCGAGTGGCAGAGCGGCGCGACTGCAACTGCTGAAGCGGGTCGAGCCGCCGCAAAACAGCAGAGCAGAACAGCACTCGAGCTGCAAAGTCAATCAATCATTCGTCCACGTGTGGTGAGCTGGCATTTCGTGGCATTTCGTGGCAAAGGCAAATCAGATCAGGAATGCCTGCGGGGCGTTCAGAGCGTTTGCGCTGAATCATCTGAGCGTTGACGCGATTATTCTCCACACTTGGTCATGTTGAAGCGACCATGAACCCCCCGCCTCGTTCTCGAATATACGAATGTCCATCCTTCGTATGAGTAACAGCGTCCAAGCCCTCCTTCTTGGCAGTGCAACCCAGTTACCTCGCTGCGCGTGGGCTACTCCCCCTGCTGCTGCTCCTTCTGAATGCGCTCAAATGCACCGAGACGTCCACGCTCGATTCGCACGACAAGAGCTGGTCGGGAGTTTCGAGGTGAAGTTTGTTCAGCGAGTGTGAGCTGATGTAGTATCACCTCAAAGTGCTGTCGTTGACTTCGCCTCCACGCGAGTGCTGCTCGTCGACCTGCAGCGTTCCGAAGCAGATCTCGATCTATTTTGCTGCCCACGTGCAACACCTTCTCATTGGTCATTAATGCTTCAAATATCAACCAATCATATATCGCCGGAGGCCTAACCCTTGGTGTCTCGCGCCACCGACGGGATCCGTCCTCTCGCGCTTCTCCGGCACTCGGGTCGGTGGCAGGTAGCTCCTCGAAGAAGCCGACAAGAAAAGCCACATCAAGCAGACGAAGAAGCCGCAGAACCCGAGAAGCCCGAGGCGAACCGAGACCATGCTGACGCTCAAGATCCTGTGGACGGAGCGCCAGGACATCCGGCGCGTGCAGCTGCTGGCCGTCAACCAGGCGCTGGCGGAGCGCGACCAGCGCGCGGCGGGCGGCTCCTGGGACGAGCTGCGCTTCGCCGACCTGCGCGCCTACGTGCTGCTCGTCTTCCCCGAGCTCAACGACCCCGAGCTGGACGTGCTGCTCTACTACAAGGACGATGACGACGAGCAAGTTCGCATCACGAACGACGCCGAGCTGGCCGAGGGCTTCCGCCTCATGCAGGAGATGGCCCAGGCGGCCGGCAAGGACCCGGCCAACGCCGTCTGCAAGATTATCGTGGCCACACGCCCCGTGATGGCCTCCAGCACGCGCCTGGATGCCAGCGAGGCGCTCAGTGTGGCGAATGCCGAGGCACTCGCGTCTTCCAGCCAGCAGAAGAAGATGTCGGACCTGTTTCTGGACCTCGGCAAGGTCGTCGAGAAGTGGGAGGCTAGCCCCGAACTCGCGACGCTCAAGCGCGATCTGGTCTCAATTCTGCACGAACCTGGCTGCCAGGAGGCCCTGTTGCAGGTTATGGCGAACGAGAAGGTGAGCTGCTTGCGTGCACATTGAAATTGGCGGAATTGCACGTGCCCGTCCTGACATAGCTATGCGCGTTGTAGTTTGCATCGATTCTGCAGACGGTCACGGACGAGTTCCAGGCAGGCGGGGACTTTCTGGCTTGCCTGGTGGCGGCTGCTGGAACGGGTAATCTCGAGGAAATTGCCAAGATGCTGCTGCAGAAGTGCCCGCACGCTCGTGTGCAGGTTGAGCGCGTTCTCCAAGAAGTGCAGCGCCGCCACAACGTCAAGATGATGTCAACGAGCGACTACTTCGAGAACATTCAGACGGAGGAAGTCAAGGAAGACCTTGGACCTGTTGTTGCCGTGTTTGAGGGCGACATTACGTGCCCTGATGGCACAATTCTCCCGCCGAACCAGCCGTTCGACAAAGTGTGGAAGCTGCGCAACGGCGGCCCTACGGTGCGTTCAATGTTACGATGGGTCACTCCCCCGCTCCATACTTTCATGCTTACCTGGCCATATCTTTTTTTTTTTTCACTAGAAATGGCCTGCTGGTGCAGTTCTTTCATGCGTCGGCGGCGACAAAATGCAGGCTCCAGACCACATGCTGATCCCTTCGGTCAAGCCCGGGCACTCCATTGATGTCTCGCTTCGAATGGTGTCTCCAGCGAAGGCCGGTCGGTACACCGGCTACTGGCGCCTGAGCACGCCGGATGGCAACAGATTCGGCCAACGTCTCTGGGTCGATATTAATGTCGCGGACCCGAGCGTGGCGGCGGAGGCAGCGATTCGCGTTGAGGCACCCGCTCCACTGGTCAAGAAGCACGAGGAGCCGGCGGTGACTGTTCCTGCACCTGCTCCTGTCGCGCCTAAGCCCAAGCAGGTCGACTTCAAGTGGCGTGCTGAGCTCGACTCGCTTGCGGACATGGGATTCACCGATGAGGCCAAGAACTCACAGCTGCTGGAGACGTACGAGGGCAACCTTGACGCTGTTGTCAACGCTCTCTTGTAAGCAGTTGGTGATGTGCTGCGCCGCGCGAGGAAAGCGTGGCTCAAGTATGTCATCATCATCGAAGAAGCCGCGGGAGACAAGTCGTCTTTTTTCGTGCCATCTTCGCTGCATTTCGGTGCCTACGCACTTTCATGCGGACGTATGTATCCCAACCACTCTCAATAACCACAAACAACACGGTTCATATTTCGTTTCCTTTTGCACCATCAGAAAGCTCGTCATCACGGATCATGGGCAGGCATTTTCTGCTTAGCTAGCGACACGGTAGATTGAAAGTCTGTGCCTAGATCAAAATGATCGTGTATCTCGGCATGCTCGCAGCAAGATCCTGTCACCCCTATCCTCATCACTACGTGGCTCCCGTGTTGTGAGTGCTCACATTATCATTCGTCCTTGCAGACGATTTCTAGGCGGCTGTGACGATAGTGATTCAAAGCAGCAGGTAGACACCCATAATGTACATTCATCGGCAGCAACAGAGGTCTACGATGAGCTCCCTATCTCCTAGCTTCTGTCACCGTGAGATCTGCATGGATTAGTTCAACTCCATCCCATTCCAAACTACCAACGTGATCCGCCTAAAACTTGTGCACCGTGGCGCGGTCGTACCCGAGATCTTTCAGCGCGCCAGTTAGGCGACCCTGCCGGAAGAACCAGCTCCGACCCGACAAACTGTCCATCATGGCCGGCGGCCCACACACACCAACAAACACATCCTCGCTCGGCGCAGGCACTAGCTCCTGAATCAGTGCCTTGTCGATGTGACCTGTCTTGCCAGTCCACGAGCCGTCGGTCGGCGGAGAACTCAGCACGTAGTGCACCGAGAGCTCCGGGTGCTCGGCAGCCAGCGCGTCGAGTTCGTCGCGCAAGATGATGTCGCCCTCCGTGCGGTTCGCAAACACGAGCACAATACGCGTGTTATCATTCGGGTCACTGCAGATCTGATTGATCATCTGCAGCGCCGGCGTGAGTCCCGACCCCGCCGCCAGCAGCGCTACTGTCTTGAACTTGTTGGGCGTGTACTCGAACTTGGGGACGGGACCCATCATCTGCAGCTCGTCACCCGGCTTGAGCTGTGTGAGGTACGTGCTCATAGCACCATTCGGCACGCCCTTTGACCACGAGCTCGAGTGCGCGCTGGTCTGCGTCGACTCGCACCGGCGTGTACGGTCGCACGAGGCGTCGGCCGTTCACCTTTGCCCTCGCGACGAGGATGCTAGCCGCCTTGAGGTCGAGATCGTGGTCTTTTGGCAGATCAAACACGATGCGCTTCGTGTCGTGGGTCACAGGCTCGACCGAGCGCACCTTGAAGACAAAGAACTCGCGGCCGAATGGTCCGAAGTGGCGGTCTCGCTTGCCGTCGCCGCTGCTGTTGCCGTTGCGCCAGCCGCAGCCTCGCTGCTTCTCTTCGTTTTGAGCGACAGAAGGTGTCGACGACGCCACCACAGAGGCAAGTGCGAGTGTCGAGAGAGCACCGATCGTCGTGCGGCTGGCTGTAGACGTGGCGTTGAGCGAGCGGAGCACAGTCGACAGCATGGCTGTGTGGTTCGAGGTTACTCTAGCTGGGCTGACTGGGAGCTCGTCCTACGAGCTGGTCGCTGTCAAGTTGGGAAGTGAGCGAGACCGTCGACACGGTGCCAGCGGTGCGGCCGCCATCAGAGCTGCAGTTGATGTGATTGTTCGCCTGTTGATGATTGTTGGCACGAGCCTCATGCGCATCAAGGTTGGAATGATGGTCAGTTTGTTGATGCGCGGCGGATCCAGCCAATCAGCATCGTCCATTCGCCACCATTCAGTGCAGCTTCAACTCGGGAAGCCAGAGCACCCAAAACTGAACCATCCACCACCAACAGAGCAACGTTGGTGCTCAACATGACCATGACAAAGTGAGACAGTGGCGGCGGCTAACTTAGTGTATAAGCAGTGTAGCAAAAGCAGATCATTTGCGCGCATGCTATGACGAGACGGATTTTGCAATCGTGGCCAGCACCAACTCGATGAGCTGCTGGACGGTCGAGTCGACTGCGTCGCGACTCGTGCGCAACAAGATATTGATCTTGCTAGATAATAGGTGGCCTCACGTTGAGTATGTTGTATGATGTTATTGAAACTCCTTTCTGAAGTTGGCTGGCGCGGCTGTTTGATTATGTTCCTGCGGCGTCTCTGCTCTGATTATTCTGACAGTTGAATGGTTGTGATTGGCCACTACATAGGCGAGATACCCATTATGATATTCGCGACGTTACATCCGAGACCCCCGTGGTTTCGTTGATAGATGGACACCTTGGAAGGGCACGCAATCGTGCATGTTCTGCAGAAGCTTGTGCGGTTTACTAGAGCGGTCATGCGGGGACTGGATGCGTCCACGAGAATCAAGCCCAACCTCCCCGGCGATGACACCCCGTTGCGCATTGGCATCTTCCATCCATACTTCACTGGCAGCGATACTGAAGGTGTTATCATTCATATCATCAAGACGTTGCAGCGCCGAGGTGTGCGCGTGGTGGTGCTCACATCGCACCGAGGTGCGTCACTTGATTTCGAAGATGTGACGAACGACAGCGATATCGCACTTGCAGTACGGGTTTACGGTGACTGGTTGCCTTGCACCCTGGGTTTCCAGTTTGCAGCTCTCTGTGCCTCAATGCGTTCGTTATTCGTGACGCTTATGACTTACCTTCGACGCACGAATGATGTTGATGCTTTCATTGTCGACCAAGTATCCATCTGCGTGCCCTTCCTACGAGCACTCGATAAACCTGTGCTATTCTATGGTCGATCAATCCACGAGCTTGGCTCGCGAACTGACCCAGCATACCGCAGTCCGTTTAATTGGCTTGAGCAGATTACTTTAGGTGCGTTCATTCTACAGGCACTATAGAAAAGAAATCGACACTAACTCGCCGCGCTTCATCATGCCAGCGAGCGCGGATCAGCTCGTGGTCAACAGCAAATTCACTCATACCATCTACAAAAACGAGTACCATCGCGTGAAAACACGAAAACTATCCGTGCTATATCCGCCCGTTGATGTGGAGGAATTTGTCAAGTTCAAACCCTCTGAGCCACGCAATCCGCACATGTTCGTGTCGCTCAACCGATTCGAGCGCAAGAAGAACGTCGCGCTCGCCATCCGCGCTCTCATCAAGATGCAGACCACGCTCTCGGCCGACGAGTTCCACAACATCAAGCTCATTGTTGCTGGTGGATACGACCCGAACAACCGCGAAAATATTGAACACCTGAATGAACTAAAGCAGCTTGTGGGCGAGCACGACG
Source organism: Phytopythium helicoides (assembly GCA_024867545.1). Lineage (NCBI taxonomy): Eukaryota > Oomycota > Peronosporomycetes > Pythiales > Pythiaceae > Phytopythium > Phytopythium helicoides. The sequence continues at coordinate 1,524,982 of JANFNE010000006.1, read as the reverse complement.
GACTTGCCGACCACGTCGAGTTCCGCACGTCCGTGTCGGACGAGATGAAGAAGACGCTTCTGGCTACGGCGCGTGCTGTGTTGTACACTCCTAGCAACGAACACTTTGGCATTGTGCCGGTGGAGGCGATGACGTACGGCACACCTGTGATCGCAGTCAACAGTGGTGGTCCGCTCGAGTCGGTGGCTCATGGTGAGACTGGCTTTCTGTGTGAGAGCACTCCGGATGCGTTTGCGGCTGCAATGATGCAACTGGTTGGTCATGAGAACGACGGCCGCGCTGCCGAGATGGGCGAGCGGGGTCGTGCTCGAGCTCGTGAGCTTTTCTCCCTGAAAGCATTTGGTGACACGTTAATGAGGCTCGTACTGAAGCTGGTGGATTAATGGGACCATTACTATTTGGCTTCACAGCCCCTCAACTCGTCCATTTGCTACCTTGTGCGTCAATGCGAGACTCGGCAATTCATGTCATACACTACAATTTCGGCGACTCCGTACGTAGCCTGCACCTAGATCAAAAAGATCGTGTATCTCGGCATGCTCGCAGCAAGATCCTGCCACTCCTATCCTCATCACTACGTGGCTACCCATAGTGAGAGTGCTCATATCGTCGTTCGCCCTTGCAAGGTATTTCTTGGCGGCTGTGACGATGGTGATTCAAAGCAGCAGGTAGACACCCATAATGTACATTCATTGACGGCAACAGAGATCTACGATGAGCTCCCTATCTCCTAGCTTCCGTCACCGTGAGATCTGCATGGATTAGTTCAACTTCATCCCATTCCAAACTACCAACGTGATCCGCCTAAAACTTGTGCACCGTGGCGCGGTCGTACCCGAGATCCTTCAGCGCGCCAGTTAGGCGACCCTGCCGGAAGAACCAGCTCCGACCTGACAAACTGTCCATCATGGCCGGTGGCCCACACACGCCAACAAACACATCCTCGCTCGGCGCAGGCACCAGCTCCTGAATCAGTGCCTTGTCGATGTGACCCGTCTTGCCAGTCCACGAGCCGTCGGTCGGCGGAGAGCTCAGCACGTAGTGCACCGAGAGCTGCGGGTGCTCGGCAGCCAGCGCGTCGAGTTCGTCGCGCAAGATGATGTCGCCCTCCGTGCGATTCGCAAACACGAGCACAATACGCGTGTTATCATTCGGGTCACTGCAGATCTGATTGATCATCTGCAGCGCCGGCGTGAGTCCCGACCCCGCCGCCAGCAGCGCTACTGTCTTGAACTTGTTGGGCGTGTACTCGAACTTGGGGACGGGACCCATCATCTGCAGCTCGTCACCCGGCTTGAGCTGTGTGAGGTACGTGCTCATGGCACCATTCGGCACGCCCTTGACCACGAGCTCGAGTGCGCGCTGGTCTGCGTCGACTCGCACAGGCGTGTACGGTCGCACGAGGCGTCGGCCGTTCACCTTGGCCCTCGCGACGAGGATGCTAGCTGCCTTGAGGTCGAGATCGTGGTCTTTTGGCAGATCAAACACGATGCGCTTCGTGTCGTGGGTCACAGGCTCGACCGAGCGCACCTTGAAGACAAAGAACTCGCGGCCGAATGGTCCGAAGTGGCGGTCTCGCTTGCCGTCGCCGCTGCTGTTTCCGTTGCGCCAGCCGCAGCCTCGCTGCTTCTCTTCGCTTTGAGCGATGGAAGATGTCGACGACGCCATCACAGAGGCAAGTGCGAGCGCCGAGAGAGCTCCGATCGTCGTGCAACTGGCCGTGGACGGGGCGTTGAGCGAGCGGAGCACAGTCGACAGCATGGCTGTGTGGTTCGAGGTTACTCTAGCTGGGCTGACTGGGAGCTCGTCGTACGAGCTGGTCGCTGTCAAGTTGGGAAGTGAGAGAGACCATCGACACGGTGCCAGCGGTGCGACCGCGATCAGAGCTGCAGTTGATGTGATTGTTCGCCTGTTGATGATTGTTGGCACGAGCCTCATGCGCATCAAAGGTTGGAATGATGGTCAGTTTGTTGATGCGCGGCGGATCCAGCCAATCAGCATCGTCCATTCGCCACCATTCAGTGCAGCTTCAACTCGGGAAGCCAGAGCACCCAAAACTGAACCATCCACCACCCAACAGAGCAACGCTGGTGCTCAACATGACCATGACAAAGTGAGACAGTGGCGGCGGCTAACTTAGTGTATAAGCAGTGTAGCAAAAGCAGATCATTTGCGCGCATGCTATGACGAGACGGATTTTGCAATCGTGGCCAGCACCAACTCGATGAGCTGCTGGATGGTCGAGTCGGCTGCGTCGCGACTCGTGCGCACGGTAATGGTCACGCTTGAAGTCGCGGTGGTCACGTCGATAGCAATCAGGTAGAACCAGTTGATGGCTTGCTCCTTGGCGTAGAAGACGTACTTGCTCACACCGTTGATCGTTCCACTGGCCATGCACGACACACCGACGTTCTCCATATTGGCCACGAGCGATGCTTCACTTGGTGATGACGCTCCAGGAACTGAGCCTTGGAACCTGCATACAGATCATATATTAGAAGAAAGAAATAGCCACTTGATGCGGTATGAATTGGCTTACCGCTGTGCATACTCGTCCCACATGCTCTCGAACTGTTGCGGATCCAATCGCGCGTTACAGTCAAGATTCAGAGGCTGCGGTGCAGCTGCTATTTGTTGCACTTGCTGCTGCTGTTGGCGCTGCCTCCGACTTGGGCTTGGTTTGGCGTGCTCCTCTGTTGCAGATTTAGAGTTTCTTGACATTGCTGGTGACGCATACATTGGCGATCGAGTGTTTTTGGGAGATTTCCGATTGAGCGAAATTTCTGGGGCTCTAGAGTCGCACAAGTTCCAGAAACAAAATCCTCTTTAGATGCCGATGATTGCCGCAAAATAGTACAAGAGCAACGTACTTGACTTGAAGACGTGGTCTACTAGGTTGGAGTGGAGCATTGCTGGTCTTGACAGTCGTCTCGACTGGACTTGTTGCGTCAGTCAACCTGAGAGCCAATCGGCTTTAGTGCCCGTCCGTCATACTATCAGTTTGAAACTCGCACATTTTCGCTACCTTTTCATCTCGATAGCAGCTTCATACTCATCGATTTCCGAACTAGTCATGCTTGACGTACTTGAAGCTGTTGATGTGCGAGAAGAGCTAGTGACTTTCTTTGACCGTGTATTCTTGGTGCGCTTCGATGCAGTCTTTCTGCTTGAAACGCACGGGCAGCAACTGCAGAGCAAATAGTAGAGCCCACGGAACTTTCTCCGGAGGAAAAACATCGTCACGCATATGCCAACGACAACCGCGATTCCAATCGATCCCACTGCAGACAAGAAAAAGCATGCGTGAGAACTCCGATCGCATCCATGTCTTGAAACAGTAACAATAGTCGCCTACCTTGCCAAAATGCGAACGGGAACGCTGGGAACTGAGACTCAAGCAGACCCGACTCCATTGAAAACCGTGAGAAAACATTTTCTTTGCCGTCGTCGACACGAAGCGATTCGCGGTTGATAGCTGGCTTTTCAAACGCAAGCATATTGTCTACAAGCAGCATTCCGTCGAAGATGTGTGCTCGAAATCCCGTGTGGGAGATGTAAATTTTGTACTTGGCATTCAAGTTGACGCGGTGAGTCGAGACAGTCTTGAGTTTAATCGTTGCGCTCGCCCCAGGTTCGACAACCGCCGGGTTCACCAGCGGAAAAACGAATGCCGGGGGCACTTCTGCTGCAGGCGAAACCTCCACGCCATCTAGGTTCACGAAATTTGTTGCCTCCTTCGCAACAGTCGCTCGGAACAGGTGTAAAGGTATGGTACCCGTGTTGTCAATATTCAGCTCAACGTATGTGAAGAAGCTGTCATCGTTTTCGTCGGTCTCTTCTTCCCCTTCAGACCACAGGCGCACCGTCTGAAGATCCAACACCGGAACACCATTTCCATCTTCTGGGAGCGTGTAAGACTTGGACAGTGCCACTTGCCGCAGCATGCCTGTCGTCTTGGCAAGCTGGATCCGCTGCTGGTGACCGCTAGACAGCTGGAAGAGCTGGTCGAGCTCCTTCTTGAGGTCCGCTGTCCAAGCATCCACATCCGCGCCAACCTCCATGTTCGATCGCGAGCACACAGACGTCACCGCGAACATCGCGACAGTCGACGTCTCCCAGTCGAGCGGCTCGGGCACGCAGTCCAGCGCGCTTACCGCGAACTTCCTTAGCGAAGCCTTCATGTGACCTGTGATCGCGCTCATGAGCGCGCTGCGCAGACAGCTCTGCGGCCGGTAGTCGCTCGTCCGCTCGCCCTCCACACCGTCTTCCTCGCGCAGCTCGTCCATCGCCGCCTGCACGTCGCGGCTGGGGAAGGAGATCTCGACGCCCACGTCTGCGCAGAAAACCGCCGCGCTCTCGGCGGATTTTCTCAGCCGCCGCTGAGCGCCGAGAGCCGCAGACGGCGTCAGCAGCAGCGCGAGAGTCAGCAGCAGCAGCAGACGCCGACGCGCCAGGCGCAGGCAGGCCGAGAGGCCCCCGCGGCGCGCTGCCATGGCGCGATTCCTGCAGGACGCCTGCCCGTGGGGCTCTCTGCTCAACTATTGCGCTTTCGAAAATATCATCGAGCCTATGTACTGAAGGCGCGGGAACTATAAAACCACATGTCCGTTTATTTGTTGCGCGAGTTGGACCGAGTTGAAGCTGCCTACGACACGGGCAGTGGTTCATCGTGGACGGCTCGGAGGGCGGGCCGAGTAGCTGGTAGTGAGCATTGGAGCGAGGGCTACTGCTGAAGTACCGTGCCCAGGTTTTCCCTTGGACGACTTGTAGACTTGGTCGATGAGTTTTCGGAGCCGGTCTTTCGCGAGATTGGACAAAGCACCAGACGACATGATTGGCGACTGGAAAGAAGTCGCCTCTTTCTTGAAGAGATTTGTCACTTCTTTGACGATAGACTTGAATCGCTCCTTGGACAGCTTGGGGCTACCATTGGCACCGCCGTCCTTGTAGAGAGGATACAGTTTTCCTTTGACATATTCAACAACGGGCTCCACCCAGCTATGCATTCACACCACAACAAAACGTAAGTATGCACAATCAAGCACGTGGAAATTACAGTTTACGTACCCTTCTTGCTGGCGCTTGCGCTTTCCCTTGGCGCGCTGAATGGAGAATGCCGCAATCTGAGGAAGCTGCGACTCCTCCGCTGTTTCACGAGCCTGCAGCTCGCGTTGCTGTTCTCGCCAGTCCGGAACAGCGCGAGTCTGGTCATTTGATGGAGGCGGTGGAAGAAGTTTGATGAGCCGCTCTCTGATTGCTTTGACGCGGCCACGATGCTCGCCTCCAATCGCTGGCGATCGAGCGAGCTTATTAATTGTATCCACAAACCCAGTCTCCTATCCTCGTCAATGCAGCACAAGTCGCCGGTCAAAGCTGAACCAACAAATATTGAGTGTAAGTAACGTACCTCTTCTATGTGAACTCTTTTGATCGGAAGCGTGTCCAGAACGATAAGAACTGCATCTAGCACTTGAGGGTTCGGCGGGCTGTCATCTGGCGACTTTACCCATTTATGAATGATCGAAAGGCAGCCCAACTCGAGCACTTTCAGTGCTTCTCGCTCATTGAGCTTTGTGAAGAATGCCTTTACACGAGAAACCAGTCGCAGCTTTGCTGTCTTCGGGATAAGAAGTGTAACTGATGAGGCGTAGTTGTCATGACTTACCGCGTCCAGCATCAGCTTTTCGAGCCCTCGGAATTCTGGTAAAAGTGTCTTGGAAATGCGATTCCTCTCTGGAGAATGGGCAGTGTCCGCGATATCGTTTTTTTCCTCTTCGTCAATCAGTGAGATAATTTCTCGACGACTGCGGTCATGGTCTTCCCACATTTGGTCAATACTGGATAATCCTGCACTCGTTGATCTCGTCCCAGCGTACGCGCTGCGATTAGCACGGCTTGGTGACTCGTATAAAGAAGGTTGGTTTAGGTCCCCACGCGCAAACATGGCGTCTGCTCTACGCTGCACCATTTCGAGCTCTCGTGACATTCGCAGAGCATACCCAGCGGCAGCGCCCCGGATAGGCCGCCCTTCTACCGCATTTGAAGCCCCGCGGCCTTGGCGTCCACGGCGGCGATTTCCCCGGCCCGGTTCTTGCATCTCTGCAGCTTGCACGCTGCTGAGAACGTTCGACATGAGTGTCGCGAGTCTTCGCGTGCGTCGACGCGTCGAAACCGTGGTCGCAGGTCGCTCGATAAGATCGCTCGCGGCTCGAGCGTCCGCCGACGAATGCAGCGAGCAGTACCAGGCGCTGTGCGGCACGGCGCGCAGCCCAATGCAGTAGGTGTGGTTCGAGACCGCGCAGCCCGGCGCCTCGCACATGAGCAGCACGTGCTCGTCGTCGCCCGACCCGCATATCTGGCAGCGCGCCTCGCTCACAAGCCGCAGCTGCGCGGCGATGTCGTGGTCGCTGGGGTCGGGGCGGAAGACCTGCTTGACGTCCGCCACCTTCTCGCGGTGCACGACCTTGCCGTCCGCGTCCACGCGCGTGATGAGGTTGAACTTGGCGCGACAGAGCGGGCAGAGGTTGGTGACCTTGGCCCACGAGAGGATGCAGTCGAAGTGGAAGCGGTGGTCGCAGGCCGGCAGGAACCCCTGCGCCAGCACGTTCACGAACTCCTGGCAGATGCAGCACTGCGTCCAGCGGCCGATCGTCAGCCGCGCTGCATACTCAAGTCAAGTCAAACCGGCGCACCGCATCGGCCTCCACGTCCTCCACGTCGTCGTCGCCTGCGAGCGGCTCGGCGCCGGCGGCAGCTTCATCGGTCGAGGTTGCCATCACGACAGTACAGCAGCTCCGGGTATAGCGAAGCCAAGAGGTTTTGCGAAGAGCGGCCGATGATGCGCGAATGACAGGGAAGGTTGCGGATTGGATAAAAATGATACGTTGGCGCGAAAGTTCTATACGGACACTTCAACTTGAAGCGTCCAAATTGAGCCGTGCGCTCTCATCGCATCTCATGCTGAAAGGAGCGAGTGTGAGATGAATGATGCATTGCTAGATCACTATCTCATAGCTAGGATTCTTTGCTGATGCGAACAATCAATAAATTCATCTGTCTGTTTTGCAGAAAAGCGAAGAAGGACTAGAATACATTGCCACGAACGGAGGTTGAAGGGGCAACTAAAGAAGATGATCGAATGCGCCACACCTAACAGTGATAAGCATATAGTGATACAAGCTAGGAAGTCTGCGGAAACCACGGCTAACGTCTGACGGTGTTTGCAAACTTACCAAGGTGCCAATGTTGATGTGTGGGTGCCATAACTTCATCGATGTCGCCTCAAATTCCTGGCTTGGTTAACGGCAAAAACGTCCAAGCATGAATCGAGCACACCACGATAACTGTTCTCTTCGTATTCCAAATAGCTGTTTTGACAAATAATCATTGAAAGCGTATCCCGGAATGGACTTGCTCCGGAGGAAAGGCGTCGTTGGATCAACAACTTACATAGATGTGTCGTAAAACAGAGCTGGTGCCTCCTCAAACAGGTAATCATCGTCATCATATATCTTCTCCACCTGGGATCCCTAGACTGAATCCTCCAACTTAAGTGAAATCAAATCTCGGTTGTGCATTCCTTTCAAATGGGAATTCCTCGCTGAGTACTGCTACCTCGATGGCACTATATGTACAAGCAATCTTGCCAAACAAAAGGCAACTCATGCAGATATGCATCTGCTGAGCAGTAGTGTAAGGGCAGCATCAATGAGACCATATTGAAAATTGTCGTAGCCAGCTTTGACTTCATACGACTTGGCATCAGATAATAGGAAAGTAGTGCGAACTTCATATAACCAGTCGACTCGTAAATGTCTGGAATTGCTAGGCAACGCTGAGCTCTAGCCAACGGACTCACGTAACAATCTCCCCGCTTCAGTCGATCAGGATCCATTGTCACGCGGTCTATCGCCAACTCTCTCACATAAGACATTTGCCGACGGTTTCGAAGCGGGTGAAATTCCTCATCTTTGTAGACACAACTCATTAAGTTGTCTGCTGGGATAGTTGTAGCCAACTTCGATGCGAGTCAAGACAGCCGAATCTTTTGGCGCCGCGGAAAGTCGAGTATGGCAATCGTTGGGGAGTAGTGGTGCGTGAATTCGGCATCACGCATCAGAGCACTCTAAGGGTATTCTTACCTTACAGATCGCTAGCCTTGCACTACCGCCACACTTCTCAGTTTCTTGTGGCCCATCCGGAGCCACGGGGAGCTCAAGTTACTAGAGTGGATACCAGCAGCAGACGTTTTCAACGCGCCCAGACGAGCAGTCACCCAGCGTGAGCTATGCTACGTTCAAGAATGCCATGATGGGAGCGATCGGTGACCGACTCGGTCTGGTCAGGGCTCAGCTGCAGTAATGTGCCCCATCTCTTTCTTCCCGGCGGCGGCTGCGTCAGCATCGCTCGTGTGGCTCTCATTCCTCTAGTTTGCATCCCACCCTCGCTCAGTGAGCCATCCACGCTGTGCCACTCACGCAGCTTCAATCCCACTGTTGTCTGCGATCCATTTCCACAGGGCCGCACCAAAAGTACCAACCTTGTGGCAGAGAATTCGACTCAGCACGAGGGTGAAGATGCGGTGGCGCTGGGGGAAGAAGTCCGCGGCTCGGCCTCATGGAGACGCCGCAGGGCCCGCGGATGGCCCAGGCGCGGCTTTTGCAGGTGGCGCACAGCCCTCGGAGCTGCCGGGACCCGTCGTGGCGCTGCTCGGCGCCGTGCAGGCCATGGACCCCAAGCCGCCAGTGACGCTCGCCATGATCGGTGATGGAGTTGTCCTAGGTGGAATTTGAGGAGGGCTTGAGGCTAACGCTGGTGCAGGGGTCATGTACTGTGCGCACTTGCAGCTGTCGCGCGTGCCGTCGCTGTTTGCAGCGTTCTCTCTGTGCGAGTTATTTTTTTTTGTGGATCCGTCTTGGGTTCGATCTCATGGCGTGACCTGTAGCTGCCCAGATCGAGTCGTTGTCAGCCAGGAGATTCGGCGGATATTTGTTGCACCATTCCTTCATCAGGATGAGCTGCAGCTCTACCACAACATGCACGTTTTGTTTGATGTGTGCTTATTTTTCTTATCTAGAATTCTAACACTGCCTAATGCTGTAGGCTCTCGCTGCTCTGGAAGGGCTACAATCTCGAGAAGAAACACGGGAGCATCCACTTTGCAGCCACTAGTGCTATACCTCGTTGTGCTCTCCCAGTTATTGGTGGTTGCAACGGCGTACATAATCGCTCGATACGCGTTCCTTTTGAGCGTACGAAGTGCTTTACAGATGCTGCTACCATCGAGTTGCCAATCAGCTTGCATGCATTTTTCATCCTTGACAGGGCACGATATATGAATGCCACGTTGGTTTCTCGGGCGTCATTTGTGCACTCAAGGTATGAACGCGCAAAGTTTCATCACTAGTATCGACAAACTAATGGTCTCTGAAACGCCAGGTGATTCTCAACCACAATGCCCAAACTTTTACGAGGATGTACAACATCTCCGTCCCGACCAAGTACGCAGCGTGGCTCGAACTGCTGGGGATGTACATCTTCATGCCAAAACTTCCTCTGGCGACTCAACTCTGCGGCGTCACCGCTGGTCCGAACGTGCCTACATTGATTGATTTGTACCACCATTTTTTCCCTTAACATCCTCCTTGTTGTTTCCAGGTTATATCTACACAATCACTCCACCAGCAACTCTGGTACTCACGAAATCGAAAGGCGCGGGTGCATACATGCTAGAATTGTTGGGTCTATCAAAGAAACCATCCCGCATGAGGCGCACAGTCGAGGGCATCAAAAATCTCGGCAAGCGCGTGTTTAGGCAGCGTTGACATGTAATTGTTCTAACGTGGAAACTTCACAGCTCCAGTAGTTGGTATGCTACCCATTTAGATCAAATGCTGGTAGCTCTCGGGGCGGATGCGGAATTTACCGTCTGTCTTCCCACCCTTCATCTCCAATAGGAAACTCGCGACGCCGCAGTTAGGAAGCTTCGTCGACTTGGCTTCATGGTAGACTTCCCGTGGGAAATACTCTTGGCAAAACGAACGAAACCAGAGCGAGTGGCCGTAGACGACCACCACGTCCTGCGGCTGCTGAAAAACCCACTGAGCGAACCGCTCAAGACGGTCACGCCCCGAGCCCAGTATAGCCTTGTTCCCGTGGTTCTCAGACACGTTGAATAGCTCGTCATGGTGCTTTTCATCCCGCACTGAGCGCGTCAACGCCAACGACTCGATCGCATACGCTTCACTTAGCGCAAGCGTGTCAATGTTGCGACCGATCTCTTGGAGACACGACAGGATGTGGATCTTCTCACCGGGAACGTCAAGTCGCGAGGCAGAAGCAATGCGGGCTGTGTCAATGGCTCGACGGAGGTTTGAGGCCACCACAATGCTCCCCGGCATGGGACAGCAGAGGTAGCGCAGTAGCGAGCGTTCTTGTGATCCGTGAGTGGACGGATGCTGGTGCTTGCGACGATGATGGGAGGAGGACGAGTTGCTGCGTACCAGCAGGATCATTCTCGTCGCTTGAGCCAAGCCGCAGCGACGGCTCCACGAGCTGCTCCTGCAGCGTCTGCGCCTGGAAGAGCCCTCTGCGACTGAGCGGCGAGTCGATGAAGACCGAGTCGCTCGTGGGGAGCAAGAGCCACTCGCGCACAACGGCGCGGCAGAAGTTGACGACCGCACGCCAGAGCACGCCGCGGTTGAAGACCACGTTCCACTCGGACTCTGCGTGGCGCACGAAGATGACACGCTTCTGCCTGCGGATGGCCTCTGCCTCGGCCGCCTCGCTCTCCCAGCCGTTGCCCGAGTCCGAGTGCAGTCGTACAGGCCGTGAACGCGGGCGACAGCGTCCCAGAGGCAGGCCGGAGCGGCGCGCTCAGCTTCCTGCGCTGCTTGTCGCTCGAGAAGAGCAAGGTGCAGCGCGCCGACCGCGAACAGCTGCAGCTTCCACACGACGTGCCACGCTGCGCTCAGCAGCGCGGCCGCCAGTCCGCCCTGGCGCGCACGGTGCCTCCGCATCTCCGTCCGCTGCTTCTCCTGCTGCTGCTGCTTCGCTTCTGGCCTTCTCTTCTGGCTGCCGCTCCTAGACTGGAGCCAATGCCGCGCGTGACGCTCGGTTGTTCTCACTGAGATCGGCGGATTCAGCAGTTTCCGCCGTCATCACCTGCTACTCTCGATGGACACGCTACACTCGATGCGGCACGCGCCTATGCATTATGGAGGGTTCAACGTGTTCTACCTGCTCGCCCCACCAAGCCTCGCGAGCCGTCGACGACGAAGCTCGTTGGCGTCAATAGGCTGCGGATCGACGTCTACGGGGATTGGATTGTCGCGAGAGCCCCGCGAGGACGCGCGAGGGCGAGCTTCCGCGGCGAGAAACTCCTCTTCCTGCAGTCGCCGAGCGAGCTCCTCGTCCGACTCGAATCGAGTATTCACTCGAGCAGCAGCAGCAGGAGAGCGAGAGCAGTGCTGCTGCGAGGCTCGGCACGCGCCGCTGGAACGAGCAGCTCTGCGAGCGAACTGTTCGACTGTTCGGGCGACTGTCGAGAGTGATCGCTGGATCCCAGGCGAGTGCACGTACATGTAGCCTAGATGAGGAGTCAATCCAAAGCTGTGAGCCCAAAAGCAACAGTACAAAGCATTCCGAGGCAGCAGCGAGCACACCTGCCAGGATGCCACACATGTGGCCCATGAAAGACGATCGAGGCACGAGCACAGTGGATCACGACCAGCTCCAGCCACGCGGCGTACTTGGTGGGCACGCGGAAGCCATAGACGCTCGATGTCGCCGGAGAATCGTGATTGAGCAGAACCTATCACGTGATACATCACCTCACGGTGATTTGAGATGAGCACAAGGTCCATGTGGGTGCGCCTTGCATAGAGCGATCAGAGCGCGCGCAAGAGTGTGCACCCACCTTGAGAGCGAAGAGGACGCCCGAGAACCCGATACTGCACTGGTGGAGAGGAGCCTGCACCACACAGCGGGTGAGCAATGGGTCGCTTCAACCTCAAAGCTCAGCAATCAGCTGGAGGACCCACCGGTTCATGAAACAGCGAGGCGAGTGCGAGCGCCACGACGATGACCAGTGCGTGCGAGAGCACGAGGAGGAACCCAACGACGGCGAGAAACTTTAGCCCCCCGAGCTTGTGTTCGAGGTTGTATCCCTTCCATAGGAACGACATCCTGAAAGCGACGAGATGTTGAGTCTTTCCGCCTCTCGGCAGGCAGCCACGTACTAATCGCACATGTTGTGGTAGAGATGCAGGTCGTCAACGTGCAGGAAGGCCGACGCGACAACGCGGCTCAGCTCCCCGCCGTAGATTATCCTGTCGGGGCATCTTCAAGTCCGCGCAGGCAGCAAACACAGCGTAAAGGGCAGGCGTTAGTTTAGTCGGCGCCGTTGCGAGGACTAAACCGCCGCCGCGGGAAGACGTCGGCCACACAGACGCACAGGTAGAGCGGCTTGAACCAGCGCTCGTAACGCGCGTGCTGGACGTGCAGGTAGCACATGAGCGCTGCGCGCCAACGCACTCGTCAGCCAGCATTCCGCGCCCAGCCAGCAGCCGCCACGCACCCATGAGCGCGAGCGTGACCGGCGGCTTGCGCTCGAGCCGCTGGATCTGCCGCGCCAGCAGCAGCAGCAGCGCCACGCCCTGCCCGCCGCGCGCGCGCCGCTGCCTGCCCAGCATCGCCACCCGTTGGCTTCGTCCGCTCGCCCGCTGGCTCCGTCCACCGCCCAGAGGCTTCGTCCGCCCGTGCGGCTGCGCCGAGGCTTCGTCCGGCCGCGCTTCGTCCGCCAGGCGGGTGCTTCGTCCGCCCCGGATTGCTGAGCGGCGGCAGTTGCGCGGGAGGATACAGCGAGTCGGGACGGGATTAGAGGGCGGACTCATCGAGAAGTACTGAGAATTCGGCACGCGAACGGTACGTGCCGAAATGGGACAAAGGTGGATTCGGAGACTTGGCCCGACTATGCGGGGGTCACTCTCGGTCGCAGGCGTTGAACACTTCCAGCGATGATCTCCATCCACCTCAACGTACCTGTCTTCCGATTCCGTCTACGAATTCATATCATCATTATTGTATATAGTATCAGTAGAGACCTCCCATACTCCATCCTCGCCGCGAGCGATGCCGTATCCAGTCCCTATGGTCGGACTAAACACCTCGCGCCGTTCCAGCGATTAGTCCATGCAGCGCTCTCTCGCGACGCTCGGGGCGCCGCAACGTAGCGGCGCCTCGCTCACTTCGCAACTCGCGGCCTCCAGCTCAAGCCCCGCCCGCCCCCAGCCCTCCTCCTCCCGCATGCTGTCGGTGCAGGCGCTCGTGCAGGCCGCCGCGGCCTCAACCGGCGCCGACCAGGCGCCTTCCCACAACGTGGCGGGCGCGCTGCTGGCGCTGGCGCTCGTGTACGCGTCGCTGCGGCGCGTGTGCAACGTCGACCGCCTGCTGAGCAAGCTCTTCCCGGGGCTCGTGCTCGCCGGCGCCTTACTACCGCTACCTGCTGCTGCTTGAGGCCGAGACGCCCGCCCGCAGCGTGCTGCGCACCGTCTGGGATGCCGTTGGCGAGCAGGTGCCGCTGGCCGAGGCCGTCGTGGGCGACACAATCGGCGCCGTCGCACTGCTGCTCGCGCTCGGATACGTCGTCGACACGCTGCGCAAGCTGCGCTACGTGTCGCGCAAGCGCGTGCTCAACATCGTGGGCGGCTCCGTCGTGAGCGTGATGCGCACGCTGCCAGTCATCTCGGGCCGCGTGGCCAGCGAGATCAAGAAGATCGAGCGCGACATTGAGCACTCGCTGCACAAGGCGCAGGACGACCAGGAGGAGATCAGCGCAGAGCCATCGCCCGCCGGCAAGCTGCGCGCGCTCCCCGCCAAGGGCATGGACGACCAGGCGCTCGTCGCGCTCATGGAGAAGCTCGCAGGGCGACTCGGACAAGCGCTGGCAGGACGGACTCGTCTCGGGCGCCGTCTACCACGGCGAGAAGAGCCACCTGGACGTGCTCAACAAGGCCTACGCGCTCTTCTCCGTGTCCAACCCGCTGCACGCCTGACATCTGGCCGGCGGTCAACAAGTTCGAGGCTGAGGTCATCGCCATGACGGCCAGCCTCGTCAACGGCGGCGACACCAACGTGTGCGGCACGCTCAGCTCGGGCGGCACGGAGAGCATCTTCCTTGCCACCAAGACACACCGCGAGTACTACCGCCACGTGCACGGTATCACGAGCCCCGAGATCATTGCGTGCGTGACGGCGCACGCCGCAATCGACAAGGCGTGCGAGATCCTCGGCATTAAGCTCATCAAGGTGCCCATGAATCACAAGACGATGCAGGCCGACGTGGACGCCTGTGCGGTGGAACCTGACGGCCAACACGATCATGATCTACGCGAGCGCACCCAACTTCCCGCACGGCATCATCGACGACATCGAGGAGCTGTCCAAGATCGCCAAGCAGAACGACGTCGGTCTCCACGTCGACTGCTGCCTCGGCGGCTTCATCCTGCCGTTCGCCAAGCAGCTGCGCAAGCTCCCAAGTTCGACTTTGCGCTGCCGGGCGTCACGAGCATGTCGTGTGACACCCACAAGTACGGCTACGCCGCCAAGGGCACGTCGGTCGTGCTGTACCGCAACCAGGAGCTGCGTCGCCACCAGTACTTCGCCTACCCGGACTGGACTGGCGGCCTGTACGTGACGCCGACGCTCGCGGGCAGCCGTCCGGGTGCACTCAGCGCCGCCGCGTGGGCCGTCTATGGTGCGTCTCGGCTACGAGGGCTTCATGAAGACCACGGCAGCCATCCTCGAGACGGCCGACGTGATCAAGGCCGGCATCCCCAAGATCCCCGGCTTGAAGCTCGTGGGCGACCCGCTCGTGATGGTCGTCTGCTTCCGTGGCGATGGCGTCAATGTGCTTAAGGTCAGCGACGCCATGGCCAAGAAGGGCTGGAGCCTGAACCCGCTGCAGCACCCGACGTCGGTGCACCTGTGCGTGACGGTGCGGCAGATCGGCCGCGGAGAGAAGTTCCTCAAGGAGCTCGCCGAGTCGGTGGAGGAAGTGCGCAGCGACCCGAACTCGCGCCACGAGGGCGGCAGCGCCATCTACGGCATGGCCTCGAGCCTGCCGGCCGGGCCGGTCGACGACATCCTGCGCATCTACACGGACGTCTCGCTCAAGGTGTGAGCTTTTGATTAGGTACTTATTGTCAATTCCAGCCAAATTTTCCGACTTGGGTTGGTTGAGCTGGGACGCCTGAATCGTCGGCCCAATCGACGTGTCGATTTCATTGGCTAAAACTCAATAATTCAGTTGTTTTAGCCAATAAAATTTGAGTTAGGCCGATTTCAAATGTAGAAAGGCAACGAAATGGCCTCACGAGTGCCGCTCATAGCTCGAAGCAGTGACAACTACAGGAGCGCGCAAGGCAGTAGAGGGGTAGGAAAGCTTTCATCTACATCCTGTAGTAAGCGTGCGAGCAAAGCGTCAGCACAGCTACAGAGCTGTGGGCATATACGAGTGTCTTTTCTACGGTGTCAACGTGCTCGGTTTGGTGGCAATTGAACTGCTATAATATATACCTCGCTTAAAGAGTTCAACTGTGGTTTTTGACTTTGACTCGAAAATATAGATTTACACAGGTTTGGTCGATTGCCGGGCGGTTTGGCCGGATCGATTGATCCAATCGATCGCGGAAATTTCGAGTAGAACTCACAATTAGCTGTTTGATATATCGGCGGAATGCGTGTCAGGGTTTTACTTGATATGGACGTTTATTGCACTAGTTCTTGCAACATTTTTGCTCTACGTTGTTGTTCAAGAAGACGTATTGCTCAAGGCCTTGGAGCCAGAGGCTAGGAGCAGGATGGGCTGGATCGATCCAATGTGATCCAAAGTGATCCAGTCCAGATCCAGATCCGATCCAGATCCGGCGGGTTGCATTGGCTGGTATCTGGAGTTGGATCGTATCAACAAAAGAGTCCTGGAGCAGATACAAAGTGATCCAGATCCATTTCCAAGACCTCAGAAGCATGCCGCAATCGATGCCTGGGCGATTGCGAGCTTAATTGCGTTTCCAGCCAGCTCAATGCGTTTCTAGCAAGCAATCAGTGCGTTTCTCCTCGCTCTGTGCCAAACCATAGCTTCATTTCACGATTGACCATACAAGAGGCAGGCAGCTATGGAGTCTAGTTGTCGCGACTTGTCAAGGTGCTATGCTGCAGGTTGCCAGCTGGGGACAAACGTCGCCATATATCCTTGCGCTACGTGTGGCCGTGGTGTTCATCATGTGTGCAGCAACACCATTCACGACGGACAGCTTGGCACATAGTAAGTGTGCATCACAATCAATGTGGAAGGCGCTCCTACTTACAAGCACGTATGCTTAGCTTCTGCAGCAGAGCATGCAAAGGCGACACTCCGTCATCAAGTGGAGAATCTAGTGTCGCATCTAGTGACTTGAGTGCCTCTGTAGAAGCAAACTCAGGTAAAGAACCAGAAACAAGAATCAACATGGCAGTAGCTGAGCAGTCAAACCCACCCGAGCCGCCTAATTCCTTGCCTCCGTGTGTGGTCAAGTCGCCAATTGTCCCAGCTCATATTGAGTACACTCGGCCAGCACTTCCTGGACAAGCATGGGACTACTTGCATCGCCTCAAAAGTCCATACAAGTGTGCACGCTCCAAAGGGACCAGAATGCTGTTGAAGTCAGAGGTACACTCATATTTGTGTGCTGTGTCTGGAAAACTTGAGCAAGCGGGCACATGTTTCCAAATCAGCGTGGGAAGCAGCTCTATATAGGATGGAATCTGTTTCAAATGCAAAGAAGCACAGCACAAGGCGACATAAAGATATTAGCTTCGCGAGGGAAGATATTGCGAGTGAGTTAGCTAGGAGCGAAACCTTCCTAACGCACCAAGACGATGAAGCCAAACGCATAGGGGAGAAGAGGCAGCGATCACTATCATCGCAGACTGTTCAACCTTTGATCACTGACGCTATGAAGCCAACTGAAGATATGATCTATGCACTTGTGTTTCACTGGATAGTTGAAGATGGTCTGCCTTTCTATCTCCTGCATTTGAGAAGATGGTTCGAGCGGTGGCAAACAACCAGAGCTTGGCGGTATTGTGTCGTGACAAATATAACCAACTGCTCGATGGTGAATTCTCTTTGTTCACCAAGTACGTCACAAAGCTTCTGATGGAAGAGAGCTCATTTGCACTTGGATATCGCTTTCTGACTATTCTTCACGACATTTGGACCAACAAAAGCAAGGACAGTATCGTTGGAGCATCAATCTCCTTCATTGATCACAACTGGTGCTACCGCAACATTGCCATTCTTGCTGAGGTGAAAAATGACGGACATGGTGCCGCATCAATCGCTAGTTCAATTCAAGAACGTTATAAGGCTCGGTTTAACGTGGATATTGTGGAAATGTCGAAGTACACTGCGTCCGACACAGCGAATGCTGCTCGAAAGGTGTCTGAGTTTTTCGAGGATTCTGAGCAAGCTGACTGCTCAATGCACATTCTGAATCTCTGCATCGGATATGGTCTGGGATTGAAGGAAAATACGCGGACCACGAGCGTCTATGATCGTGACGCGCGATGCTATCGAAAGGTTGTCGAAATAATCACACCTGGTGGCCCATTTCCTGAAGGCGCTGCGGTTATACGTAAACTTCGTGCGTTGAACAACTACTTTTCGAGCGGCGAACGCCGCTCGAAGCTGGTAAAAATTCAGCAAGTACATTGTTACCCTACTGTGAAGCCAATCACTGACATTGATGTCCGTGTGGCCTCGTCATGTAGACTCCTACGGCGCTCGCTTCTCAATTTTGCTACTTTTCGTGCTTTCTTCTCAGGCTCAGAGTCAAGTGTGTTTGATGCTATTACAATCGAGGAGTGGAAGCTTGCGGCTGAGATAGAGGCAATCACTAACTTCATTTCGGAGCTTGCACAATTGGAGACTCAAAAGACTGGCCTTGTTGCATCATATGTCGCTGTGTTTCGGAAGATGGCGGAGGACGGACTGAAGGGAAGCTCCTTCAAAGTGTGTCGACTCGGAGAGCCACCAAACGAACGGACGACAGATGATACTCAACCGCGTCGTGTTGTACAACGGACAGAGATATCAGGTCTCGGCATGATATGCATTTCGAGAACACTTGCTCAGTTGCAAGATCGCTTCCCGCCATTGACCTCAGAGTTAGTGATGCTACTACTGCTGGATCCACGAACCAAAAACTGTGTCCCATCCATCGTTATGTGCATGGACAACCCTACTGCGCGTGACCAGTGTATACTTGACGGTACAAAACTCCTTTATGACCGACATGCCGAGCTCTACGAGAAGCAGCAACGTGAGCTGCGTGGCTTTGATGACGTGATGATTCCACCCAGTAGCGCCATGCTGCCCTCTGTCGACGTGGAGATGCTCCAATCTCCCGAGGCTTATGTCTTTGGTGCCCGGATTGCGATGACAACGAAAGCAGATATTGAAGAGTCACGATTTCGCGGCGAATCTGATGCAATTGTCAAGAGATGGCTTAGTGAGAATATCAACTGGGTGAAGGTTGCAAACAAACAGCATGAAACAGATGAGGTCGCATCTGACGATTATACCCAGGAGCTGATGGTACAGGGAGGCAACCACACGTATTGGAATTTGGCAGGGTTGTTCAAGCACGTTGACATTCTGATATGGTTTCGCAATGTTGGAGAGAAAGAGTACCCTTCCATCGCTTTGCTAGCTCGCATTTGGTTGGGAAAAGCTGCTTCCACAGCGTACCAAGAGCGTGTATTCTCGACAGGAAGTGTTGTAATGGGTAAGAAGAGGACACAAACCGATGCTGCACGCGCGGAGAAGCAGCTACTGCTTAGGCACAACAGAACGGAAGTAGTGCATATGCATCAATAGGGTCAGGATCTGGATTTGGATCTGGATCTGGATTTGGATCTGGATCAAATTCGGATATGGATACTCGGATCTGGATCGAATATACTTGGTTTCATTGCAGATTCCTTATCATTCATAAGTTTTATACCGGGTTTTGCTCCGAGTCGTAAGAGGATGGCCCTTACCTTTGGAAGGAATCGATGCTGAAATTTCTTGGATTCACTTGGGAATTGTATATGTTAGTTGCCATTGCAAAAGTTCGAGATAATGTAGGCCATGAGCGCTTACAACTTTTGCGTGCTTGGATTGGCCAAAATTCACGCCCTGGAGCCCGGCTTGGAAGCAAACGTCGAAAAGGAGGAGATGGAGGGTCTGCAGGCGCAAGAAGGCAGCGATCATGACCGCTGTGTTGGTGTTAGTGTCGCTACTGAGGACGCTGAAACACTGCGCGACGCGTGCGTCACAGACCAGACTCGTGGGAAGTACTCTAGTAGCCTCAACACCATCAAAAAGTGGATACAAACCGAGCTCGTCAAGTCGGATACCAACGCTGATCGATTGATTGACTCGTCTGGACAACTCGACCTCGAACACTTTACTCCAGGCTACTTTGAGAAATTCCTTGTTTACAAGCGATGTATGGTAAAGACTGTAACGCTTGGTGGCTACAGAAGCGCAATAAAAGATCTCTACCATGTGAAGCGCATTCCACTCCCAGCAGAGTATGGTGATAGTATGAAGCAGTTGTTCTCTGGCATGAAGCGAAAAGAAGCAGCGCATGACCAAAGCAGCAACCCACGCAATTCAGGCAAAACACCACTATCCTACTCAGTGTACAAGTCACTTTGTGAAGCAGCAATGAATCTCAGCGATGGTGGGTTTGCTCATTTGTTTCTGACGTCGCAATGGAATCTGATGTGTCGCTCTATCTCGGTGCAAACACTTCAAAGTCACCACCTGATTGCTGATGATGACAGCGTTGGTGTTGTATTTTACAAAACAAAAACAAACCAGGAAAGTGCTGGCCCAAAAGACCCGCGTCACATTTATGCAAATCCACTGAGTCCGTCTACTTGCTGGATCACAGCCCTTGCAATATATCTAGCATGCCATCCTCGCTTGCCCCCGGGCTCAATTTTCCCTGGGGCGAATCAGAAGCTACGTTTTGGCAAGGCTCTCAGTGGGCTTTTAAAATATAGCGGCCTCTCGGATGGATATGGCACACATTCTGTGCGAAAAGGTGTTGCAACATTCGCTTGTGGTGGATCGACAGGCGGGCCATCGATTGTCAGCGTCTGTCTGCGCTGTGGTTGGTCGCTAGGTGGTGTCCAAGACCGCTACTTTCGCTATGAAGCTGCAGGAGATCAATTTCTTGGCCGTGTGGTCGCAGGCCTGCCACTTAATGATGCCAAATTTGCTAGCCTCCCGCCTCATTTTGCATTTGATAATGATGAATTGGTGGATCAGTGCATGAAGACCACGTTTCCGTCGTATGGAAGTGACTTGAGCATGCGGAAGATCCTTTGTCTCTGCCTAGCATCTTTAGTGTACCACGCTGACAATTTGCGTAAAATGTTGCCCAAGGAGCATCCGCTACTGATGTGCTCTGTCTTCTCAAAGCAAGATCTAATGACTGAGCTGTCTTCCCGAATCATCACTGATAACTCAAGCTGGATTCGACCAACTGGTATACCTCCCTACATCGAAATGTACAAAAAATTTGACCTCCAACAGCAGTCTATCGATGCGCTGCCTGATATTCTAGAGGCCCGAGTAAGCAAAGTCATCGAAGAAAAAGGTGTTTCCGCAGGGCATGTGACGACAGAAACGCTGCGATCAGTTTTAAGCTCTGTCCTTGTCGATGTTGGACTTCGCCAATCTGACTCTACACGACTTTGTGACGAACCTGCTGTCCCGAGACGAGAACTTCACTTCTGGGGTGGCAAATTTCATATTTTGCCAAAGGATTTTAGTTTCCCCAGCATCGATCCACTTGGCGCATGGCAACTCTGGTGGTTTGGGAATCCATCACGCAACTACCCACCATACAAAGGAATTCCAACTGATGACCTTGGTTCGATACAAAAGAAAGCGACTTACTCGGAGTGGTCGATCATGATGCGTCACATCATAACTGGTATTGAAGCTGCCACAGGCAAAGAAATGGCCAAAATAAGTGACGAGGAGCACGCTATTGAGCTGTTTAAGATTGGGTTTGGGCAGCTGAAACTGAAGCCGTCGAAGCACAATAGACGAGTCAATCAGCTAAAACTCACCACTGTCCTTCGGCTTGTTCGTGAGAATCTGGGCGATAACATCCACCAGCGAAAAATCCCATTCAAACCTCGTAAGAGACGCAAAAGCCAACCCATCAACTGTGTGCCACCGAGCATACCACCTCACAGCACAGGTGCCGCATCAATGTAGAGCAGCGTTGCATAACAAACAAGATCATCACGATGCTCTTACGTTGCTAGGGATGCGTGGGCTGTGCTGGTTCCCCTTTTAAAAGCGCAAATGGCCGGTGTTAGTCAGGATCTGGAGCCAAAACCGTGGCCCCAGACGTCGAATAGCTGCTTCTGTGGATGTCATCAGCGCGATCAGTGCTTGCTGCCACATCAGTCATCGCCGTGGGAGCCCCAATAATCCCCCACGCTCACCATCTCATCCGCCTGGCAGACGCTTCGTCGCGGTTGCAGCTCCGTCTCGCTTCGTCGCCGAGCCACCTCCGTCTTGTCGTTCGCGGTGTGTCGAAGTGTTCTCCAACTGGACTATAAATCATTCTTTTTGGCCAATGGTTGCGTATCATTACGTCGTGTGCAAGCGGCTCTTATGAATTCGCAAGTCAATTGAATCTGGACTGTACCTGGACTCAACTCAAAATCGTCGATGCTCCTACCCTCTGCTTGGAGCACTGTTCATTATCCCCATCTTCCTGTCCATTAAAACGTGTGTCCTCTTCCTATCTAATAACTTGGGTAAGCTCTATGACACTCTTTATGAAGGCCCTGCAGAGGCTTTTGCCACTCTCCATTTGTTCACAGACAAGACCCCGAAATGTACGCACGTCTGGCTTGCTAAACTCAACTATTCTGTTGGCGTTATCATGATTACAATGATAACTATATTCATGTTTGTATGTCTTCCGTTGCTGATACTAGATTTGTACAGCAGGGCTCCTCATGTGAAAGTCGAAGACCAAAAAAATATCCAAAAACTCAGCTACACACGAAGTCGGAGGTTAATTAAAGATGCAATTCGACAAAATGCGAGTCTAGTTGAGTGGAGATGGAAATTAGTGCTACCAAAGAGAGTACGCAAATGGACACTGGATCTGCAAGCAACACGTACAGGAGTATTGCTCCTCATCATAACTCGGAAACTGAAGCCAATTGGTTCAATCTTGGATCAAGTATTGAAGAATATATGGTGGGCAATGATATTGGTGATGAAAAATGTGATTGGGGTTGTGGCCCATATTGTGAAAGTGGTGGCGGCGAGGATTGTCAACACGCTAATCAAGTGTATGTGTTGTTGCTGCAGCAAAAGAATCCAGGGCGGTGCTTCAAATGTTGCTGCATTGGTCTCGTATTCGATCAAATCAATTCCATCAGTCATTCGCATGTGCAAGCTTCCTTCTTTTGATCAAAGCTGCGATGATTATATCACCATGACCTACAGTGAGCTCATTGCTCACTATGGTTTTGTGCGACTCTCGCTTGTTTTTATTCGATTGTACTTCGTGCTGATGGTGCGATCGGTTGGTCGTTCACTTGGAGCATTTCTGAGAGATAGTCGTCACAGCTGCACCCGAAAGATAGCCGTCACCAACTAACGTCTCATCAACATAAGCACGAACGGCTCAACCGACTGGATCATATGGGCATGGAGAGCCAGAAAGAAAAATCGAGCTTCACGAGAACTCGATGCGGTCGAGCCGACCTGCAAGATGTCTCGGGCTTCGTCGCGCGCTTATTGGTTGCATCGTGGGTGACAGCGCAAAGTCCCAAGTTCTTCCCGCAGCGTCGCTCCACTGTTCCTAGCGGCTAAGCCATCTGGTATATAGTGGTTTGCTGCTGGTCATTCTCCAATCCGCCACCGGCCGCTAGCTCCAGTCATGGCGTCGGGAGTCAGCCTGCGGAGCAGCTCCGCTGTCAAGGGGAAGCGAGCCAAGGCGCCTCAACAGGCCAAGAAAGTCTGCTCGGAGAATACCAAGACACAAGTACGACCTGAGAAGCCAAAGCGCAAGGTATCTGCTGGAACTCTTCTCGAAGCAGCGTTTGCGATCGGCAAGGAGCTGCGAACTGCATGTTGTCGTCTCTCGTCCGTGTGCTCGGATGCCCGCCTGGTGGAGGAAATTCAGCTGTCTGTGCGCGATATGAAGCAGGTGCAAATGGAAGCATGGCATCTTGTGAATCTGCACACCCTCCGCTGCCTCGAGAACAGACTCCAGCTACCAGTCTATGACAAAACATTCTTCGATCACTGCTTATCCGGTGTCGCATCGACTGCCCATACTCACAGCATTGCTGCCAAGGACAGACTTTTGTGGGAGAGCATCGAGACGTATCGCAATGAAAGGCGCCGTGCTGGTCTCGAAGAAGTCTCCAATCACATTGGATACACGTACCTGAAAAGTGCGATGCGACAGCAAATGGAGGTAAACGCTACACTTATGATTCGGGACAATTTTAAGCGGCGGCTCAGAGAGTACGTGTTCGTCCGTTTCGGCACTTTGGACGATGACGCGCCAATTAGTGAGAAGAAGGCGAAAAAGCGGTTGGTCAACGAAGTCGTTGCGTCCTGTTTCAACATCCGAGAGACGTCGCTGGTGGAGTCTCTACTGATGCGTGACATTCTTTCAGAAGGAGGGCAGCCGTGGAGTGAGCAGACGATACCGTGGCCAGACAACATTGAGAACAACCTGAATTTCTACGTGCTGCTGACGTGGGAATTTCAAGTCGCTGTGGAAGCTCGGATGAAGCTAGTGGAATGCGAAAAGGGAGTGAAAGCTTTCTCCATTTTCCCAGTCTCTCGATCCTATATCGGCGCTCATATTCAAATCAACGGCTCGACCCTAGCCGGGTTTTACCAGCGCATTCGCGTCCGAGATGGACACAATGTCCTCGATGAGTGGCGCATCCTCGGCCTTGAGCTCTCTTATCAGTCATTCTCGAAGAACAAATGGACTGTGATGCGGACGGCTTTTTCGATTGAGCATTTGGAGACTATGCGCGCAGACTCGCCTTTACGATCAACTGCAGATTTCCGTTCCCTCTCGGTGGAAGAAAAGTACGTTTATGCCAGTCATCTCTTTGCTAATAGCATCTCCACCGACGGATACAGCGCTTCGGTTCACTACTACACTCGAGCCAGTGCTTCTGGAGATGCTTCTGAGCAGATTCCTCCGAATTACAACCCACAGATACTCGTGGGTATCGACCCAGGGATGCGGGCCGTGTGTACTGCCGCTCGAGAAGTTCTGCTCAAGGATGCTACTATCCCACGTACTCGTCGACGGTCTGCCCGGCGTCGTCGACGGCGCGGACGAGCTAGCAGGACTGGTGGGTTCCCACACTGGATACGTCGGCCAAAGATTACCTCTCGAAATGCTGAGAAGCCAGTCGAAGTGATCAGTGTAACCTCGCGCGAGTATCACCATTTGGCAGGGTTCAATCGCTTCAACGCCTTCCACACATCCCAGAAGCAGCAACACGCGGAGTATGCGCTGGTTATCAAGGAGATGCCATCTTTCAAGACGTCAAGCTACACTTCATACCTGAAGCGGCTTGCCTACTTTTGGAAACACTTGCCGTTCCTTTTGCGATTCAGCGAGGAACACAAGTATAAGAAGTGGCGCTTTTACCGGCAAAGAATGGCGCGCGTTGCGATCGATGCTATTGCTGAACGTGTTGTTCCGGCTGTGAGTGTGCGCAACTGCGTAGCATACGGTGACTGGAGTGGAGGGAGTGGCATCCGCGGCCATCCAGCATCCCCTGTCAAAAAGCTGAAGGCGGCCCTGAAGAAGCGGGCCCTGGTGATTAGCATGAACGAGTTCATGACGAGTAAGCTCTGCTCGCGGTGTCACCAACGCCTCGCTCAAGTTCGCTACACGAAACTAGTATACCCAAGAGGAGTCGAACGACCCAAGCGACGGCGAATCAATGGCAAAGCAGTTCCACGCGACACGTCTCGTGGCGCCCTCCGTGTGGAGGTTTGCCACGCTGTTCTTCGCTGCGAGAATGCCGAGTGCACAGCCCAGTATTGGAACCGCGACGCCAACGCGGCCATCAACATTCTCGAGCTGCTCAAGAGCAAGCTGCGAGGGCATGGGCGCATTCCAGCATTTCGACGACGCGAACAAGACCAGCATTCCGGTAATCGGCTCTAGGAGCGCACAGCGCCATCTGTATTAGTGGTGTCGAGAAAGGCACACACACGGACAAGTAGGTACTCATTCCCGTATAGCCGAAAGGTTAGTCGGACTATATACGCTAACAACGTTTTGATGGTGGTGTTCGTGGTGCTCTCGTTGCTGTCTTTTGATCGCCAAGGTCCCCAATACGTTCGATGGGATCACCTTGTGGAGACGGATGGGGAAAGAGGAGGAGAATCAGCCGCTGGCCCACGGTCTGGACCGTGCAAATTCCCACAACTCACCAGTTCCAAAGAGCAGCAGGCGGAGCCAATGGAGCCCGTGGACTGCGGAGATGACCAAGAGCGAGGCCTCAGAACGCTCCAAGTACGAGCGATGCTGGTCGGGGATGCCCTCGCGGAGCTTCAGCGACGCTGCATCGGCGGCTACATCCTCTTCCGGCCGCTCGTTCGCCTGCTCCAGTCCATTCTCAAGGCGCTCCTCGCGCGAGGCCGCTTTGATGCTCGCGCTGAGCAAGCACTCCTTGACATGGCTGAACTCGTGGAGTTTGTCAGATTTTCGGCATCCAGCCGACAGGTGTACGCCTACAGCATTAGCTACTGGTACACAATAGACTCCAAGTCCGTCGGCAAGGACAAGCTCATTCTTGGCCTCGGAAGGGGGGCTTTGGACACCACGGCCGAAACTGTCGCCACCCTCGTGCTCCATCCTCTCCGCGCAAAGTTTGTTCAGATTGCGATGGCTCGAGCCCTCGACATATTTTGCTGGCTCCCCGAGACTACCACCAACTCGACAAACTGGATCGACGGCGACTACTTCACCAGCTGCCACCGTGAGCAACTCCGTGAACTCGTGACAAAGATACAAACCCAACCGCTCTCATCGGTCGAATTCGCATTGAATGCGCACAAGAACATCACGAATGAGCTTGCTAAGCTAATCATAGCGTGCCAAGGTGATCAACGACCAGCAGAGTTGGAGAAGAAGTGGGCCACCATACCGCGATCAAAGGACCCAATGGCGGAATATCTGTTGGCGTATTACAACGAGGATTTTGCCAAAGACGTTCGATACGATCTCGGGACTTGGATGCTGCAGCCGCGCTTCCGCGGCATTGGACATCTTACAGTGACCAACCAATCGCAAGTTTTGGCATCGCGAGCTTCCTTCACGATTCTGCTTGACGAACTTTCTGTTGGTGCACCACTACGATGCAGACGAGTGGGGTTGTACGAATCGAGATGGCTCAACTCAGACGTGGCAATTCAAACGATGTCTATGCCAGATGCTGTAGATACGTTTCAGCAGAACGCCAATCGGTGGTTCAAGCTGAACCATCCCAATATCGTCAAGCTCTTTGGGGTGTGCAAAGACAAAGAGAAGATACTGCTGGTGTGTGAATCAGTGGGAAGCCAGACACTTAGCCACTATCTATTCCCAATCAGCGCATCAAAAGAACCGCCTGTCGCAGTGAGGTGGCGTAAAATGCTTGAGATCGCTCGGGGGCTCCAGTATCTCCACAACTTAAACATCGTCCATGGTGATATTCGATTGACGAACATCTGGCTCGGGCAAGATTTAACTGCTAAACTTGACTGCAGCTCGTTTATCAAGCCGTCACCAAAATCTTTTGTGCGATTTCTCCCTCATCCACGCGTAGGAGCCCCAGAATGCTTCAAACAGGCAGAGCCAGAGTTTTCAACAGAGTCAGATGTGTACATGCTTGCCAAGCTCATCATACTGACCCGGTTTCCAGAGCGCGAAGGTTACTTGTGGCTTAAAGACAACGGAGACCACGCACTTCGAGACAACGCCCTATCAGGCAGATTGCCCGACCTGACAAGAAAGTTTTCGGACGCGCAGTCATCGCTGCTTCACCGAATGTGCGACGTCAACCCGCGCAATCGCCCGTCAATGAAAGATGTAGAAAGGGAAATACGATCTGCAAACTTCCCGTCCGATATCTGTGGCTATGCACGGGCAATGCGCGTGGCGCACGAACGAAACATTTTCTATGGACAGTTGGCAAGGCTTTCAGATGTCATTCTCCCTGAAACCGAGTGGCCCTTACAGCCGAACGAGATCGAAGCAAACAAAGCATTTTACATTGGCTGCGCTGTCATGGATGGAATTGCCCCAGAGTTGAAGACAGGCACGTCGATCTCTCATGCCTCCGACGTGTTTGGATTGGGAATTCTGATTGCCACGATGGTATCTGGAACTGGTTGGAGAGATCTATACCCAGGATCACCCCCTCCTTGTGTCATTGGGTCATGGATATCAAACAACGTTTTCCCGCCGAAACCAGATGACTTCTCCGAGCAAGGATGGGAGTTAGTCCAGCGGATGTGTGCGTTTGATCCGGCGGTCCGTCCTTCGATATCGTCAGTTGTTGAAGCAATCGGCAAGATTTTGAACGATTCATCATATTCTGTTGAGGAAGCGCAACTCGTATGGGATCCGACAATTCTTCATCTCTCGAGCCAAAGAATGTCAATTTGTCAAGCTCTTCAAGTGTTGGATCGACAGCTCGATGGACAGAGTGAGGATGATACATTTGCCAAGGGCACGCGTCGGATTCTACTCAGAGTTCACGATGTAAA
The DNA here is from genome assembly GCA_024867545.1 of Phytopythium helicoides. Classification (NCBI taxonomy): domain Eukaryota; phylum Oomycota; class Peronosporomycetes; order Pythiales; family Pythiaceae; genus Phytopythium; species Phytopythium helicoides. The sequence continues at coordinate 1,497,105 of JANFNE010000006.1, read as the reverse complement.
TCGCATGCTGAACGAACAAGCTCATGGCTCACACCAAATCTCGATCTCAATTGCTCGAACATTTGTACATATTCTCGAGTCCTTGCTCGAGCTCAACAAGGCAGAAAGTAGTTTGGTCTCTTTCTGGTCGCAGTCGGTGTGTTCAACTCATCAGCAGATCCATGCTTTGCATCGGTCAGTAGACTTCATTTTGAGGGAGCTCCAACTTCCGCGCTCAGGTCTAAATGGCACTTTGCACGACTGGAGGCAGCAGTGGGAGCTTGAAAAGAAAAATCGAGTTCACAAACTGGACAGTGACCACTCTTGGGGAATTGCCCACCACAACACAGACTCCAGAGTGGTTTTGGCCCCCACACACCGTCGCGAGCAACAGTGCTAGCACTCTTGGCGTAGGTGGGTTTGGGAGAGTCTACTCGGGTCAATGGCTCGATACCCCCGTCGTCATCAAGAGGGTGGATATAGCTAACGAGGGTGATCGAGTGCAGTTTCAGCATGAGGTCAATGTTTGGTACCAACTTCATCACCCCCACGTGATTCAGCTCTTTGGCGCATGCGACGCAGGAGATGATCCATTTTTCGTTTGCGAATATGCAGAGAATGGACGACTGGATCACTATCTTGAACGTGACGAGGCCAAGCGTGCGCAAATATCCTGGGAAAAACTGCTTGAAGCATCATTGGGCCTAATGTATCTCCATTCCAAAGGGATAGTTCACGCCGACCTCAAGTGCGACAACATTCTCGTCAGCAGGGACGATAAGGCTAAACTGTCGGACTTTGGGCTGAGCCTTGAGGTCGAATCTTCATCAGCCCATAACAGCAACCAGCAATCGTTGGGAGCGGTGCAGTGGAGAGCCCCAGAAGTATTGCGCGGTGAAAAGCCGTCTTTTGATTCCGACATATTCTCATTTGGAATGTGCATCTACCAAGCAGTCAGTGGGCGAATTCCCTGGGGCTCACTTCCTCAAAAAAGAGTGATAGAGAACGTCATCAAAGGGGAACTTCCAGAGCGACTTTCTGTCTTCTCTGATGGGCAGTGGGACCTCATCCAACAAATGTGCTGTTTCGAACCCTGTGATAGACTTGGTCTCCAGGACGTCATTGCTATTTTGCGTCAGATCGTCGAATGGAACGGCGTGCTGGAAACAATTTTCGTCAGATAAGCAAGTCAAAGTTGGCAAATAGAAGTTTTCACGTTGCAGCAGTCAAGTCATACAGTCTCGACAGCAACTCGATTCAAGCGTTTTCCGGGGAAGTGTGGCTTTCCTCCACTTCCTGATGGCGTTTTCGATTTATTGGATACTTTTGGTCTCACTTCCCGTGAGAGCCCAGCTGCTGCCGAATGGCACACTCGGAGTCGACCAATTTGCTCTGTCAGTAGTTTCATACATGCCGCTTTTCGCGGTAACAATGCACTCCAAATTCCGTAGTATTGTGCTGTTGTTGAATCTTCCGTTCTTATTGGAGCGCCTACAGCAAACATAGAGCTGCTGGTCGACGAAGTACCGCTTTCATCTTCGATGGATTCACAACCAACACCACCCTTGAACTCGTAAATTGCAGCTCGCTCGAGCTGATCTAATCCACACTCGGTGTATCGCAGCGCTCGAACCTCTTGTGTGTACTCTGTCGGCCAAAAGTACGCTCTCCCAGATACTAATGGGATCGTTATTGAGGGTCCTGCAGGTAGTGATTCCGTGGTTTTTACCTTGCTTTTCTTCCCTCGACCTACTGGAGTCACGGCACTGACGTCCTCTCGTGCGTACGATAGCGGCCACTTCGGAATCATTTTTATGCTTGCTGTAGTCTCCTCAACGCTGCGCCGCTGCTCCCGCTGCTGCATCGCGGGATACATGCCGACCAGCACGTGAGTTAACAGTATGATGAGAGTCTCGGGATCACGTGAACTCGCGGCAATTTTGTACTTCACATCCCCAGCGCCAACAATAGTGTGAGTGCTGTCAAACAGCACAACACAATCACCCTCACTATTGGCATCTGCTACTTGAGTGTCAAATTGAGTAATCCGAACTGCGTCAAACATAGTCTGAGTGAGCAGCTTCGAATATTGCCGTGGATTCTCAGCGATAAAATCCCAGTAGTATAGAGGGAGGCTCTTTCGGCACACGTCACAGTGGAAACGCTCGGGGTGGCGGTTTTCGTCATTCAAAGCGGCCCATCGACTACAAGAAATGTGAAAAGTCTGTCCACAGCCTTCTCGTGCGCAGAGCAGATATTTCTTCATTGATGACGATGACGAGTTTATCCGGATGACTTTGTTGCACATTGCACACGTTCGGGAGGCGAGCACTCCAGTTTCGTCATAGTTTGCAACGCTTGATCCAGCTGCTTTGCGCTTTCCAGCTCTGGCGCTTTTGATGCGATTGCTGCCGCCGGACCTGGGGCGATACTGGTCGGCAAGAGTCCTCGATCGTCCATTGTAGTTCTCAACGGCGAGAACAACGGATAAGTTTGCACTTACGATAGACGTGAGCAGGATGTTTAAATTATCGCCTTCAAAATCAAGCAGTGCAGCTGCTCCTCGCTCTCCCGTCATAGTTAGTGAGAGCTGGAACGGCTCGACAGGAACGAGAAGAATGCGAGATAGCATTCGTAGGAGCCTGTCCTTAAGCAGTGCATGGAGCGTCTGCCGAGCATAGTGTGAAAATGAGCGAACAAGATCAAAATATGCAAACATACCTCGAGTTTCAAGAGCAGTACAGGAGCCTTGCACATATTCCACAAGGTCGCAGCAGCCAGAACCGCAAGCTCTCCGTCCCCTCCATCGGCATCGGCCTTTTCGGTTATTCGCAGTAGCACGGCAAGCCCAGACATAGTATCAATTTGGAGCTGGCACTCATTCTGCACTGAGAAGGCAAGCAGCGCGGCGGCACTGACATGGCGCAAAGACCGATCGGTGGCACACTGCGAGTCGTGCAACAACATAAAGAGCGGGCAGTTGTGTCTGTGGGAGGCACAGCCCCATCTACGAGGTCACAGCCAGTTGGAAATGCATATGAAATGTTAGCACGCATCTCATTGATATGCAAAGAGCCTCAGCTAGTCGGATACCCAGTACATGAGCTCGCGCTGAGCCTTCCCCGTTCCGAGTGCGCCAGGCAGCCCAAAACTCTGCGTCACTTCGCAGTCAGTCCTCACACCATGTATTGCATTGTGCAAATCCAATACAATGTACCCACCCTGTGCAGTAGCGCTGAACAGCTATCGACGACGAGCTCTTGGCCAGGAGCGTGACTCTCCGCACCCCTTGCGCCTGCACGAGCTGGTCGCGGAGCTTGGCGTCTCGCGCCAGGAGCAGCAGCCGCCTGGCATCATCCTCGACATCCTGCGCTCTTCGCTCCTCGCCTTCATTTCGCAGCAGCAGAGCCACGATCTCCGAGAACGCGGCCTTCTCCATTGGTGACGCCCGACAAGTTTAGCTTTGCGCGGTGCGTGGTCTCTCCACTTCAACTTGGGCAGCTTGTGTCTCTAGCCAAAATGGGTTAGATCGACATGTGGATCCGAGGAACGGTGCCTCACGATAGTTCATACAAACCCCAAGTGTGCGTCTTCACGACGCCACGACGCCCATGAGAAAGTCCCGAGCAGCTACAGCGACCGGTTCGCCACCTTCGTCATCTCCGCCTCCGGCGCCTGCAGTCGCGCGCTTCACGGGCTCCAGCTGCATCTGCTGCCGCGTGGATCGCGGTGGGCCAGCGCGTCAGAAATAGCAGCGCGGTCGGTGGCTGTTCCCGCGTCGGTGCCGCGTTCGTAGCTGCCCCACAGCCGCGAGGAGCGTTGAGAGAAGGATGGCAACGTCCACGTCTTCGAATGGAGGCGGAGGGCTCTTCCAGGGATTCCGCAAGAAAATGGGACGGTATGGGGCCACTGGGGTGGCCGCCGGGCCGGAGGGGAAGAAGAGCGAGATGGAAATGGACAAGGACGCCCCACCGGCGCTTGCGGCTGCGGTGAGGGAGTTTTCCGAGCAGGACCAGCTGCTGAGGAGGCTCGACAGCGAGCTGAGCACGATGCTGCAGCAGCTACAGGTGACGATCCATCATGTGAGTTGAGGCGCCCAACAGGGGACTGACTCGGTGACTGAGAGCACAGCTCACGTGCACGTCGATGCTGCAAGTGGCCCGACTGTTTTCCGAGTCACTCAGGTGGAATGCAACGTGCATGGATGGATGATCCACTCAATCTCACCAAGAGGTGCTTGTGTTTCCAGATCCGATACTGTAACCCACCAGCTGAGTGCAGAGTTTCTCGAGAATGTGGAGCGCATCGTGCGCGACGGAATCGATATCACAGAGCAGTCGATTCGGTTTACAGTAGTCGACCCGCTGGCAACCCGTCTCGAGCGTCATAATCAACTTATTACACAGCTCACTGCTCGCAACCAACTCGTACAGAGTCGCAATGCCGCACGCGAGGCAGTTGAGCACATTATTGCTGCTGGATTACCCGAGGTTGACGAAAGACGCCGCAAGGGAGAGTCCAAGCTTGCGGCACTGGAGATGGAACTAGATGGCATCCAGCGGGAGCTGGTACCGACTATTGGTGCGTTATTTTCACTCGGAAGAAACAGTTTTTGCATGTAGAAGCTGACTTTACATGGTGGGGTTTCCTAGAGGATCTGACTCATGGCCAAGGATTTTCGAACCAAAACGATCTATTCGCTGCCATGGTGCGTAGCAGATGCATGGTGCTTTCAAAGTATATTCCACTAAATGTTATGATCATCATGCAGCGGCTGCACCTCGCTACCTTCTTCTTCAACGGGAACAAATCGCTATTCCCGAGCCTTTCAGCGACAGAGATGGAGATTGTGACCGGCGCGACTTATTCCAATGCTCAACGCACATTATCCACGGTGTCGCAACCATCGTCCCAGCCATCAAGCACATCGTATCGGCTGCACAAGATGTCAAGCATAACATCGGAGGACTGGTCCGAGATCGATGGAACTAGTTTCCCTGAAGATGAAGACATTGATACGGTGTCACGTCCTTCAATTACGCTTGAAGAGTTTGAGCTGGGACGCTCACCACCAAACCTCTCTGATATGCTTGCACGAGCAAATAATACTTCTAGCACTTTACAGCTGGCAGTTCCAACTCTCAAGGCGCCATCTGAAATGGTCGATCCTGAAGAATTGAAAACAGTCGCAGCTCACCCAGTTGCCTTGGCACACACGAACGATGAAGACAACCATTCATCTTCACAGCCATCCGAGGGCGTCAGCAGCGATTCGGATGGCATTGAGATGACTTCGGTGCTGTCTCCCCCACGCTCGCGACTCAATCAGCTACAGAGCCCAAGCATGTTCACCTCGTTTCGCAACTCATTTCGGGGAAAGCTTGGAGGTACCCCACGGCCCCGCTCACCTCGTGCACGCACTCCCAATGGTAGTGATGGTTTACCTGATGCTGGCTACTTGGTTGTTTCTCCAACTGGCACTGGTGGATCGTCTCCTCGGTCACCTCGCCGGGTGCGTCGCAAAATTCATGCATAGTTCTAAAAGCTTCTCTAACTCCGTTCACTTATTGAAGAGGCACAAAGTAGCTCCGTCAGGCTCGACACCTGCGATTGGTCTATCGGCAGCTGAATGGAAAGCCATTCAAGCGTGTTTGTGGGACATTGACGTGCGCAAAGGTCCCCAACGAGAAGCAGAGAGTCTCCCCGACACTCCTTGTCACGATTTACTAAGTCAGCTTCTGCGAGAGGTTTGTATTCGTTCTAGCACATTGATAGAAGATGTTTGTCGATTAACGCAACGTGATACTGTGGTGAATAGCACCCACATATCCTGCACGAATGCCTGTCCATGCTCCAGCTTCATGAACTAGCGAACATTTCCATGGTGAGTAAGCGCAATCCTTTTGTGACGCAATGCATGTTTACGAACGAATGCAACGTGCAGGTCAATCGACATTTGAGGTCGCACATGCTGGGTTGCCCACCATTGTGGAAGCAATGCATTCGCTCATCTGGTTTAGGGCAGTCGCGTCGACACACAGTGTGGCTAGCTGCATTTTATGAGGTTACTCCATGGAGATCGGATGATGGGGCGTTGCCGCATCTACTTAGCCGCGAGACGAGAAAACGGATGTATGAACAGCTCGTGCTGAAAGTCGGGACAAAACTTACAGAGGCAGCAATGCACAAAGAGCCTGCGTCTGAGGAGGATATTCAGCTGCTGTCATGGATGCATGAGATCGACGTGGACGTAGCGCGCACGTGCCACAAAGACATTTACGCAAACGAACCGGTGTGTATAGCCATGATGAATCGACTTCCAGTAAGCGCTAACTCGATTTGCATGTTCTGAAACACCGCCAGGACGAAAGTGATGAAGAATATACTGATTCAAAACCGACATCAACCCGATCGCACGCTTCATTGTCAACACCAAGCGGAGGCAGTTCTGAAACAAATGAGACTTTTGCCGGCGCAGAATCGCTTACGTCGTCTGCTAAGAACCAGATCAACGCAGCCGCACTCAAGCTCACGGAAGAACCACTATTGAATAGTCCTCGTTCAGATGACGACGCAAGTACTCATCGTGCACTTCTAGAAGCCAAAACTAGGCGTGTGTTGCGGGCGTATGTCGTGTACAACCCACGTGTTGGGTATTGCCAAGGCATGAGTTTTCTCGTCCGGCTATTAGCTGAAGTGGCCGACGACGAAGCCGACATTTTCTGGCTATTCGTTGGATTCTCGGAGCCTGAGAATGATCGCAATCTGTATGAGCCTGGGTTGGCAGTGCTCCAGCCTTTTCTGAGCAAGTATGAGGTTCTCTTCTCAACACACATGCCTGAGCTATATGAGCACTTCCAACAAGAGGGCGTGCATGTTGCGTCCTTTTGTACCCGTTGGTTCATGACACTCTTTTCATCGTTCGAGACTGCGGGTCCGCGTCTTGTGGTACGACTGCTCGACATTTTCGCGATCGATGGGTGGCGGATTATCTTCAGCATGGCGCTGGTGGTACTTGACGAGTTGCGTGGTCGCCTTGAGCGCGCTGACATGGAAGGCATTTTGAAAGTTCTGCAATCTCCAAGGACATATATGGGAAAGCAAAGTGCCTCCAAGCGTCGTCAACTCTTGCGGCATGCGCTCGCATTCAGCATTTCTCAAACGATCAACTCCATCTAGCGAAGAATATATTTTACAAGCCTGCTGTTCATGGCAATGTTGTTCGTCCATAAGAATCTAAAAAGACGCATTTGTTTTATCTATCCATATTGCACACGAGCAGCTGGCACATGATGCAGGAGCCTGGTTTCTCGTCCACTATCGCATCTCCATTCGAGTGAGAGCCAACAGCAGGCACCTCACGCAGCGTTTGAAGCGGATAGCGGGCTCGCCAGTAAACAATGAGCATCGCGACTCCCACAACGAGGAGGAAAAAGAAGTTTGTATAGAAAAATAGATTGGTCGCAACTCGAATAATTGTGGATCGCTCCGGTGTGAAAACCGAAACGTACGGCGAGCAAAGCGCGACGTGTGCGATACTTGACATCACTAGGCCGTGGTACAGGCGCTGGTACGCAAGGAAGGTAGGTGAATCTTCGCCTTGGAGGCCGCTGGAGTCGCGCGTCAAACCATGGCGAATGCACAACAAAGCAGATAGCGACGGCGAGCGTAACCCACAAATAGAACGTGAGTGACTCCCATCCAAATGACCGCAGAGTTGTCGAAAGTACGGCAGAACAGCTTGGAACTACGATCAGGAAGCCGCCACCAAAGTCTTGACGGAACACCATGATGTCCTTCCAAGTGACAGCGAGTAGCTCACTGAGCGAAGCAGGGAGTCGTATATCCTCAACAAGCCGCCCAATGCAAGTGACGCAGTCCGTTGGCCGCAACATCGGAGAGCTACTGCCTCTGGGAAGAAGTAGTTTCTCCGCACAGAACCGATGAGCACTTTGAGGCACACTTCGACCGTGATCTGACGACTGACAGCTGCACACTGTTATCCACGTACTTGGTGCCCGTCGGCTACAGCTCTCAGCAATCTCCCAATGCGTGGCCTTGAACACTTTGAAAGCTCCCATGTATGGCAGAAAAAGCACTGCTTCAGCGAGAAGGTGCGCTCGTTGCCCAGACATAGCGCCTTCCACTTCGATAACCTGTAGCGTGCACATACAATGGTTAGTTCGTCCTGCTTCACTCACAAAGAGCCTTCAAGATATTTAGTTGGCACCTACCGAATACCCGGGACCTCGTCAGTAAATGACGTCCACTGAGGATGTTCAAGACGACACAAGCTTTTAAAAATCGAATCTTCAACACGTGTTAGCGAACTCAATGCAGACTGGGGGCTGAAGCTTGAACCAACTGGGATACGCGACTTCGAATGACTGCATTAATATAGCCTGTTCTTGAAAAGGCAATCTCTTTTGCTGAAGTCGATGCCTGAAAACGTGACGCCAGAAGTTCTCTGTCAGTAAACCGTGAATTGCGCGGCAGGACTTTGAAAGTGCAACAACATCCGACACGGAAAGGAGGAGCGCTAGGTGAATATAGCAGTCCACGCCGATACAAAGGGCTGCTACGCCATCGTTGGGCGAGTCCAAGGGAGCAACACCAGGTAGTAATGAGCTCACGGTCCGATCTTCACTTCGCAACCACTAAGTATGTGCTGTTGAATCCAGCAAGCAGAGCAGATCACGACTGCAGTGCACACGAGTAAGCTGAATACCTGACTCGTTGCAAGCTGTCGAGGAATCATGGCACGAACGTAGCAGTAGAATGTCCACGCTGCAACAGCAGCACCCGAATATGCCCACACAGCAACATACCCCGCTCGCTGCTCAATCAATAGCATGGATTTGTCGACCTTTGTCCAAAGTTCATCCTTGGAGTGCCTCGAGGTACGAGAGTCAGGGTGCTTGAAGCACCAGCAACTGCGCAATAAAGCCGATCATGCCGGTGAATGTACCCATGAATGCGGTCGGAGATTTCGAACGCGTCAGAGAGTCTCCAACTTCGGTCTCAAGTGCCCACAAATTGTAACTATACACAACTGCTAAGAGCAGTGTGAAAGACCACAAGGCACATCCTGCGACAACAAACACGATGCTGCCACTGAACGCCTTCGCACGGATACCAAACGAAGACGACGCGATACTGTACGACATTGGAATCGACGAAAACAAAGCCAGGACAGCGCAGACCGTCATGGGGAATACTGGAACCGATGGTCCAAAGTAGACAATTCCGAGGTCGACTAGGACGAAGACAAAGCAGCCCGCGATTCCTAATAGCGGACCAACGAGAAACTGGTTGATCCAATCTTCCGCTTGGGACCGAAACCCGGTCTGGATACTTTTAGTGTTATCGAATCTTCGACCTTGAAGTGGCTGTGGCTTGAACATCGCCAGTGACTGCAACAACAACACCTGGGCAACGAAGAATTGCACGCCAGTCAGAAGATGGATACCTTTTACCCGGAAGAACTCCTCACTCCAGTAGAGAACGGTGCACGCCACCGCCCACCCCATACTCATGAGCGTCCACGCAGCTCCTTGAAGAGTAACGAAGCGTATGCCACCACGAAAGGCTGAAATAGTCTGTAAGAGGAGTGCATCTTTGGAGCAAGTATGCAGTGACCAAAGATCATACCACACAGTGATGACAAGAAACCAAAGAGGTATAAAACTTGCTCTGCATGCTGGATGCGATCGTTTCCGTGGACAATTTCTGCGCTAACGAAAAGAATCATGGAGCCGATAGCAATCACCGCATTGACAGCTAGTCGCCATCGGATCGGGATGTCTCGGCAAAGCTCGCGCCAGCTCAGGCTTGTTGTTGCTGACTTTCGACGGGGCTCGACAGTTCCTAATGTCGTGGGCTCGCGAAAGTGAGTGATCGACGAGGCAATCAGGAAATGCGGAACAAGTGAAAACACCCCCATCAAGCTTGGAACCCCTGACGGAGCACGCTGCCACGCGATGATAGTTAAGAGCAAGGAATCGAAGAGTAGCTGGACGGCAAACAAACTCCATCCAACCGCTTGGCGAACTACAAATCGTGTCCCGCCTTCAAATGGCTGCCAGAAGCGATAAGACGGGAAGTACCGACGACCCGATATCTGTGCGATTCCGCATCCCACAACACTTGCGCCTGTACCGAGTGCGACACAGAGAACTCGCACCGCTCCAGCCATGCTGTTGTGGAAAACATCCACCAATACGTGGAAGGATGCACAAGTCAGTGCGAATATCAGGAACAGGGCAACATCGGTCTTTGCTGCATGCGGGGAACTTTGCGATGACAATGCTATCTTCGCGCCACGTGGCGGGGCCTTGAAGGATGATAGGGAAAGCGCAATTGCAACCGTTGAGGCTGCCCCAAGAGAAAACACACACACTGAGACTGGCTCACCAACGTAGCGGCTGTTCATCCACAAGACGATCATCAGCGCCATGTCAACACCGTACCAAAACCAGCCCATCGTCTGTAAAAAGACAAAGCGCGTGCCACCGATGAACGGTTGCCACCAATGAAAGTCTTGGTTGAGTCGGATTGCTCCCATCTGCGCGATTGGAGTAGCAATCGCGATGGCGAGAGTGCCGATTGCCCACCAAATGCGTTCGTGTTGGAGAAAAGTCTGTACAGCTGGGAAATGTGCAACGCCATCTATCGTTCGGGAGGAATAGGATACCAGACTGACAGCCAGCGCGCTGAAAGTGAGTAAAGCCGCAACGAAAACTTCTGGAGGGTTTTTGCTGTGGTTCACCACTGATGTGGGTGCAGCATCATTCCCTCCGTCGGAGCGGAAGAACTGGAGTGAAACCAGAAGTAGCACTTGAGAGACTAGACCCATCAAACCCAGGGTTGTCGCGGGACCCACAGAGTAGAGCGTGGTCGAGTTCGACTTGGTCGAGTCTGAGTCTACGCACAGGATCAGTGACCCTGCAATGACCCCGGCGAGAAATTGCCAGCCCAGGTACTGCAGCAGCAGAAACATGCGGTCGCCCTCAAAGGGCTGCCAGAAGCGGTAGCCGGGGATCTCTCGGCAGCCGTAGACGATGTGGATGATGGCAGACGATATCATGAAGAGTGAGCATGCGAGCGTGATGATGACGCTGGACTGCAGCAGGTGTGCGCAGGCGTCGTATACCATGAACATGAGTGTGGCGGAGGCCGAGATGAGCAGGCTGACGATGGCCTTGGTATTTAGCGGGAACTGGAACTCGGGGCGTCCCGGGGGTCCCTCTCGGAAGCTGGACAGGCTGAGGTTGAGCAGAATCTGCGCGCTGAATCCCGTGACGCCGAGCAGCAGGTACAGCCCCTGGAACCACTCTCTCACGCGGTAGTTGGCGAGCACGACGGCCGAGGCCGTGAGCACGAGCGCGTCAAGGCTCCATCCGAAGGCCTGCATGCACGCGAACTCGACGCCGCCCTCGAACGGCTGCCACCACTTGAAAGCGGGCGAGCGCAGCGACCCGGCGAGCAGCGTGAGCGGGCCGATCCACGCGAAGCCGAGCGCGCCGAGCGCCACGAGCGTGAGCACCACGCGGTGCGCGCGCGCGCCCTTCGTACTGCAGCGTCTCCGCCGCGATAAACAGGAAGAAGGAGCCCACGGACAGCACCAGCGCCGTCACGCGCATGTGCTGGCTGTCGCGCTCCATGGCGACAGGCGCCCGCGGGATCTATAATGGCGGTAAGCGACGTTTCACCTGAACGTTTCGGCTGTGTGGGCCACATTTTTTTTTTTTTTTTGAAAAAAATGAACACAAAATAACCTGCCAAATTGCCGAACCAGCATGGCGATGGCGCCGTGGGTGCGCGAGGTGTCGCGCTTCTGGACGGCGCGCGCGGACGAGCGCTGCCCGGCGCCGCGCTCCGACGAGTACGCGGACTGGACGCTGGCGCAGCTCAAGCGCGAGATCGCGGCGCGCCAGCTGCGCGTCAACCCCAAGCAGCGCACCAAGGAGGCGTTCGTGCGGCTGCTGCTGGCGGACGACGAGGTCGAGGCGGCCGACGATGGCACCGAGAGCGAGGGCGGCCGCGCGACAAGGTCGCAGCCCGGCGACGCGCGCTCGCAGGAGGTCGTGGACGTCTGCGACGACGAGGAGGACGACGACGCCACGGTCGTCGCGGTGCGCGCGAGCGCCAGGTCGGACGCCAGCGAGCCCGCAAGGCCGCAGAAGCGCCGCAAGAAGGCGCCGACACTTGTCCAGCAAACTGCCAGCAGCGACGCCAGCGTGAACGTCAAGTCGACGGACTATTATCGACATAAGCTGAGCCTGCAGGCCGCGAGGGTTGACATTGAGACGCGCCGGTTGGACCTCGAGATGAAAAAGGAGCAGCGAAGCGCCGAGCTGCACGCCGTCCAGCTCGCGCTGGCGGAGGAGCAGCTCAAACAGGCGAGGCTGACAACCCAAAAACTCACGGGCGAGTGGGTCGTGGATCAAATGCTGCAGAAGAAGAGGCTGCGCGAGGCCGGCATCTCGCCGGACGAAATGTCTGGACTTGGCATTTCTAATTTACTCAATGTTGTTGCGCGGGGTGATCCACAAATAACTGAGAGGCGCGCATGCGTCATGAACTTGTTGGATGCTTCCCACCTAGAACGTCTCGACGCGCGCGTCCACCGTATCCTGGGAGGAATGGGAGGGAGGAGTACTAGCTCCCTCTAATGCGGTCGTCCCTCGGCGCTTGGACCGGATCATAAGCCGCCTCGCCGTTTCTAGCTCGCGCTCAATATCCTCACGAATCTGCCGACGCATACATGCCTCGACCTCATGCAGACGCTGATTGTGGAGCTGATCATCTTTTACTCGACGATACTCCTCGATGGATGCGTGGCGACGGACCCTCTCGTGCTCATCTGCAAGCGCAGCTTGGGCGGCCTCCAGCTGCTTGTGGAGATGGTCTACGTGTGTCCTTAGCGCTATTTCACGCCAGCTTTAGTTGTCGACTCGTTTCTTGGGCATTTTGTAAAGCGCGAGAATCACTGGGTGCAGTAGGCTCCAATAGTTGAAGCTCTCGCCAAGAATGCGCCATCACAGCTGGGAACTCTGCCAGCTCACTCATTTTTATCAACCTCCGATAGACGGTATGTTTTGCAAATGTTCTCTGAAGTATGCATGCGCATCGTTCTTCCTTTTCCCTGCGCAGTCGGCGCAGCTCTTCGTCAACAAATCTAAACAGTGTGCGCCACAATGTCATGCGACGCCACTGAAGCTGGATGCATCTCGCTGCAGAAAATCGATGTCGACGTCTCTTTTTTCGATACCAGCGCTGTAAAATTGTTGCAAATCGGGAGTTTAGGCGGTGAGCGTGTGCCCACCGCCACAGAGTCCTCGCCACTACTTGGCGATGGTACGCCTGCTCTCTCCATTGTAAATGCATTCGCCAGGTTTGCTGGATTTTCTGGGCTGCTATATCTTGACGCTGTCGAGTCCGTCTGATGTAGTTACGGATATACCGTGTGACGGTCTTGCTAGCTTGAGCAATTCGGCGTTCTCGAGCACATTGATTCCTGATGTGTTTTCTCCAAATGAACTGAATGTACAATGCGGCAACATGACTGACTTTCAGACGCATCCGAGCCGTCTCGCGCGCTTCTTTCAGCGAGCGTAGTCGTTCCGCCTCTGCTAATTCTTGCTTCAGTTTTTCAACTCGGTACGCCTTCATCCAAAATGTCATGTTCAACAAATGAGGAGAACTTAAAACTTGTAGATTATCTCAACGCACCTGTTCGGTTGCGCGCGCATGTGCCTTCGCTTGTCTGCGCTTTGTAACATCTGCAGCACGTTGTTGTCGAGCAAGGGAGGCGTCTGTGTAAAACCGGTTCTACATTCAAGATGACAATTGATTTGCGACGGTTAAATTACGTCGGGCTGACAACAGCGATCATAACACTTCACCATACCGCGATGGACGCTGCAAAAGCGTATTGACGTAGATTGGTTCGACTCGACGATGCTTGGCGCTGAAGAAGTTGCGCCGTTGTGGCCTCAATTTCACTGCCCATACTTATTCAAATGTGCAAGAACAACAATCATTTGCAGCTTGACCAGCATGGTTTATTAAAAATAGCCAGCTAGCCCAGCCAAATACGGCCGCCGTTTCACGAAAAAGTTAGCCCGATGTAGTATTTGTGAGTCGGCTTTGCCCAAACAATGGGGAAGCGAGTGCCCTACACTCGTTCTCGCGCTTCATGTTATCATCGGCAGAAGTTGATGCTGTTGCGCCACTTCCAGGACGTCGACAGAATACGGGTGAGAAGCGGCCCAGCCTCGTGCAACAGAAGCTTCATGCCGCGCTGCTAGATGCTGAAAAGACGAGTAGGGATCTATCAACGTCAAGCTTTAAATCAACATCAACGAGTATATCGATCGCATCGCAACTGCCACCGTATGTACCAGCATTGGACTTGCAAACTCTTCGTCTCATGATATCTCATGTGAAGTCAAACTATGTTGCTAATTCCTTTTGTTCAGGAAGAGAAAACGGGCTTGAAAGTGGATACTCGCGACGAAGATGAACCACGGTTAGAGCGTGCAGTTGTGCGTTATCGTCAAGCAGCTGCTTCTGTATCGTTCGTGGATCCTGCAACCAACTTTGGTTATACTCCGGATTTCATGCCAGGTGTACACTTTTACACCTTCCTTGCCTCCAAGGACAGTGTGCCTCCACCAATTGCGCCATCTCCATCCACCGCGTCGAGGGAGCTCTCGTCATCGCCGTTCGGGAGGCGACCACAGTTGGCTAGCCGGAGTGGATCCCAAACATCTCGAAGCCAACCTCTTCGACTGCGTGTACCGGACACGATAATCTATGGTGAAACCGGCCGCGCAATTTGGATTCACACCGATCCGATAACAGGGTTTATCCAAAGAGCAACCGAGTTCAGCGACAAGCAAGTTCTCGAGAAGTTTACAGCGCTAACTGAGGGCGGGGATGGCGCAGAGCGAGTAATCGTTTTCAAAGAGCCTCAAGTTTCGAGTTTCAAACCACTTGACCGATCCTCGAGAGGAAACACAATGGAGGCGCCGAGTTCTATACTCTCGTCTCAAGGTAGCCAGCTTCGCTTGCTTACCTTAGCGGAGCTCAAAACACTTCAAAGCAGTCTGTCTTCCTCCACACGAAAATCATTCGCGATTCAAAGATTCGTGAAGTGTGCAGGGTCGAAAGCATTTGTTCTGCGCTCAATCTATGATACCAACAAGCCCAGTTACGCCTGGATGATAAGTAACGTTGCATCTATGGACTCGAGTAGCACAAACAATTTGTCCAATGGACCACTTATCGATGGTGGACAAAGTTTAGAGGCTCCAGGCGAGACTCAAATCCTACCTCTCCTCGATCGCAGCCACAACAGCAAATGCACCTGGGATCTGGAACAGAGCTATCAGGTACCACGACTCCAGCTACGCCGCAGTCAGAGCCACCTGAACAAACCCAGGCCGCTGCTGTCATACCCCTTGTGAACAGACTGTGCACAAATGTCCAGGGCGATCACGGATGTACATTTGTCAAGCTCAATGAGCGTGCCTGTATCGCAACATCTGAGCTCACGACCCGTGTAAGTTTCGTCTAGTGTCAGTTCTCAGTAAGAAGGATTCATAACTCACTTTGCTATCATTTGCAGATTGTCAAACATATTGAGCAACGACTTGGCGTTCAGTTACAGACGCTAGTGGCCGACTACACTAAAGACTGCGATGGTACGTGGTGGTTGCTTCAAGTAAAAGCATTTCAGGTCAAGAATCGAGCGCACCCAGGACGTCCACTTGCTCTCCCTTTACGTCTACGATTGCAATATCTTGCCTACCGAGACTCACAACTACTGGAAGAAGGAAGTGACTCGGACGGCGACGGAAATAATGGGCGACGCTCAAGCAGTCATTGTAGCGCTGCAGCTTTAATCCACGCCCATCGGCAGACGCGTAAACTTGTACAGTGCAAGTGCTGTCTTGCAGCATACCCGAAAAGCGAGCTATCATTCAAAATGACCCTGAAAATGATCAATGACATGCTGATGCGTATTCAAGCACGCACTCCCCCAGATGGCCCAACCCACAGCTTTCTAGCCCCCGTGCTCGTGCGAGAGCTGCCGGATCCATCTTTAGCGTATGAATCCTGGAGCGTGTGCAGCTATTGCTATGCAATCTATGAACGGGACCAACAACTTCAAAAAGTCGAGGCGAAATTTTCATCAATACTTGGTATTCCCAGCACTGAAGTTGCTTCTCGAGGTCTAAGTCGTGTCCACGAGAACAGGAGCTATACTTTAGACCCGAGCACCAGTGCTGCTGTGCTTCCAGATCAATTAACTCTTTGCCGGCTCATCTTGTCATCAACGGTATATACGATATCCCCGCAGAGCTTTATGACGCCGAGACGACCGGGCTTTCATCCCCTGTATCTGGTTTAAACCGCCAAACCCCGAGATCGCAACTGTATCTTCGTATCACTGCGCTAGGATACACCGAATGCATACCAATCGACGCATCAGACATCATGCTATCAAATCAGCGAGCTCCTCGCGGTGCGGTTGCTCGGCGACGAACCTCCAGCACTATCTCACTGGCATCTGACTACAGCACAGAAGATAATGGCATCGAAGACGATGAAGATGGTTCAGAAGGAGATGGCGGCCACGAGCGTCAGAGTAGCCGAAAGGCTTCCCGGCAACGGCCGGCATCAGCCACTTCGAGGCAGTCTTCAGTATCATCAGTATCTTCACTGGGCCGTAACGAAGACCATCAACCGAAATTACTCCCTCCCGCTAAACCTCATTCGCACAATGCAGTTTTTCGCACCACGTACCCCGCTACAAGCGAAGTTGAAGGAGACGAGTGGATCACACCATTCCTGACTGATAGCAATAGTATACATATCAGTTGATCCGATCGATAGAGCCACCGCTTGAGGACCCGACAGTAGGGCAAGCTCGTCGCCGGCCAAACACTCGTCGAACGGCCCTGATCGCAGAAGCTGCCGTTGCTGCGATGGCACAACCAGCATCGATGTCCTCATCCCACTCTGGCAATAACTCCTACAGTCGCCGAAACTATCAAGCCGCACATACTGTTGTTCTCGGATCCACCAAGATCCGTATGGCACAATTTCAAAGCGCCTACGTAACCAAGATGGACTACTACGCGTGCATGGCTTTCACGGGGGAAATGCTCAATGTAAAGGGAAATGTCGGGCTTGAGCGCTTGCGGTATGTCGACACAAAGTTGCTGATGTCGCAGTTTCGGCTACGAGCTCACAACGGCGTGTTCATCCCTGACGATACGTACACTGCTGCGGATCCGCTATCGATGGAGTGGATGGATTGTCTGAGGATATCATTTTACACCCACAAGGCAGTACCGATTGACAGCAGTGATGATAGCGATGAGAATGCGAAGCCTCGAGTGCGAAACCAAGCATCAGTTGGTGGTAGAAATCGACCTCCACTGTCGAAACGTGAAAACCGGCAATCACGGAATAAAGTTACGCAAGCAGGAATCCCGCGAACTGGTACAAGGCTCACTGCTTCTGCTTCGTCGTTGGCGACGGAGGAGGATGAAGAAATGGACCAGGAGCTCGAGCAAATGATTGATCGTGCGAATGACAAACAGCAAAAACAACGCTTTCAGCAGCTTCAAGAGAATGCGCCATCGTCGTTTTCTGTGGCGAGCAGCTCCTTAGGTAAACATGCAAGCCCCGATGCAACAGTTGATGATTCAGATTGTCAAGCGAACGTGATCAACTCTGACATACTGCAAAAGCTTCTGCTTTCAGCTATCAATGTGCCATCGCCGACACTGGACACAACTGTGGCTTCTATTGTGTCCAAATCGGTTCTATCACCTCGCACGGGGCTAGCCGCAAACGAAGGTCCGGATACGGGCTGCCAGAGGCGCCTGTGGACACTAGTGCTGCATCTCAATCAGGCACACAATCTCTACTCGCGAGAGCATTCGGTTTGTCGATGGGAGTGCAGTTATTCTCTATTCGGACAGAAGCGATCAGCCATTGAGCGACGCTCCCTCCAGTATGGGTCGCCACCGTCGTCACCAAAGACACCCGCTCGTTCCGATAAAACAGGAGTTGAGTTTTCGTGCACACACAAGTTTTTTGCGCTCGGTTCTCGCGCAATGATGCAGGCTTTTGTCGCTGCCAACGCACGCGTAGTTCTTCAGCTACGGAATGACATGTATGCGTCGACGCGGCAGAGACGGCAAGGAGAGTTCTATGGCGTCGTGGAGCTTGGTCGTCTGCAAGAAAGCATGTGCTTTGATGCAGTCGTTGATATCCTCCCAGCATCGGATGCACCGCCGATCACACCAAGAGAGGCCGCAACGATTGCGAACGCCGGCACTCCGTATCTGTCCGTGTCTGTCCAGCTGTCCGATGTGACTGTCGAGTCCGAAGAAATTACAGTTGGAAAGGATTTTGTTGAGATCGGCGTTACGAGTGAAGGGCTAGTTGTGCTCAGGAGGGTTTGAGATGCTATTAAGACGAATCCGACGTTCTTGCTGCCTTCCTCCTTTGCAAGCAGCTTCGGGGACAAAAAACAAGATTGGAAAAGCGCGAGCACGGTTGCCCACATCCTTGGGCTACGGGCAGTTGGGGTTGCATCAAATATCTGCTGTTGGAATATTCGACTGGTAGCCTGTAGAGCCGCCCAATCGCACGTTGCTGTAAGCAGATACGTCGGCAAAGCCAGAGTCTGGGATGTACTCGTAGGCTATCAACAGCCACACGCGTAAGCAGGAGAAATTCACGAACGCCGAAGCGATACACGCGTGTCCTACCGGCGTACGTGTCAATAACGTCCTCGCGCGACTTGACCACGACCCACGTCACGACCGCCTGGACGGCAAAAATGACGCTGTGGAGAATGCACGCGACAATCCCTGCAGTCTCGTGCGCGACGTCGTCCGGCGCACGCAGGCCCTGCATCCATCCCTCTCATCAGCCTCTCCCACAGCCTCCATCTTCCAGTGGGCACGATGCCGCACCCAGAAGAGCGCGCCTTGGAGCGACAGCACGAGCACGAGCAGCGAGGCGCCAACGAGGAAGCCGATCTGCGCACGCGAGGTCAGCACCGCCGCCCCACCCTTTCTCCCGCCGAGCACACTACCGAGTAGGCGGAGGGCGACTTGTTGAGGATGACGATGGCCACGAGCGCGAAGAGCACGTCGACGGCGGCCGACAGCAGCGCGTCCACGCCCTCGTACGGCGTGGCGACCAGGAAGAGCGTGGCGACCACGAGCGCCGAGGACAGCGCCTGCCAGCGGTCAGCGAGCGACTTGGCCTCAGTATACAGCGAGAGCGCGGCCCACCAGGTTGCCCACGAGCGCCGCGTTCAGCAACTTGCGCCGCGCGTCCTGCATGGCTCGTCTCGACGGCGCGACTGGCGGGGCGGAATGAATGGGACGACTCCAATGGCACCCATGCGGTGTGGCCCACACGGTTTGAGCAATCAGGGCGTTGAAGTTGCCGCGCACGTCAGCACCGCGCGCCGAGAAAAAAAAAAAAACTCCCCAAACCGATCGAAAAATGAAATTTCACATTCGACGGGTTTTTTATTCTCTTTATATTTGTATACCGTCATATTTCGCTAGTCGCCGTTGCGATTCGAATTCACTCATAAAACCTCAGTTTTTTCGCTTTTGCCGTGCGGTTTTTAAAATAACCCCTAGGTGTTTTGAAAAGCCTCGAGGTTTTATATTTCCCTTTGTTATTTATTTATTTTTTTTATTTTTTTCATCGTCCAAGGTCGCCCGCCACAAGAAAAAGGAAAAAGAAACGCAAGCGATCGCGCCCGAATAGAGCGCCCCTCGGCATCAACGCGCGGATATGCAACGCGCGGGGCGTGGCAGTCGCGAATCCGCCGCCAGTTGCCGCCGCCAGTTGCCGCCACCGCCCTCCTCGCCTCATGCAGCGCCTGCCCAACATCGCGAGCCGCTTCTCGAGCCAGGCGCGGCCGCTGGAGCGCGCAGAGCTCGCGCGCCGCATCGACGAGCTGGCCGCGCGGCCGCAGACGGGCGTGTCACTGCAGGACCTGCTCGAGTTCGGCACCAACATCACGCCGCAGAAGCTCATCCACTCGGCGCGCCTGCTGCACGTCGAGATGCCCATCCGCTACGCGCACCGCGTCAAGGACCTCGAGCACCTGCCGCACGGACTCAGCGACATGCCCAGCGTCAAGATGGTGCGCGACTGGTACGTGCAGTCGGTGCACGAGCTGCTCGCCTTCCCGCGCGTCAAGAACTACGAGGACGAGCTCGCCTTCCGCTCGCTCATCGAGAGCATCAAGGGCAGGCACGGAAAGACGCTGTACACCATGGCCAAGGGCGTGCACGAGCTCAAGATGGAGCTCTTCCGGTCCTTCTCGGCGCGCGCCGACGGATCCGCCGCCCTGCGCAAGGACCTCGGCGAGCGGTATCTGCGCTCGCAAGAGTTCGCAGACCTCGCGGACCTCCACTCCTTCCTCGATGCCTTCTACATGTCCCGCATCGGCATCCGCATGCTCATGAGTCAGCACATCGCGCTGCACGAGGAGGAGGAGGGATGGGTCGGCTGCATCTGCGAGACCACGTCGCCCGCCGAGATCGCGCTGGCCGCCATCGAGACCGCGCGCCATATGTGCATCCGGCAGTACGGCGACGCGCCAGAGGTCGAGCTGCATGGACACACGGACTTCTCCATGCCTTTCGTGCCCAGCCACCTGCACCACATGCTGTTCGAGGTCATCAAGAACTCGATGCGCGCGGTCGTCGAATTCCACGGCGTGGATAACGACATGCCGCCCATCAAGATCGTGATCGCGGACGGAGAGGATAACGAGGACGTGTCCATCAAGATCTCGGATGAGGGCGGCGGCATCCCGCGCAGCTCCATCCCGCGCATCTGGTCGTATCTGTACACGACGGCGGACTCGGAGGCGTTTGAGCGACTCGAGGCGCCCAACGATTTCGGTGGAGACTCGCCGCTTGCTGGACTCGGCTACGGTCTGCCCATCAGTCGGCTGTTTGCGCGGTACTTTGGTGGTGACTTGCAAGTCATCTCAATGGAGGGTTACGGCACGGACGCCTACCTGCATCTCAAGCGCGTCGGCGATGCCACTGAGCCGCTGCCCTAGTTGGCCTAGCAGAAAAGCTACGGCTTCGTGATAAAAAAAGTTGGATGCGAGAACGAGGCGAGTGAGCAAGACCTTTTTGTAGAGTAAGATAGTAACAACGATGAAAGAAGCCTAGTGCTCCTTTCTTGATGGAAAGCTAGCCACGGTGCTGGCGATTGCTCTTTGGACGCATCATTTGCGATCGCATCTGGATTTTCCCCAACGCCCCGCTTCCAGCACCGGCGGCACCACTCAGCGTAGTTGGGCCAGGGCGTTCGCCCTGGGCGCGGCTCTCCTGTCATTTTATGCACTTGAAGGGGGTCGAGCTTTGGTTGGGAGCGTAGTCGCTCGTCACTCGGATCCAAAACCAACGAGTTGAGCACAGAATCGCTCGTACCATCTGCCGATCTTCGTCGCACGATTGAGATCGCCTGTCGGTGCTGCTATCGACAACGGCGAGAAAGAAGCAGAAGCAAGGAGAGTTGCCGCCGGTCTCGACCCGGAAGGCGGACGATCAAACGCTTGTCTATACTTTTCAAGCTGGGCCAAAACATCCTGCAGCGCATGCTCAGTTGCGAATGTCTTGCTCATCTTGCTGACTTGTCGCTTCAATTCCCGAGCTCCTCGCTGACGTGCTGCAGCTCGCTCGGTGGATCAACGGTTCCAGCATGAGGCTTCAACATCGGCGATGTCGGAGAAGATGTCGAAAATGCGTTCAGGGCCGCTTTAATTGTCAGCACAGCGTCTTCCAGCGCTTCTTGCTTCCGTGTGAGCTCGCCGATGTCCTCCGTGACGCGATTTAGACTACGCGTGGCCTTCGCACACTGATCCAGCGCCGCACTAGCAGAGCTTTTTCCCTCCGTTTCATTGCGGAAAAACACGTCCGTGAACGCATCCGAATACCGGCAGAGTGCTCGGGCAAGATCTCGGGCTCCACCGATCGGGGTCGTCACAGATGAGGAAGAGGATTGAAGCTGTAGAATTCGATTGGAATCCACCTCGTCGGCATCTCGATCACCACTTCGACCTCCAAGCAGCGAGAGAATCTGCACCGAAAAGTCTGAACCGAGTACGCGTGCGACCTTGTCCACATGTCGAGACACTGCAGCCAGATCCACATGCTCCTCTGCCGTACTTGAGTATGCATCGTTGATCATTGACACCAGCTTTTCAAGGTGTGTCAGAACCAATGGATTGACGCTGCTACCACCACCATTGGATCCCCATCGACGCTTCTTCCATCTGTGCTTGAGTAAATTGAGGTTACGTGACAGCTCCAACAGTGAGACTCGAAGCTCTGGGACCTGAGCGTTTGTGACTTGCAGTGCGCGACCATCGATAACGGACAAGTTTGCTCCGCTCTTCATACCTCCGCTGTTGCTGTGCGTTGGGTTATTCTCGCCTCCGATGAGCAGTGTGCTGAGTTCGTGGATTGCGCTGACTGTCTCCCCGCCTTTGCCTGCTCTACTCGTAGACTTCGTTGGGGATGAAGGAATACCTTCCCCTTTTTCAAGAGTTTTGAGGCGGTCTCGCAATTGGTGAATCTCACGCTGCATTATGGTCATGTCCATCCGTTCTGCCTTCGCCTCGCAGCAGGCGTATAATTGAAGATTGGATGTCCGAATGAGAGAAAACGCCCGTTTAATCTCTTCTTGGCACTGATCTACTTGTAGTCGGAGTTCACCTACCCGGGGATTTCCGCCGGCTGCAAGCTGGAGTCGTCGATAAGCCTCCGCCAACTCTGCACGTGCCTCCTCAGCACTTTGGATCGCTTCTCGTTCGCGGATTCGTGCTTCAACCTTCAGGCGCATATCGTCCGGAATAGTGAATGGCGTAAGATCTGTGTAAGGTGCTCCTCTTCCAGTGCGGAAAGACCCTTCGCCCGTACGTTGCATATGCGATTGCAGCGAGAGCTTGTCCTCCGCCGTCCGGAATGTGAAATTACTTCCTCTTCGGGTGTCTTGCAACGCTGCGAGTGCTCGCGGAATCTCCTCAATTTTCAGATGTAGTTCCGTGATACGGTTGTCCAAGTCTTCTCGTTGCTGGTCAACTTTCTGCAAAATGCAAATCGCGCACAGTCAACAGCAGCAGCTATGGATTCCAAGCTTGTGCAGTAAAACCTTACCTCATCAACTTGCTTGACCATGTCCTTGTCATCCTTGACCGTGTCGGTGAGCCACGACAATGAGCGCTTGTGCGCATGCATTTCATTCTGGAACAAGTCCATGGCACTTGCGTACTCGTTCAACTGAGACGACATTGTTTCCACCCGCTCCGTGACACCGCGCACTTCGCTGCGAACTTCTTGCGAGTCTCGGTGAGTATCCGCGCGCAATCGACGAGAGTCGAGCTCCAAAGTGTGAACGACGCCTTCAAGGCGGGCGAGTCGCTGGCATAGATGTGTCAGAATGGCACGCGATGCACTTACATGCACCCCAAGCTCTTCCTGCACATTTTCCAGCGCTTTCGATGCTACTCCTGCCACCCCTTCCTCATTGATCGGTGCACCATTGACTGCCTGCATCGAAATTATTCGGCACCAAGCGAGCCAAATGAGCGAAGCCCGTTCACGTTCATTGACCAAAGTGTTTGATGTTGTGTTGAGCCTATAGTATTTATAGGCTCACAGCCCAGCGCCGATCACTACCGATCCTTTCCATCACGTATCGCGAACCACCACGCCATTCTTAAGCAAGCTCATGCGCAGCAGCAAGTTGCGCGACTCGGCTGCATACTTGCGGCCGACCTTGAGGGCACGCTTGTATGTGGCGGAGCGCTTGTTGGGCTGGTACGCGTACAAGATCTGTGCAGACATGACCCGTTAGAGACATTCTACATTTTTGATGGTAGTCTACTCGAACCTTCTGATAACTGTCAATTCGGGCGGGCAAACGGCCAGCGTCAATGAGACCACAGACCTCTGTCTCGATCGCAACCAGATCCGTGTTGAAGGTTTCTGCCATCTGGCGCAGATCCACGGACAAGTAGGGATAGAAAAACTGGGTGATCGCGCGACTGCGGATCTCCTTGCACAGATGCTCGACGTGCACGCTAAGATAGATATCCAGCTCGAGCTCCGGCTACCGATAGACAAGTTGCCCACTGTCATTCTATGAAAGCAGAAGTGAACAAGATAGAGCACAATACCTTGATCTTGTCCAGCGCCTGAAGACACGTCGCGTAGTTGCTCGAGTAAAAGTCCGTGATGAGCTCGCGGAGCCATGGAAGCAGCTCCAAGAAAGCCTTGAACGACGAATTGTTGATGACCTATTTGATAGCGTGCTCGATGATGTTAGTGGCATCGCACTTGCTTCCGCCAAATTGACCATTCATCACCTTTTCCTTGAGCTCTTCGCGGCTGAACGATGCGAGCGCGCAAATGCCTCCGTAGAGAGCGATATCCTCGGTATGCAAAACCTACAAATAGGGATTAAGCGCATGATCTGCATTCGTGTTTCAAGGCAAAGACACTGAATGGTACCTCATTGTACGTCGCACCCAGCTCGATCTGGCAATCAATGAACTTGAGCGCCGCCTGATGGTACTGCTTCTCGTGGAGAGCAACCAGCCCAAATGCAGACGAGATCTTGGACTTGAGACTGGCATCCACAAATACGTTCAATGAGAAAGCTCAACTTTGAAGAGGTAGGTGCAATTGCGCCTACATTTGGTCTGACTGCGTGCTTGCGACTTGCTCCAGCTTGGTCAGGTAGTTGGTCACGTGCGCAAAGTTCCGCATGTGCAGCCCAACCTTTCGTTCCCAAGCACTGTCAGCTCGTCTTTCTTTCAGACCCGCCGACACTGCTCAAGTCACCTTGCTGACGTTGAGACACATCTCCACAATGTGCTTGTCGGTCGTGCAATAATCGCGCGCCTGCGCAAAGCTCTTGAGCGCCGCGGGCAGGTCCCCGAGCTGGTAGTAGAACTCTCCCAGGTCGTTGTGGCCCATCTGTCCACGCACATGTGAGCCAAGCAGTGCTCACCCCGCCAAACGGACCCTTCCACGCACCCGGATGCTCTCCTTGATCATGGTCGACTTGTACGAGTTGAGCTCGCGCTCCATGCGCTCGTGCTGCTGCGCGGCGTTGCGCTTCACGGCCTCCACGTGCGCGGCGTCGACCTCGAGCCCCTCGGCCTCCACGCCTTCCTGCTGGGCCGCCGCCGCCACCTCCTGGTACAGCTTCATGTTGAGTCCGTCGCGCAGCTCCCGCAGCAGCGCGCGGTGCGCGTCGGCCCGCAGCTGCGCGCTGTGCGCCGCCACGAACAGCAGCCGGTCCACGCGGTTGCGCCCCGCGTACTTGGCGGCATACGCGTCGACGTCGAAGCCCTCGAGCGCCACGGCCGGCTCCGCCATCTTCTCGGCCTTTCTCCTTAGGAAATGATCGCGTTCCAGGACTTAGAAACTAGGGTTTAGAAACGCAAGGCTGAGTAGTGACGTCGGCGCGCGAGGGCGTCGAGATGCCGTCGCCGAGGCTTGTGCGCGCGCTCTACAGGTGCCGTTGGCCCTCCATTCGGCTTTGAGCATGCTGCGGAAGGTGTGCTGACTGCTGCTGTCGCTCGGTACTGGCTGGATCGCGCTGTGGACCTCGCCATCTCGGTGACAAGGTCGCTGCTCGAGTCGGGGAGGCAGATGCAGACCGACCTGGACGCGGGCCGCTCGCTGTACAATGCGATCCGCTCGGGCGCCGTGGACTCGTATCCGGGCGTCAAGCGCGACTGGCAGCGCGAGCAGCAGTTTAGGAGCCGCTTGGTGGACATGAAGATGATCGAGGCGCTTACGTGCAAGCCCGCGTACGTGACCCTCATCCGGTCGGGCTTTGAACAGCCGATCGAGGGTGACGACTCCACCTCTGCCGATCAGCGAGTCGATGCAGGTGGCTACCGCGTCAATGTTGCTGCAGGGATTGGAGTTGATGAGCTTACTTGCAACGCTTCTTTGAAGCATTCACTGTGCTTCGAGAGCTGGACGACCATAACGCCATGACGCAAAAGCTGGACGAGATCGGGTCCTTTGACGTGCAGGTGCGCATTCTTCTCCAGCTAGGAGACGTGGTTTCGCTTGTTTATCTACGGTGCACATGCTCATGTCGTTTTTGCCTTGCTAGCATCGAACTGACGAAGTCGAGTTTGCGGTTGGAGACCTCGTCGAGGTCAAGGGGGAGGGCAGAGGAGTCGTCTACGCGTGGCGAACGTTTGAGCTGGACTCGTCAGGCAAGCCCCGCGTCGAGTACGACGTATTACCGCACAGTCCTGGGAGCAGGTATGCGTTTGAGTTGCTGTTAGTGGAAATACTTTCCGTCTAACAGCAACACTCTTTAGGTTTGCTGGTCGACTGCACCGAGTTCCCCAATCGGAAGTGACAGCGTCGTCGATAGAAAAGGTAACTCAGACTCCTAGTCGGCGATCGACTGCCTCGCACACCGTACTAACTCGATGAGGTAGCCTGTGCTCCACCCAGCCGTGATTCTTTACTTTGACGGCTTCCACAATGGACGGCACACTCCGTCGTCAGCGATGGCAGCTCGGTATCCTGACGACGTCCATGAGAAAGAGTCCCCTGCTGTACAGGTCGACACACCATCAATCCTCAAATTGCAGACGGCGGAGGAGGGCGAACTCGTGGAATACCTGCGCTGTGACGACAGCACCGTGGTGCACTTTGCCATGGCTGCGCTGGAGGGCAAGTGGCTCGGGGAGTTCGGCCCCGAGTCTCAAGAAGCCGTGCAGAAGGCAATGGAGTGCATCGAGAGTGGCGCGTTCGAGGCCGCTCGAGAGCTCCTGGAGCGCGTGGTGGAGGACTTTCCCGAGTACTCGTACGCGTGGTCCAAGCTCGGCACGCTGGAGTATCGATCAGGTTGGTCCTTCAGACTATTTGTCTCCATCAACGCATCGATCCGTTGCGAACGCAAGCTCATCTCTCCATCTCGACCCACCAGGCAACAGCGAGCGCGCCGTGTACTGCTACGAGACGGCGCTGGAGCGCAAGCCGCACCTGTTGGACGCGCTCACGGGTCTCGGCGCCTGCGCCGCTCGGCTGCAGTGGTGGCCCGTCGCCCACCGCGCGGCGCTGCAGCTGCTCAACATTCAGCCGGACAACGAGGCCGCGCGGCTGCTGCGCGACAAGGCCATCTTCTCCACGCTGTAGTAGCTCCTCGACCTGCTCATAAGCTCCTCAATTGCGTTGAAGTTGTCGAATGCCAGATCGCAGTTGCATGTCACATCGCCTTGCAGAGGGTATGCTTTTACCCAGGATTTCGTCGCGGCGATCGCCCGATATTGAGCAGTTCAATCTACAACCAGGGGGAGAAGAAGATGGCGGACGACGAGGCGCGCATCGCGGCGGGCGTCAAGGCGCGTGCGTCCAGCGTGCGGTCGCTGCTGGCGCAGCGCAAGAACGAAGAGGCGGTGCGCGCGGCGCTCGAGGACCCGCCGGTGCTGAGCAAGTCGGACGCGCTCAAGGACGAGAACGCGCAGACGGTGCTGTCGGCGCTGCTGGCGTGCAACAAGGGCGAGACGCAGCGCGCCATCGACGCGCTCAGCCCCGAGCTCGAGGACGCGCTCATGAAGTACCTCGCGCGCTTCCTCGGCATGCCCGCGCAGAGCGCCGCGATCCTCGACTGGCACCAGAAGCTGGCGGCCAAGGCCGGCCAGGGCTGCATCATGCGCGCCTTCACGGAGCGCAAGCAGGTGTGAGCGCGGGGGAGGAGACCCAAATGAGCGCCCCTAGAGAGCGGGCGGTGACTGCATGCAACAAAAAACAACACGTACGCCTGCGCTTGGGGTGACTGCACTTGCTTCTTCAACATCTAGGGGGAATAACGGCACTGCTCTTTGGCGAACGCCGCCACGAGCGCCATCGTTTCGTCCTCCGGGTCCTCTGTCAGGTCGCGGATGATCGTAAAGTGGTTCTTGTCGAGGATGACGTGCCGCTGGATGCTCCTCTGCGACGATCGAGCCAGCAACACAACTCAGCTGTCAGAATGGCATCGGTTCACATCACGTCAATCACACCTACGTGTCCTGCGTTCGCGAGCCACGTCTCGAGCTCTCTTGCGTCCTCCTCGAAGTGAAAGTCCTGCTCCGCTGTGATCAGCATCAGCGGGATCCGGGTCAACGGCGCATCCACGCCTTCCTTCATCAGCACCGGCACGATCGATGCCGTCCGCCAGGCTTCCACGCGCTCGCCGAACGCCGGGTTGGTCTGTGGAATGCATCGGTAAGCCTCTTCATGGACGCCAGGCCGCATCACGCTCATGACGCACCACCAGCTCTCCGTAGGACGTGTTGGCGATGCGCACAATGTTGTAGACTCCCGAGATGCCGACTGCAGCCTTGACCACCTTCTCCACTGGTTTGTCCAGCCCGGCGTCTCTCAGGAACCGCGGGTCCGACAGGACCTGCATGACCAGGTGCGCTCCAGCGCTATGTCCGACAAGCACGAGCTGCTCGGGGTCTCCTCCAAACTGCAGGCGGCGTCAAACGTCGTGAGTCGCGCGCTTCAAGTCGGCCACCTCTGCCTCCCCGACCTTCTCGACATTGTCGTGCAGCCACTTGACCGCCGCCGCCACATCCTGCGCGTGCATCGGGTGCTGCACCTCTGGCGAGAGCCTGTAGTTGACCGACACGCCCACCAAGCCCTCGCGCGCGAACGCCGCGTCCACGCCGCGGTTCATGCCGCCGCGCTTGTCGCCGCGCTGCCAGGAGCCGCCGTGCACGAACACGCACGTGGGGCGGCGCGCCGCTCGGCCCCTGGGGACCGCGAGGTCCAGTGCCTGGCTACCGTGCGCCGCTCCGGACACGTAGGCGACGTCCGTCCACGCGAACGCCGCGCTCAGCCGCGGCATCGACCGCCACATCCCGCAGTGGTCGCCTTCAGCATGGACTTGCCGCGAATGAAGGTGTTTGGATTGGGTGAAAATAGGGGATTCATTCGATTTGATTGGGCAAAAATAGAGAGCAGTCGGGCAGCTTGTTGCCCTCATTCCAACGGACGGGGCGAGGTGATCGACCGACCGATCGAGGCCGACGCGCGCGCTCCCTGGGGCCCGAACGAGTGAGAAATGGCGCGACCGACGGTGCGTGCGGCTGCATGTCATTCCTGAGGCGCTGGAGGCTCGAGTGGTCGAAGTCCGGGGCGCTGACTCGCTCTGTGGCACTCGGTATGGCGCGGGGATCGCGGAGCAGCATCGCGCGTCACTGCAGTTCCCGGGCGCGCACAGCGACGGCATCTGGAGCACCTTCTGGACGTCCGACGACAAGATCCTGACGGGATCGGTGGACGAAGTGGCCAAGTCATGGTAGCTTCGCGGTTCTTTGCCGTTGGTTTCGATGGTTGGGTTTGTCTAACCGCTGTCATGTGCGATCCGGACAGGGATGTGACCAAGGACACCATCACGGTCTCCCAGCAGTACCCCGGCCACGTGCTGGGCACGATCTCTATTGTGGGCAACAAGGAGGGCACGCATGCCGTCACGAGCTCGCTGGACTCGCAGATCCGCTTGTTGAACCTGTCGTCTGGAGCTGTGGAGAAGACCATCGACGCCGGTCCGGGAGAGCTCTGGCAGCTCTGCTACAGCCCCGACGAGTCCAAGCTCGTGTCTGGCAGCCAGCAGGGGAAGATTAACTTCTTTGACCTGGAGAGCGAGAAACTCACCCACGATATCCCGACGCAAGCCAAGTTTGTGCTGAGCGTCGCCTATGTACGTTCCAGACTTGGCTTGATGGTTGACAAATGGGCTTCTTCTGATGCGTTGTGTTTCTCGATCCAGTCACCGGACGGGAAGCACATTGCTTGCGGTGGATTCGACGGATTCGTCGGTGTCTACGACGTCGAGACGGGATCGCTGGTGCAGAAGTACGAAGGTGCGGCCACTGAGTGCTTATGAGATCGTTTATCCCAGAGCCCCTCATCATACTGACGACGTCGCTGGTATGGCTGCCAAATAGACCGATCGAAGCCTGTGCGCTCGGTTACGTACTCTCCTGACGGAAAGCTCTTTGCTGCGTCGGACGACATGCACATCAACGTCTACGACACGTGCGTTACAGTTCTTTCACGATATCAGTTCGCAACTCGTGGCTCTCTAGGCACTAATCGCATATTCACTGTACCTAATTGCTGTGATACCAGTGCTCACGACAACGCGGTTGCAACGCTATCTGGACATATTTCGTGGGTCCTCAGCGTTGCTTGCTCTCCTGATGGACAGCAATTTGCTACCGGGTGCGTTGAGCGCTATTGTCAACGAAAAAAAAAAGCCTATCGAGCTGACAAGCTTAAATTTTGTAGTGGTGCTGATCGTCGCGTCAAGATCTGGGACCTCGGTATGCGTCGCTGTCTTACGACCTTCGATACCCATACGGATCAGGTACACACAGTAAGATCGCTGTCGTTGTACATTAACGGCTTGCTAAACCTCATCAATTTAGGTCTGGAGCGTTGCGTACAACTCGACAGGCACCAGGTTGGTTTCTGGCGGCGACGACGCCTTGTTGCAGGTTTACGAGACAGCGCCTTCGCCTTAAGAAGACTGTCAAGGGCCAAAGGCGGCAAGATTACATTGTCCGTCGTGATGAGGGAGCTAGTAAATAGACCGCCTTGTTCGCAAAGGACAGTTTATCACAATTGGCCTGAACCATTTGTGCGAGTGAGAACTGTCCCTGAAAGGATTTTTTATTCCGCGGAGCAAAATCAACAACGCGAGTTGTATTAGAAATCGTCAAAGCTCTCTCTTGGTGTCGTCGGAGACGATGGGAAAGATGGAATGCCGCCAGCTAAGAGTGCGTTGATGGCGGCAGTGCACTCAATAGGCTTCTCATGATGCACGGTGTGGCCACACTCATCGATCCGAATAATATGTCGGACTGGAACGTTCACCAACGATTTTTCAAGCACGCTGAGGCTGGATATGTCCAAGATGCGGTCATTCTTACCCCACATGACGAGAGTTCGTGCACGGATTCTCGACAAGAATCTGTCGAGTACCGAAGGGTCTGATAGACAATCATTAATGATCTTTGCATACACGGGCAAGTGTTTCTCCTATAGTCACCATACATCGAGTTAGACGTAGATCATGAACTTCGGCAGGATGCTGAATACTCACCCTTTCTTTAGCATAGACAGCGGCAATTGCTCGTGGCACTCTCTTGGCCTTGTAGCTTAGCATGTCGTTCATCATGATGATTTCCTCTGTGGTTCGAGCAAGCAACGGATTTCTTCCCGTCTCCTCCAGCATGCGGTATGCTTCGCTTTGATGAGGCATCGTGATTCCCGCTGGGCAGACTAGCGTCAGCGACCGCACATGATCTGGATACATACCGGCATATACACCAGCTAGCATGCCGCCCATTGAGCATCCGACCACGTGAACTTTCCGTTCGTTTGGAAATAGCGTCTTCAAAAACGCTCGAAGACGCCGTGCTTGAAGCTGGATGTTGTACTCCATGTTCGTAGTCGCTGGCTTTGTCCGCCCTTGTCCAGGGAGATCAGGAATCACAACTTTGTACCTCTTGTCAATTCCACGCGCAATGTGGATCCACGACTCTTTGACCGACGAGAACCCGTGCAGGAACACCACGGGCTCGGTTGTGTACTCGTCTCTGCCGGAGCGCTCGATATATGCCCAGCTGAACTCGTCAACAGCGACGGTTTTGGACGTGAAGCCAACACAGTAGCGCAAGGCCTTGAAACCATGCAGCACCATTGCTGTGAGCGCTGACCCGATCATTGGAGTCGAGTGTTTGATGGGCAAGGTAGAATCTGGAATGAGACCTTGCCAAGAGCTCTTTGCCGACCTTCACTATAACAAGAGTTGATGTGTCCGAGTTGGGCATAGAGCCAAGGTAAAATGATGATTTGCACGACACGATTGGCTGCCGAGGAAAGGAAACATGCAGACCATCACTCCATACTGTCACACCCTGGCTGCCATATGCCCTTTCATGGCTTGACACGGATATCCAGATGGAGTGCCGGACCAACTTGATCTTTTACTATACCCATAGCGGCAATCATGATCTGCCACAGACACCCGGACCCGGCTCATGGCTGGTTGGGATATTATATTGAAAACATGCGCCAGCAGAACATGCACGGAGCGAAATAATGATTTCTACAGAGGGTTATCTGAGATGCAAGAGTCGGAAATGAATACTTAACAAAGAACGATGACCACCATTAAACAAAAGTGTTCCGCTTCAGATGGTCAGCTAAACTATTCTCCCTTTGGTAGTAAGAGCTCTATCATTCTTGCCTGCATGGCTATTCCCGCCAAACACTGGAGAGCTAAGTGACCAAACACTGTATTGATATCATGCCCTAAAAAGTTTTCAATCTCCTTCTCACTTTCCCGATGGAGCAAACAAAAGAGGGGACACCACCGACTAGGAGCTCATTTACAGCATCGATGCACTCAGCCTGCCTCTCGTAATGAACCGAGTGACCGCACTGGTTGATACGGATGATGTGCCGCATAGGTACCTTTACAAGCCTCTTCTCGAGCATATTGAGACTCGAAACGTCGATGATGCGGTCATTCTCACCCCAAACAACAAGGGCTCGAGCACGAATGTGTGGCAAATATCGATCGAGCACGACTGGGTCTTCCAAGCCGTCGTTGGCAATCTTCGCATACACCTGGATGTTCTTTTCCTACAGAACATACAATCCATTAGCCATAAGCACTGGGCGTTAGTCGTGATGATGGCTTTATCCGCCTGCGAGTACGTACCCTCTCCTTGGAGAAGGCAATGGCGATGGGCTTCGAGAGCCTCTTGGCGTTGTAGCTGAGCATGTCGTTCATCTTGATAATCTCATCGGGAGTTTGGGCAAGCAACGGGTTTTGGCCGGTCTCCTCGAGAATGCGGAAAGCCTCACTTTTGCTTGACATTGTGATACCAGCGGGGCAGATCATGGTCACCGATCGAACATGGTCGGGGTATTTACCAGCGTACACACCAGCGAGCATCCCACCCATGGAGCATCCGACGATATGCACTTTAGTCCGTCGTGGGAGCACCTTCTTCAGGAATGCATGCAGACGTTCGGCTTGAAGTATCACGGAATAGTCCATGGTTGGGTCTGCCGGCTTGGTCCTTCCATGTCCTGGCAAGTCGGGAATAACGACTCGGTTTCGCTTGTCGATCCCGCTCGCAATGTGGATCCATGATTCCTTGACGGACGAGAAGCCATGCAGGAATACCACAGGCTCCGTCGTGTCTTCATCCCTGCCTGGCCGCTCCAAATATGACCAGGTGAACTCGTCGATGGTGGCAGTCTTCGTCGTGAAACGCATGCAGTAGCGCAGCGCCTTTGGCCCATGCATGGCCATTGCCATGAGTGTCGAGCTCACCATAGCAGTCGAGGCCAATGGGCAGCTGGAGGTAAAATTCAGAATGCAGCCAGCCAGAGATCAGAGAAGGTGATTCCTCACAGCGAATAGATCCAGGATCCCATCCTCCGATTCATCACATGCGGTCGGCCATCTTTTGCAGTGTGCAACTTTCACGAGAGTCAACATCAGAAACGAGACTTTCATTCGCTGAAAGCCAGACATTTTTGGAGATGACGCGTTTGGATTGGCCAATCGAGGAAAGGAGTTGAAGTGCCCATCAAAGTCGTGGACTCATGTGGTGGGAGAATGCGAGGATCGGCCAGGCAGATCAGGGCGTCAGTGATTTGCTGTTTGAAGATGGCTGGATGGCTGCGCTGTACCTCCACGAGGATTGAAGCGTTCCCTTTGCAGCTCTGCCTGCATACACGTAAATGGGCAATGGCATGTTTTGAATTGTCAAGCGCCCACTCGCTCTCGAACGGCAACGAGCAAAAGCGGCTGCCGACTCTGATCTCCATACTCACAGTGTAATTTGCCACCATGGCAAGCAAGCGCGCTCGATCGGGCACGGAGGGCGATCCAGGTCCCCGGCGAGGCAGGTCCAAGATCAGGCAAGCTGCCGCAGGGCTATGCAGATCCACAACGAGTAGAGCTGCTTCCGCAACTCGTCGAGGTAGGTCCAAGACAACACGTGCAGCTGGTGCTAGGTCTAAAAGGAAGAAGCGCAGTGCAGAACCACGCAAGAGTCAGTCAAAGAGGCGACGAGCCGAAGTCGAAGCTTGTGACGCAGCTAACGCCAAGTCCTCGCTTGTGTGCGTCAAGACGTCGCTCAAGGCGTTTTGCAAGAGCGATGAGGCCATGACTTTGCCGTGGGAGTCTGTGCTGGCGGATATGGACCAGGCCGTGCTGGAGGCTTACGTCCTCGCCAACATCCACGCCGTGCGGATGTGTCAGCTGGGCGATGCAGTGGAGCCACTCAACCAGGTCTTCTTCTACAATCGTGTGTTTGCAACGCCAGCTCCACCATACTCGGGTCTCCTGCTCAGTCACGCTGTACAACACTTGGCGAGGTGAGGACGCTCGACGTGCAAGTGGCAGCAGAACGCAGCCCAAATGATGGCCACTAACACCAAGAACGCGATCGTACGCAACTTCTACCGTCGCTTTCACCGTCACATCAAGCGGGTCTATGACTTGAATGGTGCTGAGGCCTACGTCACATCCTGGACCCTGTCTATAACGGGCAACGATACCGAGGTGCAGGCTTGGCGAGAGCAGATCCCGCGCAACGAGAGCGGCTACTTGTCCGACGAGGCTAACAGATTGCTTCCTCTCACCTACATGATTCTAACCGACATTGAGGAGAGGAATCGGCGATTTCAACATCGACAGGACATCCCAGAGGTCAGCACGTTCAGTCTCCTGCCGACAAAGAATGGGTTCAAGTGCTCGCACTTCAAGATGTGCAAGACGGTGCTCCACAGCCTTCTTCTACGTGCTGGTGTTTGTGTGCCTCCTTTAGGTGACGATTGGAATGCTGTCGCAGACGAATGGTGGCACAGTCTCTTCAATATCGAGAAGTTTGAAACAGCCAACAAGAAGTTCGCAGGAGAGATCGTGACGGACGGAAAGGCTGTCAGCATCGTCATGCGGAAAACCCATCCGGCGACAGACCGCCCACTCAGGGAAGAAGACTACGATGTCATGTGGGGCCTAGATCCTGGCAGACGAGATCTGTTTGTAGCAACCAACCAGGACGGCGAGACTATCCACTGCTCTTCTCGTGAGTTCTACGAGGATGCTCGCTACCACAAGAGCAACCAGAAGATAGCTTGCTGGAAGGAGCGGCGTCCCGACATTTTGGCGGCCGAGCGTCAGATGCCGTCGAAGAAGACCGCGTCGCTCGAGCTGCTGGAAACGTACACACGATACGTTATTCCACATATGGAAAACCTGCTAGGATTTTCACGGGCGAAGGGATTCCGCAACCTGCGTTTTGGTCGGTACATCTTTGCGCAGAAGAAGCTTCATGAACTATGTCGGAGACTGACCCAGCAAGCAGGCAGGCGAACGGTGGTTGGATTTGGAGATTGGAGCAATACCGATTACTCTGGACTCATCAAGAAGTGCCCCGCGGGGCCGGTCAAAAGACTCGAGCACACGTTAAGAAACTACTGTCGTGTGCAATCGATTGATGAGTTTCGCACCAGCAAGCTTCACTCACGTTGCCACCGGCGGCTAGAATACCAGTACAGTCTCCGACTCTGCAAGGTCAAGAACAGCACGGACAAGGAATGGCGGACGTGCAAGGTTTATAGTGTGCTCCATTGTCGATCCAATGGCTGTTTTGGTACTACTGTGAACCGCGACGTCAACGCCTCGAAGAACATGCTCATGCTTCTATTAGTTTGGAAAACAGTCTAAATGATATTGATTGCGCAGGGATTAGCTCGTTGGCGACAGCTCGATCGATGGCTTCTGGCCCGCGAGGTGCGCGTTGATGGCGGCAGTAACCTCTGCAACTTTCTCGTGCTGCACCAAATGCCCGCACTCTTCAAATCGGAAAATGTGGCGCTCTGGCGCATTCATCATCTTCTTCTCGAGAATGTCGAGACTCGAAATGTCCAAGACGCGGTCGTTCTTGCCCCACATGACAAGGGTGCGAGCGCGGATCTTAGGGAGGTAGTCGTCCAGTACGGAAGGGTCCTGTAGGCAGTCGGCAACGATCTTCTCAAACACCGGCATCTGCTTTTCCTGTAGAAGCACGCACATTAGAACTTTGCGAGGCGATACTACTCCAACTGACTCGCACAACGTACCCGCTCCTTAGCGAACGCAGCAGCAAATGTCTTCGGGATCTTCCTCGACTTAAAGGTCAGCACCTCGTTCATCGCAATAATATCGTCGGCAGTGCGCGCGAGGAGTAGGTTCCTGCCAGTATCCTCAAGGAGGCGGAACGCCTCACTCTTGTTGGGCATCGTGATGCCAGCTGGACAGAGGAGCGTCAAGGAACGAACACGGTTCGGGTACATGCCGGCATACGCGCCAGCCAGCATGCCTCCCATGGAGCAGCCGACGATGTGGACCTTCTTCTCCGGCGGGATTTCGGATTCGATGAACTCGTGCAGCCGGCGCGCCTGTCGGTCGACCGAGTAGTTCATGATGGCGTCTGCGGGCGTCGTGCGGCCCTGGCCTGGGAGATCCGGGATCACGACCTTGTACCGCTTGTCGACGCCTCGCGCGACGTTGACCCACGACTCCTTGACGGACGAGAAGCCGTGCAGGAAGACCACGGGCTCGGTCGCGTCCTCGTCCTTGCCCGCGCGCTCGATGTACGCCCACGTGAACTGGTCCACCGTTGCCGTCTTGGACGAGAAGCCCGCGCAGAAGCGCAGCACCTCGATGCCCTGCATGAGCACGGCCGTGAGCGCCGACCCGATCATCTCGCGGCGGTTTTGGGGCGTGTAGAGCTCGGATTTCGACGCTTCGAGTCGGGAAATGAGCGTCAGGGCGCTGCGGAGCTCGTGGAAGTGGGACTGGAGCCGCCGGGGGCCTGGATTCGCGTCGCACGCGGCCAGGCGGAGCTCACAGCGACGAAGCAATCGACGATGATGGCGCTCCTCGGCCGGCGAGTGGCAGAATGACCAGCGCATAAACACCAAGAGAGTGTGTGTGCTGATTGAATCGGAGCGATAGGATTGGCTCAAAAGCGGAGGAAGAGCCGGATGCGACGCGACGATTGGCTAATTAAACCGGCCAACGACTGTGTAAACTATACCAACATTCCGCGATGAGACGACGCGATACTCAACGCAAGACGTTTGCACCGCCTGATCGGGGCGGAACAGCAACGAATCGTGATGGACACTACGTTCGTGCATGAACGTGTTTGCGACGGTTGTAGCCCTCGATGATCGCATAAAAAGCCTTGTGACGGATAATTCTCATCAGCCGAGTGATCGAGCTGTTTTCACCAGCCTAGTGATCGAGCAGTATCTGGATATTCAAGAAAGGCTCTGGAGCACAGAAATCTTCGCGCGATCTCGATGGCGAGACGCAGGTGCGCAATACCCACGTGCCAGAAAGTCCAAGGTCGTGCGGAGGTTTTCATCACGTTGTCAGTGCTCAATTCTACGCTTCGTGTGTACTCTGTAACATGGATGAGCTCCAACGTGCGTGGCTCCACCTAAATGGGCAATCACGGGATCGAGCGGTAGACCATGCGGCGACCTTGCACTCTCGCCAGCATAAACACCGACACCAGTGAGAATACGCTGCCGGCGACGAAGAACGAGAACGCGTGGACAGCAAAGAATCCACTGGCAGATTCTTGCTGTGTCGCCATAACCTCCTTCGCGGTTTGCATGTGCTCAGGTAGAGTGTGAGCTACTGGGATCTCATTCTCGCCCACGCCGTCCTTCTTGGTCACGTCCGAGGTGTCGAGGACAGGATGCGCGTCAGCAGTGTCCGCGAACGGAACGATACCAAAGATGGATCCGCCGTAGATGGGCTTTTCCTCCCATACGAGCTCTTCGTCACTAATGTCGGGCTCGACGAACGCGCAGTCGGCTTCAATACCGAGGTTGTTCTTGCCGCGCACAATCTTGAAAAAGCCATTCATTCCCCAGTAGGTGCCCCACGAGTTGCGCACGTGCCAATACTTGACGCCATTCTCCTCGCCCCAGCCGACGACCTCGACATCGTGGTCGATATCCATAAACCCCGTCTGGTCGTCGATGATGCCGGCCTTGTACTCGTACGTGAACCCGTCGCTGCACGCAACACCGCAGGTGATCGGGCCGCCACGGAGGATTTCCTTCATCATGGCCAGCTCACCCGACAGGTGACCGTAGCTCTTGGCTCGATATCGCACCATCTTGGTCACTGGGAAGCAAAGCGGCTTCGTCTTGCTCTGAGGAGTGTACATGCAGCTGCAGCATAACCCAACATTTACAGTGAAATGAGTACGTTTTCACTGAAGAGGTTAGACTCGAACCGCTATGAACGTACTTCATGCAGTATCCCTCCGGCGGACATGTTCCGTTCGTGGCGCCAAACTTGGTGTTGTCCGTCGCATTGTACGGCAGACAAGATTCGTCGGGAAGTCCGTAGCGCTTCATGAACTCGTACACATCCGCGGCTTCGCCGCCGTCGCAGCCACCGGAGATGCCGTGTCCAGGAGCGCAATTCAAAAAGCTCTGGCGTCCAAGCATCACGTCCGGACCCGTGAATCCACGTCTCTTAGCCATGATCTTGATGCGATCCTGAGCACTCGACATGGCTCCGTGTGCGTAGCATGATCCACAATACTGAGGAATGTGCTGGTTCCACGACGGGACGCAGAAACCTTGTTCGCACCAGTCAAAGTGCGCTGGGAGACCCTCGATCTCGTGCTTCTCCTCAAGTGACAATGCGGGTAATTCATGAACCGCAGGGTGAAGATGCTCGCGTCCCTTCATCGTCCGCTTGCAGTGACAGCTTTCTTGGTCCGCATGAGCCGTAGCAACGAGTGCCACCAGAGCAGTCGCTCGCACCAGCCACGATGCCAGGCGAGCCATTGGAGAGCTTCCGAGCGGGAACTGGAGAGGCTTCGAGTTGACTTGAGCTGGAGCCGGCGAAAAGCAGAATGAACGGCTGCCAACAGACGCAGCGAGCCGCGTGGGACAAAAACTACAACTGGGATTGACTGGCAAGTGCGTGGCGCAACAAGTATACGGCCGGGTTTTCTTTTTTCGCGTCTCTTCGCGTGGATTGTTGTGCGCTACACCATTCTCACTTCAACTTCAACCTGATTACAAGGGGAGAGCGCATGGCGCGCTTCGAGCCATATTTAGGCTGGTGTCCTCGTTCAGCTTTGATGGACGACCAAGCGATGGAGGCCAAGGCGAGGCGCGAGGCGTTGATGTACATTGCGAGTGTTCGCGAAGACTTGCGAGACGATGAGCTGCAGCTGCAGGCGACGCGGGAAGACATTGCGCGCGCGCTGAAGGCGGCCGAGGACCTTGCGATCGAGGCGTGCGCGTTGCGTGTGCGCACGAAGGAGCTCGAGATGGACGAAGAGGTGCTGAAAAAGTCGCAAGAGGTCGCTATTCAGGAGAAGATGGGCGCCGAGAAGCGTCTCATGGAGGTCGGCGGCTACGAGAGCGCCGTGCGTGTGCTGCAGAAGGAGCTGCGCAACGCCAAGAGTGAGCTCGAGAGAACGAAAAGTGAGCGCATTGGCAATTTTTTTGAGTTTGAGGTATTGGTTTGCTGATGTGTCGCTGCGCTACAGACGAGAAGCTGCACATCATGAGCGAGGAGAAGAAGCTGCACTCCGAGCTCGTGCAACTGAACGCTCTCTTGGGCAAGATCCGAGCGCACAGCGCTGAGCTGCAGGTCGAGTACAACGCAGTGATGAAAGACAAGCAAGAAACGGATAGCAAGTTGCACAAGCTCTCGCAGTTCCTCCAGAAGACGCTCGAGGCCTCATCCATGACCAGTAGCCCAAAATTGTCTCCACCATCCGCAAGTCCACCGAACGTGTCTCCGACCAAGTCCGCAACAGCAATCAGCTCCTCCGGACGGGTCTCTAGCTCATCTGAGATCTCGATCGACACCTCAAAGCGATCTCCCCGCTCCTCGTCGACCTCGTCGTCCCCCACGCGCAAGTTCCTGGCCTACCTGTCCTCTCGCCGACAGTCTCTCGCCGCATCGGTTCAAGATAAAGTGTGACGTCCACTTGGACTTCAATAAACTATACCTTTGTAAACCTGCTACATTCCGTCTCGGAGGTGTTGCAGCGCATACAAACTTCAAGTGAGAAGGATCTTCAAAACCCGCGCGGGTGCAGACGGTTGGATCCAAGCGAACCCCATGGACAAGTACCGGCGCGTGGAGCGCCCTGCGCGCGAGGAGGACGCGGCGCCCGGCGAGGTGCGCGTCACGCAGCAGGGCAAAGTGCGCAAGTACGTGTCGTACGCGTCGGCGCTGCTCTCGGTGCGTGGGTTGCGGGTCTCGCGGGCTCGAACGGCCCAGAATTGACGTCGTGGCGCGCAGCAGGAGAAGGAGCGCGCCGTGGAGCTCAAGGCCATGGGCCACGCCATCGCCAAGGCCGTGACGGTCGCCGAGGTGCTCAAGCACCGCGTGCAGGGCCTTCACCAGATCACGCGCATCTCGTCGGTCGAGACCGTCGACGTGTTCGAGCCGCTCGAGGAAGGGCTCGACGTGGTCGAGACCACGCGCCATATCCCGGGCATTTCCATCAAGCTCTCGCTGGACGCACTGGACGAGAGCGACCCAGGGTACCAGGCGCCCTTTACCCCGATGCTGGCGTCAGCGAAGCCCGTGCGGCGTCCGCGCAAACCTCGCGGCAAGAAACAGCGAGATGCCAGCGATGACAGCGAGCAGGAGGAGAAGCAGCAGCGGGAAGAGGAGATCAGGGAGGGGAAGACGAGCAAGTCTCGGGCACGAGGCAAGCCTGCCAAGGGAAAGCGTGAGGTCGTGGGCAATAACAACGCAGCAGTGTCAGACAACAGCAGCGACTCGACGGGAGCGACCCATCCTGTCGAGGTGCCACTGCCGCCAGCAAAGAAGAAGAACGCCAACAGCTCCAAGCGCCGACAGGGCAAGAAACCGAGAAAACGGCTGACAGTGGAGAGGTGAAGGTCGCAGCCACCGCGCCAGCTGCACCAGCAGATGTATCAACTGACAACAATGGCAGTGGTAACATTGAGGCTGGCACGGAGCGTGCGAGGAGCAACAGCACACGGGGACGGGGACGCGGCCGTGGCCGTGGTCGTGGCCGTGGAGGCGGTCGATGGTCGCGTGGACG
The DNA here is from genome assembly GCA_024867545.1 of Phytopythium helicoides. Lineage (NCBI taxonomy): Eukaryota > Oomycota > Peronosporomycetes > Pythiales > Pythiaceae > Phytopythium > Phytopythium helicoides. Next base: position 1,455,872 of record JANFNE010000006.1, on the reverse strand, counting down.
CGGTCGTGGGGACTCCAAGCCGGCCAGAGAGAGCGCAGTCACGGATGAGTGATATCCTGACCCAGAACTCTTCGTACAGTTAGTTTTTAGCTGACGTTGTGGTGACGAATCCATTTCCTCTTTTTGCTTTCACGAGACATCTCACTTTGACATGCACCACGCTTCCACCACCTCCGCAACGAACAACGCAGGTAGCAGCAGCTTGAGTCAGCTTTTTCACACGTGGAAGAATTCTCCGATAAAAAACTAACCCGTCTTCTCGCTACACTACCGACATACTCCGCTCGCCTCTTGCAGCGCCACGAATGACTCTACACTCGTCACGCCAAAAAGCTACGAGCTTGCTGTCTATTGGCGCTGCGGACGGCGCGCGCCACCTTGGCCACCACCACGACGCCCCTGACCACCATTCGGGCGGAAGCCGCCACCACCGGTGCGACGGTCGCCGCCACGGTTGCCACCGCGGTCTCCACCACGGTTACCTCCACGGTCACCACGGTCGCCACGGTCACCACCACGGCGGCCACGGTCGCCAGCAAAGTCGCCGCCACCCGAACGCAGGTCCATCATGCGCTCGTTGTTCTCCACGATCTGCGAGAGCTTGTCGGCGAACTGCAGCGCAGCCACCTGCAGGCTCGAGCGCTCTGTCTTGTGCAGCACGATCGCCTGCGAGGCCTGGTCCCAAGCACCAGCAAGCTCCTCGTTCAGCATCATCTTGGACACGACGCTGTGCACGGTCTTGTCATCGAGCTCGAACATCTCCGTGAGGCGTGCAAGCGACACCGAGTCGTACTCGGCGCTGAAAGCCAGCAGGTACGTACGAAGCGCCTCAACCTGCACCTTGTGCTGCACCATCTCGCGGATGCGCTTCGGGGCGCCACTGCCAGGAATGAGGTCCCACACGCTAAGCCCGACGATAAGCTCCGCGCACTTGCGCCACGAGCCCTGCGCGAGCAGCTTGGCAGCTGCCACGACGTGGTCGCGCGGGCTCTCCGGAGGGCCCTCGAACACAAGGCGCTCGTGGTACTCGAGCAGCTTGCGGAAAGCCTTGGACACCATACGCTTGCGCTCGGCAACTCGCGAGTTGACCATGTTCGGCACCTCGAGCAGCATCGCGCTCACAAGGTGGCACGTCTCGAGCAAGTCGAGGTTGATGTGCATGTGGTAAGGCACCTGGCGACGGCGCTCAAGACGCTCCTGCTCGACATCGCGCTCCTGGAAGCGGAACGACTGCATGCCTTGCGCGAGAAGCTCCTTGGTGCGAGCACCCGTGCAGATCTCCGAAAGACAAGCATGCGCCTCCCAGATCAGACCGCAGCGGAAGGCACACAGACCAAGCTGCGCCATCATGCGGTTGAACAGAATCTGCGTCGCGATATCAGCGTCGGTAATGTTGTCCTGGATGTGGGACATCAGGAGCAGGTCACGCGCCTCATGGAAGCGGTCGTGAATCGCGTGGTGGTAAATGCGGCAAAGCATCGCACGGGTCTTGGCGCGAATGTCAGCGTGCTTGAACACATAGAGGCACAGCTCGCGAAGGTCCTTCTCGGTGTCCACCTTGGGGACGTCGACCGTCGGCACACCCGAGATCGAGGCGGGGTGGACTACTGACGCGTTGAAATCACCAACGGCGATCTTGGTAGCACCGTTGCAAGCCGGGTGCAGAAGCAGCGGGTCGCCGAAGACGGCGCGCTTGGCCTGAGCCTCCGACAGCGCAATCGCGATCGACTCGTGCTTGTAGTAGATGAGCTCCGCACGAATGAGAGCGACCGTCGAGGCGCGGCCAAACTCATGCGTGCGCTCGTAGTAGGCCTGAACGCGCTCGGCAGCAACAAGCAGGAGGCCCTCGTCAAACAGGCGCGTGATGTACTCACTGGTGTGGGGGTCCGTCTGCTGGAGAGCCTTGGTGTACTCCTCCGACAGACGCTCAATGAACGAGGCAAGGTCTCCCGACACCTTGATCTTGCCCTTGGAGCCAGCCTTCGGCAGCGTGTCGACAAAGTCGGCAGCCTCATCCTCATCCTTGTCACCATCCGTCACAACACCGGCAGCAGCGTCAGCAACCTCCCGAGCAACCTTCAGCATATCGGCCTGGTCCTCCGACGTCAGGGGGGCGATCGAAAAGCCAGGGTTCTGCTCGAGTAGCATCAGGATCGAGCTCAGGTCAGCGTGGGCCTGCTTCCACTGGCGCGCAGACATGACGCGGTCAATCTTGCCCGAGGCATCGAACATCTGCGAGCCAACCAGGTACATGGTGGCCACAAGCTGGCGAGCAGGTCCGAGGCGGAGCGCGTAGTTGGCGAGCTTGCGCAGCGTCGTGAGCTGCTCCGAGAGCTCCGTGCCCTTCTTACCGCGCATCGCGACAATCTCCTTGATGCGGCGGTCGAACTGGCTCGGCGTGAGCTTCAGCTCCTCCTCGACGGGCTTCTGCACGGCGGCGGTCTCCTCCTTGGCTTCGGCGCGCACCTTAGGCTGCTTAGGGCCCTTGATCTTTTTGGCCTTGGTCTCCGTCGGCGTCTGCTTCAGCCAGAATTGACGGCCCTTGCCCTTCGGCATGTCCTCGTCCTCCGACGACTCGGACGACGACGACTCGGACGAAGGCCACGAGTCATCATCATCGTCGTCGTCATCGTCAGAGCCTGACTCATCGCTGGAGCCATCCTCCTCCGATTCCTCCTCCTGCGAAGCGTCCTCGTCCGACTCCTCCGACGAGCCCGAGCCCGAGGCCGACGAGTCCGAGTCGCTGTCGTCGCTGCTGCTCTCATCCGATGAGTCCGACTCGCTCTCCTCCTCGCTGCTGCTGCTCTCCGGGTGGGCGCGGAAGGCCTCGAGCTCGCGCTGCAGGGGCTCGAGCTGCTTCTTGAGCTTGCCCTTCATGCGGATCAGGGCCTTGCTGTTCTCCTTGCTCATCTTCTTCTGCTCGGCCTTGTTCTTGAGCTTCTCGACCATGAGGTCCTCAAGCGCGACCATGGTGCGCACGAGGACCTTGGGGTGGTGGCCCGCGGAGGTCTTGATAGAGCCCTTGGACCTTGTCGACGAGCTTGAAGAGCGCGTCGAACTCGGTCTGGATCTGCGTCCAGTCGTTGATCTTCATGTGGTTCTTGAGCTGCGTGCACGCGCGGTCCACGCCCTCGAGCGCCTTGTCCTTGGCGCTCTTGACCACGCGCGTGTCGTCATCGCTCTCCGAGTCCGACTCGACGGCCCAGCGCGACGCCGGCGCGCGCCTGCTGCTGCTGCGAGATCTCGACGTCCGAGGCCTCCGACGCGTCGCTCTCCTCCTCGGACGAGGAGCCGCCCGCTGCCCAGAATCGGCTCGCCATGGCTGCTGTCGCTGCTGCTGCTGCTGCTTACGGAAGGAACCGGCGCCTTTCTCGCCTTCCTCGGCCCTTGACGGGGTTCTTTCTGGCCGAGCTTTTCCCCTTGCCAGCTCACCTTGCGCGCATTTCACTGGTGCTCAGCTCCGGTCCCGAAACGAGGGACACCGTCCCGAAAAAAGAGGCCGACTAAGTACGAGTTGAAGAGGGCATACTGGAACCAACATGTCGAGAAAGGCCGCGAGCGACTTCAACGCCATTTTGGCAAGCGTCTATCATGCAATTGATTGATTCCGGAATAGAAAGCTACGGCTGCGCGAACTTGAGCTGGTTGCCGGCGCTCGCCGTGATGCCGGGGGACCGCAGGTACGTCAGCCCGTGCGTCGGTGTGTCCATCAGCGTCGAGTACACCTGGCGGCCGTGCTGGTCCACAGCGCCGTTGTGCCGCGCGAGCACGCGGCCCCGGCGCTCGCGGTGGTGCTCGTACTTGCGCAGGCACTCGGTGAGCGGCATGAGACCAATGCACAGGACGAGCGAAAGCGCGTTCAGGTACGTCAGGTCGCCCGCGAAGTACAGGTTCGACAGGTACACGGCAGGGTACTCAGCCAGGCTCACGATCGAGCTGATGGAGAAGATGACGCCCATGAGTGACCCGAGGTTCTTGAGACCGAACGTCTTGGCAGTGAACGCCGACATGACGGCGTATAGGAACGCGCGAAATGCGGTGAAGATGAAGGCAGTCAGACATTGCAGGGGGAGGTTCGGCACGAGTGTCAGCAAGCTGTACAGCGCTCCGAGCACCGTCGTGAACAGCAGCGAGACGGCCAGTCCGCGAGTCTCAACGAGGTGGTCGATGGCAGGGACGAACACGAATCCGATCGGCAGCACCACACTGAAGATCTTGGTGTAGATGAACCCGTGTTCCGCATCGCCGTAGTTGTCAAGCAGCTTGTTGGCTGTACCAATGTAGATTGTAGCGCGGAGCACTTGCACTGCAGCGAAGATCAAGATGTACGCAAACTCGAACGTCCGCATCTGGCGGCTCATAGACACATCGACAAGCGAGAATGCATCGTTGTCCAGGTCGTGCAAAACGACATGTTGTACCTCAAGGCCGCTGCTGTTGGTCAGTTGCGCCTTTTGCAAGGCATTCGTCGAGCCGTATGAATCCGTTCTATGGTGGCTGGCATTGACGACCAGCGGTGCTGCTGCAGCCTTCCCACTCGCTTCTCTTGACGGTGAAACTGCGCGAATGGCTGGCTCGGTGGTATCTTCAAGCAAGTACTCAGCTTCGATGTCTCCGCTGCTCACCTTGGACGACTTCTCAAGCAAGTGGTGCTCGTTGATCCCCCAAAGCGCGATCAGCAGCAGGTAAATGACCGCCGCGATGCATGCAAGGCCGAGGAAAAGCTGCTGGCGGGTGGCTCCGAAAGCGCTCGTGGATCGTGTACAGCACGAGGAACACGACGCTGCTGCCATCGAACAGGCAACTAATCGCAGCGAGGATGGCGGTCTGGTATTGCATGATGAGGAAGCTCGCCGGGAACGACGACATCATGGTGATGCAGCCTCCGAACGCGATGAGCAGGTACGCTGGCACGAACACGTCGAACGTCTGCGAGTCTGCGAGCGCCAACAGCACAATGCCCGAGACCTCAATGAGAGCGGCGACAGCAGGTGGCGATGCGCGGGCCCATGTAGTCGAGGAAGACGCCAATGGGCAGCGCGCCAGCGTTCATGGCGACCGACGCCACGGCGAACATGAGGTTGAGCTTGTTCTCCTGCGCAACGCACGAGGACTCGTCGGGGTCGCACAGCTCGCTATACTGCTGCTCCTCCTGCAGCAGCAACAGCAGCGGCGCCCATCCGAACACGAGTCCCGTGAGCAGCAGGTCGGACGCGAGCACCGTGAGCACGAGCGCCAAGCGCGCAGAGATCATGGCAACGGCGGCGGGTCTTGGAGCGAGCGGGAATCAAAATAGCCTTGGCGACTTCCCAAGGGGCTGGAGCTGCAAGGCACTCGCGAGCGCGTGAGTGGACACAGCGCCGCGCTCCGATTGGTGTCGCGAGCGCTATGCCTCGCCGAATGGAATGTGTCGGGGTGTCTCTCGGTCCGAAGAGTAGACCACCACTGACCAGCGCATTCACCACTGGTGGTCTCGACCCTCGATTCCTCGGCTGCACGCATTCACACGTCATTACCGCCACGTGCCCGTAAGGTGAATGCTGTTTTGAATGTTTTCCACTCGGAATGGAGATGTCACTGATGCAAAAGCCAGGTGATCCCGATCGTACTTTGTCGAGGCAAGCGAGAAGACAGAAGGCCCACGGCTGCAGAAACGATCTGCCGGAGCGTGGTCCCGGTGTTGCCTTCCTGAGCGCTACGCGCCGCGCGTAGACCCCCGCGCGTTGCTGATCACGGCGCGCGCCGGGGCTGTCTGTGTCGGGCAATCCTGCTTTGCTGATCGCTGATCCTGGGTCATCAGGCGCACCAGGATGGCGGTTGTGTCCGCGCAGGGCTACACGTTCCACGTCAGCTCGGTGGCGGGCGTCGAGTCCTGCTGTTATGTCGACTCGCTGGACCTCGCGTTCGACCTCGGCTGCATCCACGGCAGGGTCGTGAGCAAGTCACACGTCTTCATCTCGCACGGACACGTCGACCATGTGCAAGCGTTCGTGGCGCACGCTGCTCGCCGCGCGCTGCAGAGCATGAAGCCCGCGACGTACTACGTGCCGAGTCACCTCGCTCCGCTGCTGCAGCAATTGCTCGATACTAGCGCCAAGATGCAGGGAGACGCACCGTTCGCTGCCAAGATCGTGCCGCTCGTGCCGTTCCAGCAAGTCGTATTGCCCAACAACCTCGTGGTTAAGGCCATCCCAACGGTGCACCGCGTGCCGAGTCTGGGCTTCGTCGTCTACAAGCGCAAATGCCGGCTTCGAAGCGACCTCGTTGGGGTAGACAGCAAGGAGATTGCAGAGCGCCGGAAGTTGGGTGAGGAAGTCACTGAAGACGCTCTCACGCCCGAAATCGCGTACACGGGCGACACGACCGCAGAAGTGTTTCGGACGAGTGCAGCGTCGCCCGAAGGCGGGGAGAACAACATGCGAGACCTTTTGCGGGTGAAAGTGCTCATAACTGAGGTGCGTTCATTGAGACGCTCGCGCTGATCGGCTCGTGCTCTGCGATGCTCATGGGTGCGATCGTCGCGTTTGCCCGCAGGCTACGTATGTTGACGACATGAAGACTCCCGAGGATGCCGTGAGCCGCGGACATATCCATCTCGACCAGGTACACTTGCCTTCTCTGCGCAGAAAGTTTCTCGGCGACCATGCGAAAGTTTTGTGTGTGTGTGTGTGTGTGACGCTTTTTCCCTGATTTTCTCGCTTGGGCAGATCGTCGAGCTTGAAGGACTGTTCGTGGACGTGCAGACGCTGTTGCTGGTGCACTTTTCTGCGCGCTACAGCACTGTGAGCCTCGTTGAGGCACTGGAGCGTCGCGTTCCGGCGTCGCTATGCGGCAAGATCATGCTTGGCTGCCGATAATAACGCCGCTTGGAGCCACGCTCGGCGCCACGTGGGACATGCGCTCAAAGATCGGATCCGACCGTCTGCCGTCTGCAGACGAATATGGATCGCTGGAGAACATGCGGTTGTAAGGTCGCTACGCACTTGGCGCATGCACCGCGAGCACCTCCTGCCGCTGAGGTCAGCATCATGTCTACGACGAAATGACTTGTTGAGTTTGACGAAGAGGTTTTACTTGTTGGTGTCTATAGCTAGTTGATGGGTGTGCTAGGCTTGGTAGCTACATGATAAATATGGTACGCTCAATTCGAGTAGTTACAGGTCCCCGGCGTGCGAAGTCGCGCTCGGCGGTGGAGAAGAAGACAGTACGTAGAAGTCTGCGGCCCCTCTCTTCAGCTCCAAAACTCGGAGAAGTTCTGTGCCGGGATGGGTCGCGAGGCGCGCAGCACGAGTATCTCGTCGCGGAGCAGCATGGGCATTGGCGCCGGCGATCGGTCGAGCGCCTCGGCCTCGGCGACGGCCACGTCGTCCGAGAAGCGCACGGAGCGCTTCTTGGCGAGCAGCGGCTTGTCCTCGTGGGCGTCCGGCGGGTGCGGCGGCCATGGCGTTGGCCTGCTCGAGCACGGTACGGCGGCGATGGCGCGAGATCTTGTCGTTGGCGCGCTCGATCTTCTCGAGCACGGCGAGCGCGCGCTCCCACTGGTTCTGCAGGCAGAGCGCGAGCGCGTGGCGGCGCGAGTTCTGGATGAAGGTGATGGCGTAGCGGATGTTGGCGAGCAGCAGCGGCGACACGTCGTCGGGCTCGACGGCGGCGGCGGGCGCCACGGCCGCGGGCTGCGCGTCGGCCGCGACCGGCGCTGCAGGCTGCGGCGAGGCGGCGACGGGCGCCTGCTTGCGCGCCTTTGGGGCGGGCGCGTCGTCGCTCGAGGCGCCGCGCGGTCGCTTGAGCATGCGCTGCTGGGTGGCGGGCGAGAGCGGCAGGACGCACGGGGAGCTCATGGAGCGGCGCGGGCAATCGGCAAATGGCGCTCGGCCATGATGGCGGCCACCTGCGCGCCGAAAAAGACGCCGCGACTACAACCAAACAATCCCCGGTGGGACCATCACTCTGGAGGGTATACTGGCGCCTAGAGCACAGCAGGCCAGCCACCCAGCTGCGCGACATACTGAACGCAAGAGAACCGCGGGCTAGGTTCGAAACGGCGATTTTTCTCAACCGGCCTTTTTTCTCAAGGCGCGTCGCAGTCCTCTTGCCGTTTGTATGGACAGCGTTACCGCCGCCGTCAACGTCGACCAACACAAACGGAACGATCAAACGACAAAAAAGAGGCGGACGACCGTGGTGGGTACAGCTCCAAGGCGAAGGCTTCGGTGCGATGGCGCCGCCAAATGCAGCCCATCGGCGGCTCGCAAGCTTCCACGGACCACTGGAGGCCGTGCGTCGGCCCCCACAACGCCCGAATGGAGAATGGACCTGAACGGACGGATGGAGGTGGAAAACCGCCCTCCACGAGTGGGAGACTGAGCTGGGCGGTGGAAAGGGGCGCAGACGCAAGCAACACGTGATTATCTTGGGCATTGCTCTGCACTTGCAGCGGCCAGTTGTTTACGCCCGACGTTCCTGCAAGCGTGGCTCGGCTCGAGTCATGCAGGCGACCTCCACGGCTGTCAGCACAGTGGGCTTTCGAGGAATTTTCGCCCCACGGCAATTTGGGAGCCACGCACAGTGGTGCCCTTAGGGAACACAAGAGCCATGGTCGGCAAAATTTGCAGCTCGAGTACTGCTTGAGAAGCGGCAAGCAATGCGACTGTGCTCGCCCGCCGAAGGCTTCGCGTCGTCGTTGTGGTGGTGCTCGAGGGCTCGTTCCACCGTCGGGGACTCAACATTGGTAACGTCGCCAACACTTAATCCATTTTGATTGTGTAACGGGGTCGCGGCGTCGTCGCAGATTCGCTCCTTGAGCCAGGAGTGGCGTGTGCCTCCGACCGACGAACGCGATTCGCGGCGCCGCTGCACACGCGGCTCGGATACTTTGCAGCCCGAGCAAAATCCAGGGTCTGCACGTGTACAGTACTCGTGGTCTCTTCGTATCGATAGCTCGCGGGCGATCCATGCCGTGAGCCAGCTCTGATGACAGCAGCGAAGCGATCGTGTCGATTGGACGAGTGCGATACCGTGGAAGCCTGCTGCCGATCGCACGAGCTCGACGCTGTAATAGCGGAGCGGATGGACCCTTGCGTGCCTCAAGCCGCCACGCTGCGAGAGGTTTGCGTGGCGGATCGCCGCGTCGTCGTGACATCCGCCATCCGGCGGCGCGAACTGAATACGGTCGTCAACTCGGCCAGCCAACAACGACATGACGACGTGACGACATCAGACAGATACAATGGCTACACAAATCGTGCAACATTCGTCTCACGCGAATGGACGTTGAAGTGGTTGGCTGTGCGGAGAGCCACAATCACCACATGTACCACACCCTCGCCCTCGCATTTAGTTCGGGCCCTCTTGGGGCTCGAAGAGTCCCCGGACGGCCTCTCAATGCCTTGCAATGTCGGATTTGTTGCGGGTCTATTTAGGTGCACTGTCGTCGTTGTCGTCGTGGCGAGTCTTCGTATAGCCGTCACGACTCGGTCGATGTGGAGCGTTCTGATGCAGAACGCACAGTAACTTCCAAACGGTTGCAAGTCTGTGTTCATTCATAGCGCGTGCTTTTTCTCACGTCGACGCAAATGCTTGCATCGTGCGAGCCGTCGGATCAACTGATGTTCAGGATCAACTGAGGTTCAGGTTTCTGGTCTCGGAGCTCTTATGGTAGCCGGTGAACACGGTCGAGCGCTCCCTTGATCCGGATGCGCAGCACGTGGATGACCTGGTTGGTGGCAGTGTCCCCGCAACGGTGGTGCACGCGACCTCGCAGAAGAGGCGAATCAATACTCCCACAGCATACTTGACAAAGTCGTTCCAGCTCGTCAGGAGCACGCCGTGGACGACCTGCGCCCAGCGCTTCCTCGTCCGCTGCCGCACACGTGCGCCGCGCAGCCAATTGCATGGCTTCCTCGACTGGCTCGTTGCGCGCCAAACACCTTCGTGGCCGATCATCGACGCCGCGGACTTGAAAAAGCACACCGGAGATGCCGCGGCTGGCCAGGAAGGGTCTGGAGGCTTGCTGCGAGGCCCCGGGTCGTGAGCCGGGAAATGCGGTCGCGTGGATATTGGTTTTATGTTTGTCGTCGCATCACCTCCTTCATCCCTGCTAGCCTAGCTTCAATTGGTCTCGCTATGATGCTCGAGATTACAAACGAAGTTGTGGGCTAAAAGTCATCGTTACCGGCACGCTGGTGCACTTGGGTTGTTGCACCTCGAAAGACGATCCTGGATAGTATTTCTCGGGGGGAATGCAACCGCTTGGGATATATCTGCTGACGAAGAACTGATCCGAGCGGAATGGTTCACAGGATAGCAGCAGCGACAGGAGACTGCCCCGCACCAATTCGAGGAAGCGCATGGTTAGAGGCTGTAGGTTGGTGCCAGACTCTCTTATAGGTGTCCAACACAGAGTGTGAGTGTTAGTGAGCCCCATAAGCCTCCGCCCATGTTTTTAGTTGCAGCAGATCGGATTGTTTGGTGATGACGACTATACCACAGTAGCTACACTATATCTAAATAGATGAATGTAGCTTTCACGGCGAGTGCAGAATCCACAGTGACTGCAGAACACTGCGCCGCGCGGTGAGAGATCAGAGTCTGCTCGACCGCATACGTCTTAGTGACGCCCCGCTGTAGTCCGGGAGGAAGTTGGCTGGCAGCGCATGTCGACCGAAGTTACGAAGACGCGTCCCCTCGACGGCGCTCTCGTGCTGGAGTCGTCAAGCTGAACGTCGCGCGCGTTGCTTGGTTTTCGCTGGCGCACGACACTCGCTCATCGACGCAGTTCTCAAGCGTGGGTGAACAGCAGCAGATAGACGCAGCTTGGTTTTCGCAAGCGTCCGATGGAGCCACCGCTTGAGCCTCCAAGAAGATCTGGAGCGTGGACGCGCAGCTGAAGCCGCGGCGAGGCGCTTGGTTTTCGCGAATACCTGAGTCGTGGGTCTGCTCTTGATCACGAGAGGGTGAATCTTTGCCTTGGTCTCTTCACGCGGTGGATGCTCAAGCGCGTGGCCCTGGGTCGTGAACCGCGGACAGCAGTCGCTTGAGCTCCATCTTGAAACTTGCCAACTGAGGGGAAGAGAGCTTGGCGTCGAATGCCTTGCCCTCGCAAGTTGAAGTCCTCACGCATTGATCCCTTTTTACTTGCAAAGTGTATGTGAAGCATGATGAACAAGGAGGGATGGCACCCTCTTCCTTCCAACGGTCTGGTAAGCAACCAGGTCTCGACACTTGTAATGCAAAGAGGAACGGAGCGAGGAGGCAGCCTTGCGAACCTGCGCGTTGGCATCCACGATGCAACCAATGAGTGCGCGGCGAAACCCGAGATATCTTGCAGGTCGACTCGACCGCGTCGACGCCTAGGAAGTCCTCTTGACGCTCGATTTCTGGCTGGCTTCCATGCGAATGAGCTCATGTAGATCCATACTCGAGGTGAGCAAGATCAACATCTCCTCGAGCTCATCGATGAACATTCACACCAATTTGATCAGTCATGGTGCGAATGTGAATTCTTATGGCGCTATTGTAGGACGGACACCACTGATGCTAGTTGCATCCCGTGGAGAGATTGGTGAATGTTTATCCATTTCATGGGAAGAGCTTTATGGAGGTTAATCCTTCGACTCGTGATCAATGATGGCGAGTTGTGCGTGCCTCCAGTCAAGTTCTTTCCTGTAATCAATGGTCCATTGCGCCAAAATGTTTCTGAGAACGGTTTGGGGATCCTGGAGCAGTGCAAGACGTGTGATGAGCGTGAACAAGGCAGTGTGATATGGATGAAGCGATGGGTGGCTGCCGCGGAAGGTGATGGTAAACAGTGTCTTCGAAATCAACGAGTGAAGTCAACAAAAGTGCTTTGAGTTCAAGATGTGCAAATGTGACGAGAAACTTCTCATGGAGAATTGGTCGCATAATGCAGACATACGGTTCGCTACTTTGATTGGTGTGGTGAGCAATGGTGATGTGATGATGAGGACTAAAGTGATTATCTTAATACATATTTTAGCACCCCGGGTACGGTACTCCCCCCGTGAAGCTTTCGTGTCCGCATGGAAATAGTGGCCCCTACTCCGGGTTGCCCGGACCCGGTCAAGGTGTCATAGCGAGCGCTCCGGCGCGAGCTGTCGCTCTACCAAGTGCAGGCGCGTAGCGCCGAGCCTGCGAGCGCCAGCGAGCACCACAGTCGCGTAGGCGCGTAGCGCCGAGCTCCCACGAGCGCAGCGAGTGGTAGTAAAATACTCTTTTTTACCATACACTAACCGGACCCGCGTGCGGGGCCGGCGCTCGGCTTGTGATACAAATTGCACCACAGGAAGTGTCGGGCTACTGTATTGCACCCTCTTCATGGTCCGACAGAGCACTTTAGGTTAGTCGAGGACTTGCTTCGTCCATCCAATTGCTGTTGCTGTTGACCTCAATAGAGCACTCGCTGACAAGAGTTCCACTTGTGTGGACCTCCTCAGGTGCTGGTGAACAGTGGTCTTGCCCATGTGCAAAGGGTGGACCAATCCGACTCTTGCTAGTCATTGCGCGCAGCCTTCAACTTTGGCTACAGCCATCACTTCACACTGGAATGCCGGTCAAGATGTTGCTGTGCGCAGCATGTTGTTGTTGAGGCTTTTGACCACTGCGGTCTCTATTGGAGCAACAGCGTCCCCATGACGCCCGTCAATCACTTTTCGTTCCGCCCTCTGGCACTCATGCCAACCTACGCAACGTTCCCAGCCGCTCCAAGACCGCCGAGCTCTCAGCACCCGCAGGATGCGGCGTGGTGCGGCTCACGGCTCTTTCTGTCGTGGGCCGGGCCGCTCATAGCGCTCGGGAACCGCAGACAACTAAGCGCGGATGACGCGTGGCCACTGCGTGCCCCGCTGCAAGCGCACAACTCCTTTGCGCGATTCAACCGCGAGTACGTGGGCACAGGCTCCATCGTGCGCAGCTTCTTCCGGGTCTTCGGTGGCCGCTTCGTGCTCACGGGAGCCGCCTTTCTCGTTGCCATGCTCTGCAGCCTCGCGGGCCCCGTTGCACTAGACCGCATTGTGACCGCGCTCTCAGGAGGCTCCACTTCCTCGACCTCTTCTCGTAGTACGGCGTTTGCCCTGTCCAGCGACCCACTAACAGACATATGCCTCTGGGTCGTGCTAGTGTTCGCGGCGGGGGTCATGCAAGCGCTAGCGAACAAATACGCCAATTTCGACTCGGAAGTCATTGCGATCCAGTTCACCAGCGCGCTCAAGACACTTTTGTACCGCAAGACACTTCGCCTCAGCGCCGAGGCGCGCAAGCAAAAATCTACAGGCGAGATATCCAACATGTACACGGCCGACTGCGACTCGTTGCTGGCCGCCGCCCTCGTTGTGCACCAGGCATGGCTCATTCCGCTGCAGATAGTGGTCGTCAGCTCTTTGCTCTTTCGGGTACTTGGTGTCGCTGCGCTGGCAGGAATTGCCGTCATCGTCTTGATGCTCTATGTGAATCAACTCGTGTCGAATCGCATGTTCCGCCTCATGAGAGATTTCCGCTCGAGCAAGGACGTGAGGATGAAGAAGGTGAGCGAGCTGTTCAAGGCAATCAGTATTGTCAAGTTCAATGCGTGGGAGGACAAGTTTGCGGAGCGGATAGACGAGGCACGGACGGTGGAACTAGACCACTTATTGCAAGTGCGCCTCATGACAGCCGTAAGCATTGTACTCATGTGGGGGATGCCCCTGTTCATCAGCGTCGGCGCGTTCGGCACTTACTCGGTGCTACTCAAGCACACACTGACTCCAGCGATTGTGTTCACAGCCATTGCCCTCTTCCAGCTGATCCAACTACCGCTGCGCTTGATTTCCAACACGGTCATGATGCTCATCCAGGCCAAGGTGGCTCTCGAGCGCGTGTCATCGTTCCTATCAATGGACGAAGTTGATAGTCACGCGGTGCTCACGCCCGGTCAGCCTGGTGCCAGCGAGTTCACTGACAAAGACATCATGGTGTCGATTCGCGACGGTGAATTTGTGTGGGGCGAAGAAATGAAAGATGACGGCAAGGTTGGCAACATAGGCGAGGGCAAGACGTCGACAGCAATGACACTTCTCAAGAATGCTAATCTCGATGTTCACACCGGAGACTTTATCGTTGTCCACGGAACTGTTGGATGCGGTAAATCGTCAATGTGCTCGGCCATTCTTGGTGAAATGAAGAAGCGCGAGGGCACCGTATTTGTCGGTGGATCGGTCGCTTACTGTGCTCAGCAACCGTGGATCCAAAACATGACGCTCCGCGACAACATTCTGTTTGGGCTTCCATTTGATAGTCGAAAGTACGACAAGGTGGTGGACGCATGTGCGCTGGCAGCCAACCTTAGTCGTTTCCAGCTGGAGACCTGACCGAGATTGGGGAGCGCGGAGTAAATGTTTCCGGTGGACAGAAGGCGCGCATCGCTTTGGCCCGTGCATGCTATGCTGATGCCAGCATCTACATTCTTGACTCTCCTTTGGCGGCTGTCGATGCGATTGTGCAGAACGAGATTTTCCAAAAGTGCCTGCTTGGGCTGCTGCGCAACAAGACGATCATCCTGGTGACGCATAACCCTGATATTATCGCGTCGCCGCACGTCACGCGTGCCGTGACGATCAACGAGATCGGGTCGATTGTCCAGACACACGAGGTGACAGAAGTCCTAGCCGCCATCTCTCCTTTGGTGTCGCCCCTCGCAGCATCTGCGCATGCAGCTGTGCCGTTGATCGCAGATATTCTTGACAACTCTGGTTCAAGAGATGGATTCTCCACTACGGCAACTGGGACCAGCACCAGCCATGGGACGAGCGACAATGGTTCAGAGGATATTGAGCAGCTAAAAGATGAGATGGAGCTGATATCACCATACAACAAGCCCAATCTTACACCGAAGTTTGGCAAGGAAACTGAAGTTGATGAAGATGAAATGGTGGTGGCAGGAAAAGAAACCGAGAAAGATGGAAATGATGAGGCTCAAGGCGAGGCCGGAAAGCTCATTGTTGAAGAAGAGCGCTCTGAGGGCCGCGTTGGTATGCACGTGTTCGCCGCATACTATCGCGCTGTCGGCGGATTCTGGGTCGTCATGGTCATTATGCTGGCGCAAATTCTGTGGCAGGCGCTGCAGATTAGCAGTGACTTCTGGCTCAGCTCATGGTCAAACGACACAGCAAAAGCAGGCGAGGCTGGCGTAACCGAAGACAGCACGGCGTATCGTATCGCTGTGTACTCTGTTCTCGGGTTATTGGCGACACTCATGGTGCTCATTCGGACACTTGTTATCACCTTTTACGGGATGGAGGCTTCAAAGAATCTGTTCAACCGCATGACAAATGCCCTGCTACACGCCCCCATGCGATTCTTCGACGCGAACCCGATTGGGCGAATTCTGACGCGATATGGGGGTGACGTCCAAGCTGTTGACATGTGGATTCCGGTCTTATTCGGCTCACTTGCAGCGTTTGTATTCTCTGTCGGCTGCACCATTGCGACAGCTGCGTTCGTAATAAAGTGGAAGGGTCTACTGCTTTTTCCTGTCGCCGTGTTGTACATTCAACTCGGCAGAGTTTACACTCAGCCTGCCCGCGATCTCCAGCGGCTCGTGCAAACGACGCGAGCTCCGATTCTGAACCACTTGTCTGAAACAATCGACGGTGTGAGCACTGTTCGTGCGTTTGGCTCTCATCAATTCAGCCGCTTTTGCCGCGAAAACAACACCAAGCTGGACAACAACCACGCCATTCGATTCACACAACTTTGTGCGTCGCAATGGTTTGCGCTGCGGATCCAGATTCTAGGCGCACTCGTCGTACTCGTTGTCACGTCTTCACTTGTTGCGCTGCGAAACGTCCTTGATCCGGCAATCATCGCACTGGCGTTCTCGTACTCGCTCAAGGTGTCCGGGAATCTTGAAGGAATCATTCAAGTCCTTACTCGTATCGAGACCGTCATGATCAGCCCGGAGCGCATGCAGCAGTATATTGACATTGTCCAGGAACCTCCACACCACATTCCTGCCGTCGACACGGCTGTGAAGAGCAAGCGGTGGCCGTCGGTGGGAGCTGTTAAGTTTGACCATGTATCCTTCAAGTACAAGACAACCGACCCTCTCGTACTGCGAGATGTCAGCTTTTCCGTTCCAGGTGGATACAAGATCGGGATTGTCGGTCGCACAGGTGCTGGCAAATCCAGCCTGACGATGGCGCTCTTCCGCATCAACGAGCTCGCAGGCGGAACGATATCGATCGACGGCGTCGACACAAGCAAGCTCGGTCTCACCACTTTGCGAGAGCGGCTGTCTATCATCCCGCAGCACCCCGTGCTGTTCAAGGGTTCGCTGCGTAGCTACCTGGATCCGTTCGACGAGTTCAGCGACGATCAGCTGTGGCATTCGGTAGATCAAGTCGGTCTTCGCGAGCGTGTGTCGTCGGATGCGTTGAAGTTGTTGCTGTTGGTGGAGGAGAATGGCGAGAACTTCAGCGTTGGCGAGCGACAGATGTTGTGTATGGCTCGAGCTCTGCTTCGAAACTCTCGTATAGTGGTGTTCGATGAAGCGACTGCGGCGATCGACCATGAGACTGACCAGAAGCTGCAGGGCGTGATCCGGACTGCGTTCAAGGCGTCCACGGTGCTGACGATTGCCCACCGCTTAGACACAATTGTGGACTCGGATCGGGTGTTGGTTTTGGATGGTGGCAAGGTGGTGGCGTTTGCGTCCCCCAAGGAGCTCGTGGAGCGGAACGAGGGTCATTTTTACGAACTCATGCGTGAAGCGGGTCTGCTCGATACCACGTCGGAGTAGTGTCAGGAGCATTTGCACAATCTCCATATCGACAGCCAGATGCTGAGAGAAAGA
Organism: Phytopythium helicoides; assembly: GCA_024867545.1. Taxonomy (NCBI): domain Eukaryota; phylum Oomycota; class Peronosporomycetes; order Pythiales; family Pythiaceae; genus Phytopythium; species Phytopythium helicoides. Next base: position 1,439,029 of record JANFNE010000006.1, on the reverse strand, counting down.
GTAGTAGAAAGGCTACGATCGAAAGGAGCAGGAAACAGCGAAAGTGCTGAACCAGCCGGCAACTCCATGGTACATGAACTTTCCAATGCTTCAACACAAAGTTCACAGAAATTCTTGTCGTCGCCAAACAGAGTCGTAGTCGTTCATCCACAACTCGCAGGTGACTTCGAGTCAGCAATCTGAATGCCAAGCGTGTTGTTGTTCTGTATCAACTTGTCGACGTCCTCGCGCTCGGAGCCCTCCCGCAACATGCTTGCTGGAAGCTTGTCATGACCATCACTCACTTGGTGAGACCACCAAGGCGAGCGCCATCAGTTCGCAAGGTGTCGGGTCCATCCCAGAGTCGATCGACGAGCAGCAGCAGTTGTAGCTATGAGCGGGGGCCGCATCAGCCAGCCCGTGGGCAAGATCGTGCTGACAAACGTGGCGATCGTGCGCATGAAGAAGGGCGGCAAGCGCTTCGAGATCGCGTGCTACAAGAACAAGGTGCTCAACTGGCGCAACGGCGTGGAGGAGGACATCGACGAGGTGCTGCAGAGCAGCAAGGTGTACGAGAACGTGTCCAAGGGCAAGTTCGCCAAGAAGGCCGACTGGGTCAAGGCCTTCGGCGTGCAGGACGAGGAGCAGGCCTGCCGCGCCATTCTCGACCACGGCGAGCTCCAGGTCTCTGAAGGCGAGCGCAAGGCCCACGTCGAAAAGTGCGTGGCTGCTGTTGCAGGGAGCCGTGCTTGACTCTCCACTCACCTTGTGTTCGCCTCCTACAGCATGTTCCGTGACATCGCCACCATCGTCGCCGACAAATGCGTCAACCCGACGTCCAACCGCCCCTACCCGGTGCGTGCGTGATTTGTCGTGGGACGGATGGAGAATATGCTGACACTCGCCCGCAGTTCAGCGTGATTGAGCGCGTGATGAAGGAGATCCACTACGCCGTCGTGCCCAACCGCAGCGCCAAGCAGCAGGCGCTCGAGGTGATCAAGAAGCTCGAGGGTCACATCCCCATTGCGCGCGCCAAGATGAAGATCCAGATCACGGCCCCTGCGGCTGGCGCCAAGCTCATCAAGGCCGGACTGCTCAAGGACGGCGCCGAGATTGTCGAGGAGACCTGGAGCGAGACTGCCCGTATGGTTGTGCTCATCAACCCCGGGTCGTTCCGTATCGTGGATGCTCTCGTCCAAGAGCACGCTGCAGGTGCGTTTTCAATCTCGTTAAGAGGATAAGTTTGACGGTGCTGACTAAAGGACTTGCGACGATGCAGGTGCCGGGTCGCTAGAGGTGATCGACTTGAAGAGCCACAAGGTCGGTGAACACACCATCGACGATGAGCTGAGCCAAAAGACAGAGCGCCTCGGCTTGGGAGCAGCCCCCAGTGCTCCTGCGTCTACCTCAGCACCGGCTGCGGCGGCCGCGGCTCCTGCTACGGGTGATAAGAAGTCGCGACCCTGCAGCACTTGTGGTGGAGACTTTAGCTCTGACATGCAAGCGTACCGCGAGCACTTTCGCTCCGAGTGGCACCGCTTCAACCTGAAGCGTAAAGCTACAAAGCTGCCGGTCGTGAGTGAGGAGGAATTCAATGACCTCGACCCCGATGAGGTTAGCGAGTTCTTTGCGAAACTCTCGTCCGCTTAATAGCGAGGAATACACACGTTTGAGAGGTGAGGTCATGGTATTCTTCGGGGTAGTTTTACGTGCTGCTGCCTGTTGTCATGCTGCCGCGCTGACTCGGCTTCGAACAGTACTAGCAGTACTGTTGCGGCGTGACCGCGACGACTTGAGCCCTACCTTTTCGATTGGCTGGTCGTCGATGGTGGGTGGCTTTGCCACGTACACCTTGGGCCGATCAAAAACTTTAATGGCATCCTCGATTTCGCGCAGTTTTTCCTCGAGCTCGTTCTTGCGTCGAACCTGGCTCAGCGTCTCAACGCGAAGCGGCAGGCGGTTCATACGCGCTCGCGCTTCCTCAAGGGATGTGGTCAAGACGTGAAGAGTCCGCAGGCGCTCCTCTTCATCAAGCAGCACCATACCCGGTGGGCAGTCTGGGTCAGGCGCGTTGAGCCGCCGCTCCTCCTCTTCCTGAGCCCATTGCTCCTTCCTATCGAGTAGGTACTTTGGGATACGGCCGTAACTCGAGTGCCGAACGCGGTCCCTTCTGTCGCCATCTTCATCCAGCTTGCGAGGTGACTTTTTGATTACCTCCCACGCGTTCGAGTTGATGAAGTCCACCTTTTCCTTCTTCTTCTGCGCAACCATGACAAGCAGCACAAACAGTGAGCACAAATCGTCATTATGAGCATCAAACACATCCGCACCAGTTCGTTAAGCGCAGCCTCGCGCTCCTCAAGCTCTCGAAGCGATGGCACGGGAGCTTTGATGTGGATCCGCTCGAACCTGCGCCGCATCCGTCGCATCTCCACGTCGTCGTCGGCTCCCTGCTGCTCCTGATTATTAACCGCCATCGGCGCATCCGCCTCGACCTTTGCCTCCTGAATTAACGCATCTCATCAGCTGAACACTGCCGTCCAGCCAGGCTACTGGCGGTCCGCACCTCCTGGTTGGAGACCCGCGGGCGAACGTTCTTGAAGCGCGAGAGCTTGAAGGGCTCGCGCTTGGCTGCCGCCTCCTGCTCGCGCTGCTCGCGGTTCCTGGCCTGCATGCGCTTCACCTGCAGCTTGTTCTCCCGGATGTAGTCCTTGGGCGTGATGCCTCGCCGCTGCAGCTTCTCCCTGCCCTCCCGACAGCCAAAGCGTCAGCAAGCGCGCGCTTCCCCGCCAGCGCGCGAACTTAACGCACCTGTAGCCCTCGTTCGGGTGCAGGATGGCCGCGATCGCCTCCGACGAGTTGTGGTCGCGCCGCCGGAAGCCCACGCCCGCGCCGCTCATTGCCCCCACCACCGTGGCTCGATGGCTTCGCCGGCGGCGCTTGACGCGTAAAGTTCGCGCTTTCCGTTTCTGCCGCCATAAGTTCGCATCCCATAAAAGTTCGCATCCCATAAAAGTTCGCAGGAGCCAGAGGCGGACGTATAGCTCCTGCGCGCGCAGTACCGCGCCGAGCGCTGACTTGCTTGTCCCAACATTGGCAGTGTCCAACACCGCCGCGGCGTGAGATAGCTGCGGATCGCGCGCGGCCTGGGCGCTTGAGGGCTCACATTGCGCTCACCTCGGCCTGCTGACCAGCTCGCGGACGCCTCCAGCTCTCGATCGAGCCCTCTCCCGCCTTTGTAGGCGCCGTACGAGCCTTAAACCGGCCGATTGAACCCCCCAAGCATGAGGAGAAGCGTGTGGTCGACTTGCGCCGCGGTGCTCGCGCTCGCAGCGGTTGCTGCGCCGCTGGCGTCTGGCGCGTCCGAGTGCGCTGCCTGCCAGTATCAGGCGCGCAACTGCAGCTCCAGCAGCGCCAGCTCGGCGTCGTACAGCGCCGTCGCAGGAGACGACGATGGCGATGGCGTGGACGTGTGCGATGCAGCGGGCGACATTCAGTTTGACGACGTCTTCTGCGATGACGACGCCTGCGACTGCGCATCTCCTCGACAGTGCGTGAGCCTCGTCGTGGGCTGCACGAACCTCTTCCAGGCGCGCAGCCGCAAGCGCTGCCTAGGCAATGACTCGATCCAGCTCAAGTTTGATCGCTGCGCGGTTAATCAGGGGATCACAGGTGCGCTGTAGCTGTAGAGGGCAGATCTTCACTGTCATCACCAACTTTCTGACGACTATCCTCGATTGATTCTGCAGATCTGGATGCGACAAATATGGCGTCGGATTGGATTTTCTTCAAGCAGTTCTCACAGTGTGTGTCGTCTGACTGCCTAGCCACACGGCAATTCCACCTGAGCGGGCTCGTGCAGTGCGGTCACATGCTGGCTGCTTGGAAGGACCAGAATAGCTCCTCAAACTCAACAGCGGCGTCTGCGTCGACATACCACTTCGTCGTGGATGGGTCACGGGCAAGCGACCTCAGTGCTGGCACCTTCCACTACTCGGTGCCGTATGACGCTGACTCGGGAGCGCTGTTGTATGCTAGCTCGGCGGCCAACAGCACGCAGATCGACAAATGTTACTCTCTTCAGACGCGCAACCAGAAGAACTCGACGACTGGAACGTGCGACGGCGTCTACCTCGTTCGTGACACCACCACACAGCTTGCCAACACGGACGACTACGACATCTCAAAGCTTACCTGGCCCGTGTATATCGGTGTGGTGGGCAGTGTTGCCGTAGCTGTGGGATCGATTGCTGCAGTCGCGACGGTGTTCTACCGCTTGAAGCGTGCTGAGAAGGAGGCGAACGCTGCAGGGTGCTCGGGAGAGCTTTTGAGCGATCTGGACGACGTGAATGACCGCTCTAATCACGATTCGCCTGTTTCTGGTGGCGATCGTGATATTCGACAGCGCTCGCGTGACTCGGAAGACGCAGAGGAGAAGGACGCTGCTGTTTTGTGAAAGGAATCACTATGTATGAGTTCTATAATGTCGGTCAACAAAGATAATCGACTTTTGCCAGCAATGAGCTTCTGTGCGTCTCATCCTACAGTATAGGTGATGGAGGTGCTGGACTCGTCCACGCGTCTTCAATGGTAACTTGCCCACCAACCACATGCTGATCCAGGATATCAAAGAGCTCCTGCACGTATTCATATCAGTGCAATGACTCGATCCCCATTCCGCCATTCATTGCTGCTCACCGGAATCACAGGCGAGCACTCCATCTGGGAAGCCGGGAAATGACGACGCATACCCTCGGCGAGGAGCGGCGTCAGAGCTTGGTCGTTCTCAACGATGCAACGAAACATTTCCAGGAAATGCAGCTCGCTTGGCGAAAGATCCACCCCACTCATTTCACTCGCGTTCTCGATGCGGCGAAGCATCGCACCGAATGCAAACAGCGTCTGAGGAAGCACCAATGTCATCAATCCATTGCATCCACACAGTAGCTAAGCACATGACTAGCCACGAACCTGGCATTTTTCTATCAGTGCTGCCTTGCGCACTCGAGCTCGAGCCAACGCCAGTTCTCGATGAGCCAAGTAAGGTGGCGCCGCAGCAGCGTCTGAGAACAGCACCGCGAGACGCGTTTCAAACATCTTGTCACTCTCGGCTTGATGGAGTGCTGCTCACAACGACATGACACCAAATCAGAGTGTAAGCATCACGATCAACACGACGAGGCAACGCTCCGAACGACGAGGTGCGCACCAAGCTTGGCGTTGAGCTTGAGAGCCATTTCTTGCTGTGATTTTTCAAAGTTGTCTCCAATCCGAATGATTGCAAGTCGTTTTGTCTTAACTCGCCGAGCCATTCTAGAGGAACAATTCGTAAGTAGCTGCCTTCGTCGCTTTCAAAGAACGACAATGTACGCGACTAACTTTCGCCTCAAACTCTTCCCCATCGCTGCTTCCATGGAGATCCCTTCCAACTTGCTTGGAGGAGTGAAGATTTGCGTCGCTCCCATTTCTTTGGATGATGACGACGCGGACGGTCCTGCTCGCTGTGCACTTGACTGCGTCTTGATGCGGCGACACCCCAGCTCATCTCGAGTGTAGCACACACCACGCGGAGGCTCGCTGACTCGGTACCTCGTGTGCGAAATTGCTTCGCTAGGCTTACTTGCGGGTCGCCCCGTTGCTGGAGCCGTATTTGCGCGTGTGGTAGACGACGGAGTGGGTAAAGTGCCAAGCATATTATCTCCTTCATCACTGTCGTCAAAGAATTTGAGGGCAGGAACCTCGCGGATCATTCGGCGACTTAGGATGCTCACGACGTTCGACGACTGCGCGTCCAGCTCCCGCTGCAGCTTTGGCGCAAAGCGAGCGTTCGATGTTCCACTAGCCCCTCCGTTGGTAGCAGCTCCACCTTGTCCACGCACAATATTGAGCGCAACTTGTTCGGACTGCTTCTTGCGCTCTCGCCAGAGCCGAACAACTACGCACGGGGAATTGTGTTAGTCACTGCTAGCGAAAACTACCCAGATTTTATCGATGGCAGTACGTACTTCGCCCAAATGCGGCCATGACACGCTTCTCCATCTCGGCGTCGCGATGAGCGTCGCTCTGCTGACCTTGGTCTCCCGGCGACAGCTTGCAGCCGCCCGCACCGCTTTGTCCTCCTGCGTTGTTGCCTCCTCCCACTGCTCGCGACTGCGCTCCTGTCCGCATCGCGCCTCGAAAGTCTTTATCGTCCCCAAACACAACTCGTCGCCGCATCCACGGCGAGGTCCGCGCAATCGTGTCGAGCTTGGCAGCCAAATTATGCCGCCCGCGCGCTCCGCCAAGAATCGTCAGGGGTGGGCGAGGGGCCAGAGTCCCGCCCCCGTCCGCAACCAGCTTGCGTCGATGCGCTGAAGCCGCCTGCGCATTGCCAAGCACTCCTGGCCCGCGACGCAGCTGCTTGCTCAAGAAGAGCCCCGCGACCGCGTCGACGTCGGTCGGCGCGTCTTCCTCCTCTCGCTCGAGCCTCGCGTCCCCATCGAGCTCGCTGTCTACGTCGCCCGCGCGCTTGCCCGTGTTGAATCTGCCGACACCAACGCGGCCGTGAGCGTGCCCATCTCAAGCGAACGACTGGCTCACAGCGCTCGACGCACCGTGACGCCGTGCGACGCGCCTCGGCGTGCTGAATGTAGGTCTTGATGAGCGCGCCGCTGCTCGCCGGCTGTGGGCGCCCGCGGTCGATAGCTGGAGGCTCCAGCGGGTCCATGAGCGGCGGCAGACGGCGGCCAATGACTTGGCTGAGTTGGGATGGCGTAGCTGCTGGACCACTTCAACTTGAAGGTATTTTGGGGGATGACGCGCCGTGGGTCGACGATTTTTTGCCAATCAGCGCCCGCCGGCCGCGACGTCATCGCCATACTGTAGAATAGTGAAATAGAACGCCGGATTTTGCGTGGGAACCCAGTCTCGAATCGATGTTTTCTTTGCAGACTGCCCCCTGCATGATTATCAGATGGAGAGCTATTTCGCCAAGTTGGCGAGCGAGCGAGCGACGGAGACATGGACGTGTGGGCCAACACGCAAATGGCAGCAGTGGGTGTAGCCAGCGAGCGGCTTGCGATGGTCCGACGCAGGAGCACTGCATTGCTCGAAAAAAAAAGCGGATTGGTGTCGCTTCATTGTCCGGATAATTCGTTGTATCCGGACGCCTCTCACAAGCACTTCAACAATCCCTTCAAGCGACGTAGGCTGTTGGGCTTTATCAGAGGACTACAAGACTAGATGAAGTGTCTTGCGCAGTGCATCTCTTCCTCTTGAAGTAGGACCTAAGGCGCGCGTACCTATTTGCATGTTGACTCCACCGAGGCCAACTTTCTCTGCCGTGATTTGCAAGTTTCAGCAGTTTTCTGCACCAAAAAAGATCGACGCAGCAGCAGCCGAGAACCCGCTGCAAGCTTGCAGCCACCAGCATGTTCACTCCAGAGACCAGGCTGGTCACCAGCCCCACTTTATGCCTCTTCTAGCGCGAGGCCAGCAGACTCTGGAGCGCGCTGAGCAGACACACACAACACTGCTTCCTCGTACACAGGGAGGCCCACGCTTCGTCACGGTCCCACTCCACAAAATGCGCGTGTTTTCACATGCAATTTTACTCGTTTTTTCACCCCAAAAAACTCACAAAAAGCCATCTGCCTCATACAAACTCCCCTCAAACAAACAAACAAAAAAAATCATTAAAAAAAAAAACGCTCGCCCCCGCCAGAAACGGGTCGCCGTCGAAAGACGATCACACAGAAACAAAGCACTTGGGTGGCGCCGCCGAGCGGCAGTGCGGAAGGAAGGGAAGCAAGCGGACGCGCTCCAGCGCCGCGGAACAAGCGAAAACTCAGGCGCCAGCCCCCTCCGCCCATGGACGCAGCGGCAGCAGGCGCCCCGCGGGCTCAGCCCCCGCGCCAGGCGCAGTCCGCAACGGCGACAGCAGCAGCAGCGACGGCGGCGACGGCGGGAGCAGATGCGACACTCGCGCGCGAGCGCGCCAAGCGGCGCACGCTGACGCTGAGCAGCAGCGACCACGAGGGCCGGCCGCAGCAGATCGTGGTGCTGGAGGCCAGCGTGTCGAGCGACGCCACGGCCAACAGCAGCGACCGCTCCAGCGACAGCAGCGACGACGAGTGCGACGACGAGGACGACGCGCTGGCCGACGCCTACGGCGCGCACTCGCTGCTGCTCGACGAGGTGGCCGACGAGCCTCCGCGCAGCGCGCCGGGGACCGCGGATGGCACCGCCGACGGGCTCCTCATCAAGCCCATGACCAAGCGCCTGCCAGTGTGCCCCGTCGACGACCTCGCGGTCGAGGAGGAGAAGCGCCTGCGCCGCTCCCGCCAGCAGCAGCAGCAGGGCAAGGCCGGCGCGGCGGCGGCCAAGAAGCGCTCGTGCGGAGACACCGACAGCCTCCCCACGCCCCCCGGAGAGTTTGGTCGGCTAGAGAACCACCCTCGCAGCAACAGCGCCTCGGACATTTCGACCGCAGCAGTAGCAGCGCCAGCAGCAAAGGCAGGAACAGCAGCAGCAGCATCGGCAGCATCGACTGCTCTTGGCCCGCTCCCGGCAAGCAAGCCGGGGCCATTCTTGCGGAGGAATAGCAGCCCGGGCGAGTCGCTCTCCAGCCGCTCCCCTGGCGCCATCAGTCTGTCCTCCCCACGCGTCGCGACAGGCGCGCCGAACGGCGGCACGCTCCCCACAGTAACGCCGCTGCTGCGCAAGGACTCGATGGCCATCCGCAGGCAATACTGGAGCCAGCTCGGCTTCAGCTTGTCGCGCAGCGACCTCGAAAAGAGCACGGGCCGCACGCGCGTCCGCCGCGAGGGCATGCGTGTGCGCTTGAACGACGCCAAGTCGGACCGCGACGACGTCAGCGGCTTCTTCCAGTTCATCCGCAGCTGGTACCGCTCGGGCGACGACAAGGACCACGCAAACACCGACAGGCGAGGCGCCGCCGACGGCAGCAGCAGCTCCAGCGGCCCGCGGTCGGCGCTGCACCGGCCGTCATCAACGCGCTCCAGGTCGTCGAGCGTCAAGCGAGGCGTGCACTTCCACGAAGAGGCCGAGCTGTTCTACATCCCGCTGCACCGCGACTACTCCAAGCGGCAGCGCGAGTGCATGTGGCCGACGCGCGCCGAGTTCATCTCGATGGTGGAGCGCAACCTGGACGAGGTGTACGAGGAGATGGAGCGCGAGTACGAGGAGCAGCTCGCGGCCGAGGAGCGCGAGACCAACGCCATGATGGCCGAGGAGCGGCGCCAGCGCGCGGTCGAGAAGGCCCAGGCCGAGGAGGCCGTGCGCCAGCAGAAGCGCGAGGCCGAGGCCGCCAAGCAGGCTGCCAAGCAGGCCGCGCAGGTCGCCGCGCAGGTCGCCGCGCAGGCCGCGGCCGTCGCGATCGCGTCGCCCCCGACCAGCAGCAGCAGCGGCAGCAACCGGTCGCCGCCCGGCTCAAGCTCTGGCTCGCCGCCGCTGGCGCTGACGCAGACGGAGGTCAAGGTGGTGCCGCGCGCGCGCTCGTCGCACGAGATCCGCTTCAAGTACCTGCGGCACCTGGGGATCAACAGTTGAAAGTCGTAACTTATGAGAGATGGGGACAGCAAGTGTACGGTACGGTGGCGTGTGGCGGTAGTCGGAGGCGGCGGCCTCCGATTGGGCAGTATAGCATCATAAACCGCGTTTGATTGGCTGAAATCCCGACCGCGCAGATCTTTTCGATGCCAGTCGAATCAAAATGGAAGCGGGACCCACGCGGGGGGACTCGACCGCCGACGGTGCATCTCCAGGCGCCTGCAGGCCCCGCCAGCGCCGCGCAGCTACCAGTCGCCTCGCCCTGCTGCCGCCGGAGCGAGTGCGAGCGCCATGAGCTCCCAGCAGCCCGCGAGCGGTGCGTGTCTCGGCTCGAACGGAGCGACCGCCTGTCGCTCATGCGTTTTCCCGCTTTTTCCCGTCGCAGCAGCCGCGAGCAAGGCCGGCAAGAAGAAGAGGAAGCAGAAGAAGGCCGCGCAGAAGAAGCAGCCGCCCAAGCAGCCCCAGTCGCTGGACGAGGCTTCGGCGCGCAGCTTGGACGACGCATCGAGCGTTCGCAGCTCGCTCTCCGGCGACGGCGAGAGCTCGTACAGCAGCGCCAGCGACCGCGGCGAGGACGCAGACGACTTTTCATCGGATAGCGAGGAGGAGGAGGAGAGCAGCTACAAACCCGGAGGCTACCACCCCGTCAAGGTGCGGTCTGCAATTGCTTGCAATGCATTTGCGGTACTGACGAATGGCTGTGTGAGCTAGGTTGGAGAGGTATACAATGGTCGCTTCGAGGTGCTAGAGAAGCTGGGGTGGGGCCACTTCTCAACCGTGTGGAAGTGCCACGATCGTGCGACGAGAGCCATTGTCGCTATGAAAGTGCAAAAGAGCGCGCGCCATTACACGGAGGCTGCGCGCGACGAGATCGAGCTTCTTGAATGCGCAGAGGCGGCCGCCAAAAAGGAAGAGGAGGCTGCAAAAGAGAGCAGCGAGGTGAACCAGGATCCAGACACAAGCCATGTCGTTCGCCTCATTGACTCGTTTGATCATGTCGGACCAAACGGGACACACGTTTGCATGGTGTTCGAGATGCTCGGCGACAACCTGCTGACCCTCATCAAGTACTACAACTACCGCGGCGTCCCAGTTCGGCTCGTGCAGCGGCTTACCAAGGATATTTTATCGGGCCTTGCCTTCCTTCACACCAAGTGCCAGATCATACATACTGATCTCAAGCCTGAGAACGTGCTCCTCTCTCACCGGATCCCACGGCTGCCCAAGCTTCGCAAGTCTCAGTGGCTCGAGTTTAATCGTAAAAGGCGTACCAACAAGGATAAGTCCGTTGCAAAGAGTGGACCACCGACCGCATCACCGGGCACTGGTGACGCCGAAACCTCCCAGCTGTCAAAGGAAGAAAAGAAAAGACTCAAGAACAAGCTGAAGAAGCAGCGGCAAAAAGCCAAAAAGCAACAGCAGCAGGTGGAACAGGAACCGCCAGTGTCTATTTCGGAAAGGGAGGACAAGACCGACGACGAGAAGCTTGTGGCAAGTATGGAGAATTTGGCCGTTTCTGACGATGAAGATAATGTTTTTCAGTCAAATTTCGGTGAAAACGGTGAGCAAGACGAGCAGTCTCGAAGTGATGGATGCTCTAGCAACAAAGAGTGGGTTCATATCCCGCCCGAGTTTGCTGGGCGTGTCATGCTGTGGCTTCCCGATGGACGAGTTTCTGGGTCAAAAAAGAAGGAGATTGAGTTCACATTGCCTGCTCCGAGTGGCGTCGATACATCCTGCGTGCTCCGGTACGTTTGTGGCCTAAATCTATTCCAAAGAAGATTCATGTGCCTGAGACTAATCTTCGCAATGGATGATAATTTCGTAGGCATTTAGACCGAATTGACCAAAATCTGGCAGCTTCAATGGAAGGCAAGCTACGAGGGGCGGCCAGCAGAGTAGCTGCCTCTACATCAACGGAAGTCGCCGAAGCATCCGCAACGGGATGCACTGCCAATAACTTTCGTCTGTGGCGTCTCGAGTTTGATGCGCGGTATACTATGCCTGTTTTCGGTACGTTTTTAATTTGTCCTCGTTCTCTACAGTAACATCGAAAGTGCTCATACTCTTTATTGTAATTACTGCCACCAACAGCATTCCTGGAGAAGTGCCTGGATGGCGTCCGCTTCTTGAACTTCTCCATCGAAAGCGACATCTCTGTCCCTGGATTTTTCCTTCCGATCAAGTACGCCACGAATGGCCAGTGTGCGGTCAACAGTCGTGATCCCGTGGTCGAGACCAAGGGTATCGGAGAAGTGGGCAATGCAGCAATAATTATCCAAGGAGTCAATTTGCGGTCTTTTGGATGGCCCGAAACTGCCCCGGTCAAATCGCTGCCGCATCGACTGGCACGCTGGAAGTTTGAGCTAGACCTCATCGCTGCTGCCAAGCCATTCGACATCATGGCGTTGAATGCAAAGGTGTGCGATCTCGGCAACGCCTGCTGGACGAACAAACACTTCACGGACGACATTCAGACGCGCCAATACCGGTGCCCTGAAGTCATCGTGGGCAAGAAGTACGACACGTCCGCTGATATTTGGTCAATGGCATGCTTCGTGTTCGAGCTCGTGACGGGAGATTTGCTTTTCGACCCCAAGAGTGGCCGTAACTTTAACCGCGACGACGACCATCTTGCGCAGATGATCGAGCTGCTTGGACGGATGCCGAAATCCATCACGGGGTCCCAGCGTGGTGCTAAGGAGTTCTTTACGCGCAAGGGCGAGCTCAAGCATATCAAAAGCTTGAAGTTTTGGAGCCTGGGCGACGTGCTCATCGAAAAGTACCGTTTTTCCCCGAGCGAGGCCGAGTCTTTGGCGTCGTTTTTGCTTCCAATGCTGCGCTACGAGCTGCCCAAGCGTGCGACTGCCGTCGAGTGTCTGGCCCACCCGTGGGCGTCTGGCGATGGGCAGAACGCGAGCGCAGGCTCGGACAACGATAGCGATAGAGGCGGGTGGTGAGGTGGGGAGTCGTGCTAGCAGCAATGTTGATAGAGCCGTACCTAGATCATGCCAGGGTACTTGTAGGTACTAAGTTGAAAAACAACACGGACATCTGCTCCAGTTGAGCACGGATTTTGATGCCAAGCATTGATCTCCTTGTTGTCATGGGGAGAATCGGTATTTTCGGACGGGTGCTCTGAAGATACTGAGCCCGGAAATAGTGCTCAGTTGCCATCACACAGCTTGGTTCTGTCATAAAGAGGCTTTACAGTTTGCTTCAGAAAGCAGCAACGTGTTGTCACTTCGGAGTGCATCCACATTGCCATGACAAGTGAGCTGTCTGCGGAAGAAGTCGGCGCGCTCCGCGGTACGATGACATCAAACAGGTTACCAGCGCTACTTGATCCTCTCATTCAATCCTTACTATGTCAACGTAGCCGTGTTTTCCATCTTTGACGACCGCGGAGAAGGCGTGATTTCAACCGAGCATATTCCTGCTATCCTCGAAAAACTTGGTCGCAGCGCAACTGAAGGTGCGCCATGGTGCCCCGATTCCCAAGTGTCAATGCTAACTGAATAGCTGTGTTGTAGATCTCCTAAACGAGCTTGATGATCTTGTGGGTGATAGCGACTCAATCACATTCCGAGACTTCATGACACTGGTACAGCACGAACAGCAGCGTCAGTGTCAGCCCGGTGACGGGCAGCAGTCATCTCAGCAGACTCAGCAGCTACAGCAGTTTCAAGAGGGTCCAGACCCCAAGGTGCTCGAGTTCATAGCCATCCTCGAGGAGTACCGGCTTAAGTGTGAAGAAGACGGCAACTATCTTGAGGCGCAGAGAGCTGATGCACAATTGACAGCACTACGCAAGCAAGAGTTTCGTCGCCAGACAAAGTCGCTTCGTGCGCGCCAAGTGGCTGAGCGGCAAGATGTACAAGTCGCCCACAGTATGCAGTTTGCAGACTTCAACGCGGCGTGGGATCAATACATGGACGAGTACGACCGAATGGCACAGGCTTATGTGGCACAGATGACAGCTAAGCATGCGAGCGATTTGCGAGCATTCCAAGAGAAGTTACAGCAAGAGATTCTTGAAAAGCCACCCAAGTTCAGTAAGGAGTTGATTGAATGGCGCAGGCGCCAGCATAGACTCGCACAGCAGAAGAGCTACAGCGAAGCACAAAAGATCAAGAACGTTGCTGACGAGATTGAGGCAGATGAACGTGCACGCATGGCAGATGAGCTGCGACTCGTGTTTGCCCGGAAAGAGGCAAAATTACGTCAGCAACAAGCTGCAGAGCTCCAAGCTTTGCTGAAGCGCATCGACGGACGCCGAAAGGAGCATATGAAGCAGCGCAATCTCGACTCAAAGCGACTTTTGCAGCGAAACCGCAACGTTCAGACAGTCCTCGAGTCCAAGCAGACGGTAGAAGCCACACGCAAGATTCAAGATATCAAGATGAGCCTCACACCAAAGGATCGGCCCGCACCAAGAGGTCCTTACAGTGTGATCCCGCCCGAGGCTCGAGTTGTGCCACGGAAGCCTGTAACGTCGCGGATCAAAGACGAGGCGAGCCCCAACCAAGTCCAGGCTGCGCAGCGAGTGACGGCTCGCAGCGGAGACGACGACGAATGGGATGACTAAACTGTTTCAGCTACTTTCTTCGTTGAGGAAAGCATCGACTTCAGAATCATGGATGCATTTTCTATTGTTATTGCACTTGAATGGTGCCCCACCCTAGTCTCTTGTCTTGAAGAAGCAATTCTATGCTCTCCTTTTTTTTTCTTGCTTGGAGCTTTCGGCTCTCTTAGCTCTTGTGAGGCGGCAAGCTGCCCTGATGGTTGATGCCCACTCGCTCTGAGGACGACTCAGTCGACCCATTCACGTAAGCAACAGATCTTTCACACACAAAGACCCTGCTTCGATCTGTACCTCGAGCAAAACAGGCCAAGACAAAGCTGAAATTTGTAGCTCATTCGCTGAGTCTCCACAGCCACTCATCTACTGCAGATCCCAATGCGTATGGATGAGTGACCGAAGTCTCATGGTGGGTAAGCGCCATCAATGCTCGGCCCGTCGGCCGTCGAGTTCCACCAGTTTGGATCCGCTAGAGCTCGCAGTGATTTGGTCGACACTTACTCACGTTGCCCAACCTCGGTGTCAGCTGCAATCAGAGGGCACGTGGCACACCTCGAGGGCCGATGAGTGACCCTAAATTGCCGCGGGCCGCAGAAACGCGAGCCGAGTTGGTGTCATCTGCGCGTGGCCTTTGCCCCGCCACCAAGACAATTATGTCATTTTCTCAAGGGAGTCATATTAATATGAATAAATATATGAGTCACTCAAGAGAGGTATGAATTTGCGATGACTCACTCTTGCTCCGACTCCTGTTCCGGCTACGCTGAACTATTCTTGCACGTTTTCTTGTCCGATGTGAGTTATAGTGAAACCAAGTCAATCGCACTGCGATGAGTGACCCAGCAGGTCGCAAAGGTGCGAGACGCAGCACCAGCGGATCTTTCCAATGAAACGGCTCGCCATTCGCTCTCTACGGATGCAGTTGCACTCCTTCTCAGGCTGTCCTGGAGCTCCCCTCTGCCCTGATAGTACAGGTACGGAAGCAGGAGCAACGCGAGCCGAAACCTCTCGAGCCTCGGTGGTCCGGCGCAGCTCTTTGTGCCCTGACCCGAGTGGCGTCGCCAAGGAGCTCATTCCTCAATCTGCCAGCTTCCAGACAGCCAGCAACCAGCACCACCACCTCTCCAAGCAAGCTCCGCCACATCATAATGGTCGAGCTCACGTGCCCGTTTGCCCACGCCGCTGGCGCCGCCACGTCCAGCACTGCTGCCAAGGTGCCGCACCCGCTGCCGCCCGTCTCGACGGACCCCGCGCGCGCGTGGCCGCGTGAGCTGTCGCCTGCGACCATCGCCATCCTCAAGGCCACGGCACCCGTCGTCAAGGAGAACGGCACAGCCATCACCAGCACCATGTACCGCACCATGTTCAGCGAGTTCCCCGAGGTGCAGAACCTCTTCAACATGTCCCACCACCGCGTGCGCGGCACCGAGGAGGGTGGCACCGCCAAGGTGTCGGCGCAGGCCACGACGCTCGCGAACGCCGTCATCGGATTCGCCTTCAACTGCGACAAGCTCGGCAACCTCACCGACGCTGTCGGCCGCATGGTGCACAAGCACGTGAGCCTCAACGTGCTGCCGGAGCACTACCCGATCGTCGGCGGCTGCCTGTTGCGCGCCATCAAGACCGTGCTGGGCGACGCCGCGACGGAGGAGATCATGGCCGCGTGGGCCGATGGCTACTGGTTCCTCTCGGACTTGCTCATTGACGCCGAGAACAAGCAGCGCGCCGAGCTGGATGCCATGAAGGGCGGCTGGTGGGGGTACCGCGAGCTTAAGGTCACCAAGAAGATCGTTGAAAGCTCGGAGATCACGTCTTTCCGTCTCGCACCGACTGACGATCAGCCACTGGTGACGTTCCAGCCCGGCCAGTTCTTGTCGCTCAAGTTCGACAACCTGCGCGAAGGCCACGAGGTCGTGCGCAACTACAGTATCTCGAGTGCGCCGGGTCTCGACTACTACCAGATCTCTGTCAAGCGCGAGGCTGCGAATGACCAGGGCAAGCCTGCGGGTGTTGTGTCCACGTACATGCACGACGTGATCCAGGAGGGCTCGACGCTGCAGGTTGGCCCGCCGTGCGGCAACTTTTTCCTGCAGCCGACGCTCGACAAGCCGCTTGTGTTGCTGAGTGGAGGTGTTGGTATCACGCCACTGGTCAGCATGCTCGAGTTCCTTGTCGAGAAGCGCAAGGGTTCTGTCGAGCAGCAACCCATCATTTTTGTGCAGTATGTGCGCAACCGTGAAGTTCTTGGATTTCATGAGCAGCTCTCGAAGATTGCGAATTCGCAGAGCAATGTCACCTACCGCGTGGTTGTGGGCGACAGCAACGAGACTGCTACTCCCCGTTGACAGTGACGAAGCCATTGTCGTGGACCCTCGCGGCTTCTCGCTCGACCGCCTCGAGCGCTGGGTGCCGTCGCGTCATGCCGAGTACTACTTCTGTGGTCCTGCTGGTTTCATGACGGCGGTCAACCGTCAGCTCGCCAAGGAGTGGAACGTGCCGGCCGAGCAGCGCCACTACGAGTACTTTGGCCCGACTCAGGACATTGACAGCGACGAGTCGGTCAAGACCGCGGCTCGTTAGAGGTTTGGCGTTCTTACTTGCGCCGTCGTCTAGGCCGAAATGTTTTTGTGGACGACAGAGCCGCAATGCATTGAATAAATTAGTTGCATCCTCAGCCTATCCACAGTACAATACACTGTCAGCAATGGATTGATGATAACCACGATATTCGACCCCAAATACTGGTTCTCTTGACGCACAAAGATAGTAGAGGGAGGCTTCGATGTTTTGATGGCAATGCACAAACAACACACTCTGAAAAACTCTCAGTCTCGCCACGATTCGGCTTCGTATTTTCGCTCAGCGCCTTCGGAGCATAGTAACACGCCAAAAGCAAGGCGGTGAGTGCATCTAGTACGCAAATATGAAATGATTTTGCATCCACCAATGCTGCTACAATTCCCTCAACAACATTTGCTGGTAGCTGTAGCTTCCCTAAAGACACACAAGACAATTAAGACAGCTTGGGTTGCAACTAATTTACTAGAAAATTACAGCTGATCTGATGTGAGCACTCCGTTCCGTGAAGGAGCTTCCTGCATCCAATGTTGATGGTGCAGACAGTGTGTAGCTCCAAGCAATGCCTACTCCCTCATTGTTCGTTGTAAGAGGAACCGGCGGTCAACAACGCTCCGGAGAGTCGCCCTCCGCCATCAAGGACAGAGTCACTCGTTGTCGGGACACAACCCGAGTTGTCACAATGTCTCTGAACACGATGCTCCATATCATTTGAGGTGCCACTTATGCTCAACTCAATTCCATGAACAGTCAAAAATGGTTGTATCATAGTTGTTGATCACGTCTTGCACGGTTATTGATGGAGCCCTTCACAGACAAATTACAGTCAATGTGACTGAACGCAAAGTCAGCACGAAATGATACATTTTTATTCAAAGTAATGCGCCTTGATGACACCGCAAGAAAGAACGCCAAACCTCTAACGAGCCGCGGTCTTGACCGACTCGTCGCTGTCAATGTCCTGAGTCGGGCCAAAGTACTCGTAGTGGCGCTGCTCGGCCGGCACGTTCCACTCCTTGGCGAGCTGACGGTTGACCGCCGTCATGAAACCAGCAGGACCACAGAAGTAGTACTCGGCATGACGCGACGGCACCCAGCGCTCGAGGCGGTCGAGCGAGAAGCCGCGAGGGTCCACGACAATGGCTTCGTCGCTGTCGACGGGACTAGCAGTCTCAGTGCTGTCGTCCACAACCACTCGGTAGGTGACATCGTTTAGAGAGTTGGCAATCTTCGAGAGTTGCTCGTGCAAACCAAGAACTTCACGGTTGCGCACATACTGCACAAACACAACCGGCTGGTGCTCAATCGAGTTCTTGCGTTTTGCGGCGATGAACTCGAGCATGCTGACCAGTGGCGTGATACCAACACCTCCACTCAGCAACACAAGCGGCTTGTCGAGCGTCGGCTGCAGGAAAAAGTTGCCACACGGCGGACCAACCTGCAGCGTTGAGCCCTCCTGGATCACGTCGTGCATGTACGTAGACACAACACCCGCAGGCTTGCCCTGGTCATTCGCAGCCTCGCGCTTGACAGAGATCTGGTAGTAGTCGAGACCCGGCGCACTCGAGATACTGTAGTTGCGCACGACCTCGTGGCCTTCGCGCAGGTTGTCGAACTTGAGCGACAGGAACTGGCCGGGCTGGAACGTCACCAGCGGCTGACCGTCCGTCGGCGCGAGACGGAAAGACGTGATCTCCGAGCTCTCAACGATCTTCTTGGTGACCTTGAGATCGCGGTACCCCCACCAGCCGCCCTTCATGGCGTCCAGCTCGGCGCGCTGCTTGTTCTCGGCGTCAATGAGCAGGTCCGAGAGGAACCAGTATCCATCGGCCCACGCGGCCATGATCTCCTCCGTCGCGGCGTCGCCCAGTACGGTCTTGATGGCGCGCAGCAGGCAACCGCCGACGATCGGGTAGTGCTCCGGCAGCACGTTGAGGCTCACGTGCTTGTGCACCATGCGGCCGACAGCGTCGGTGAGGTTGCCGAGCTTGTCGCAGTTGAAGGCGAATCCGATGACGGCGTTCGCGAGCGTCGTGGCCTGCGCCGATACCTTGGCGGTGCCACCCTCCTCGGTGCCGCGCACACGGTGGTGGGACATGTTGAAGAGGTTCTGCACCTCGGGGAACTCGCTGAACATGGTGCGGTACATGGTGCTCGTGATGGCTGTGCCGTTCTCCTTGACGACGGGTGCCGTGGCCTTGAGGATGGCGATGGTCGCAGGGCGACAGCTCACGCGGCCACGTGCGCGCGGGGTCCGTCGAGACGGGCGGCAGCGGTTGCGGCATGGCACTCAACCATCTTGCCTCGAGGCGAGTTGACCGAAGCGAGCTGCCGGCGCGGCGTGCAACTGGAGCGAGTCCGCTGAGCACCATTGCTGCTGGCGTTGGGAGTGGTGGCGTGTGTGTGAAGCTTGGCTGTCTGGGAGCTGGCTGATTGGGGAATGAGATCTTCGGCCAACCCCATTGAGCCGTAGCCTCTGTCTAAGCGAACGTGGTGGTTGCAAAGTGCTGCGCGCGCACCAGACCACCGGAGGTGGCAGCGTTTCAGCTCGCTCAACGCACCTGCCGCCAACCATCCAGCGAGAAAAAGAGAGAGAGAGAGAGCTTCAAGGCAGCTCTGGAGGAGTGCAACCGCATCCGTTTCATCGATTCGGTGTTTCATGGCTTTGCTGCCACCCGCAAGGTCACTCATCGCGGTGCAAACAATTCGCCTTCACTATGCCCGATTACGTGCGACGCGCGCCATGAAGGAGTCGGAAAAAGTAACTGCAACAAGAGTTGGAGGCGGCATGAGTCATCGCAAATTCGCCCAAGTGAGTCATACATTTATTCATAGAAACATCTGTCTCGGTTGCGAGGACACGCGCACCAAACTCACTCACTCTCCCTGCGTTTCTGCGGCCGCTGCCCGCCGCCAAGCGTCACTCATCGAGCTCAGCGGTGTGCGTCGTGGATAGGCCTGGGGATGCGTCGCGGGCATCGTCCTCCTGGCGAAAACAGATTGGTGGGCTTTCTTTGGGTGAAGATTCAAGCGGGTCGAGTACTGATTTTTGCTAAAACAACAGTGAGTCATCCGAAATGAGACTCATTGACTATCTGGTAGACAATGGCGACGATGGAATCATGTTCCGGTAGTCACAAACAGACTACCGGGTAGGCTATGTTTTCTGCGCATTTGATTGGTTAACTAGATGCTGCGCGGCGCAGCTTGGCCTGGGAGTAGGGGGTTCAATTTTGAAAGCCGTTGACTTGATTTTGATATATTACAGAAAAGTGGTTGTGTCTTGCACTTTGCAACACCGAGTTTGGGCATTGTTGTCTTTGCAACACAGAGTTCGAGCATTTTGCAGAAATATTCATATGTTTGTAAGATATTTTTGGGGGTATATGATTAGGCATTTCACAACAGTGACTGCGATGTGCATGTCGCTGAAAGATGCTCGTGCAACTTGGCATCTTCACACTCGAGAATTGGCGCGAGAAAGGAAAGGTGACCTTCGAGGTGTGTTGCTGAAAATCGCATCGCAGTGATTGATTGATGTCGTGTGATCTTGCATGCCTGCAGGTGCCGTCATGCAGAAGCAAACATCCGTGATCACGTGTGTACCTCAGACTAGACAAGATCGCGAGTTCCAGCTGCGCTCTGAGGCGCAGCGCCGTCGCCGCGCTCGCGAGCGCGAGATGCGCGAGCGTGCTCGCGAGGACACAGCGTGTGCTGCAGCGGGTGTTACCCTCGCTCCGTCGACCTATTCTGGCGACACTACCCCAACGTTCTCCGTGGCTCGCTCGTGCCACGAAGTAGCCGAGCTGGAAGCGATTCGTGCTTGCCTTGATATGCGCCGTACGCTCATTCGATGGGCCGTCACTGAGCTAGAGGGTTTGCTTGTGGAGGTAGACCGGGAGGCGGCGAGCACGGAATTGCTCATGGACCAACAGCTCGAGCAGCGACTTCAGCGCAGTATGTCGCGCGTCATCGCCACCTTGGATCGAAGCCAAGCTCTAGTTGCAGCAGTTCGAGATGAACCGAGTGCTTGCACCTGTAATGGTGCGCCGTAGGTGAAACAAAGTTGTCGTAGTTATTCAAAGCTGGTTCATTACCACGAAATAACACGAGCACACATTCGCTAGCTATGCTAGGCTTCGTTTTGTCTTGCCGTCGACAAACATGAGCGAGAAGACAATCACACACTACTGCGTCTCCGACACGTCGCTGTCGTATCCGAAGTACTCGTCTTCGGTCGAGCTGCAGCAGCACTTGCCGTTGCGCGCAAAGATGCCGGAACTGACGGACTCCGAGTCACAGTCGTAGAGGTTCATGGGCGTCATGCTATCCCCACTTGACGAGCGCGGGCGAACAGCTGCTTGAGCAGACGGAGTGATTTGTGCTTGCTCCGCACGTGCCGACGCAGGGGGTGTCGCCACACGAATCTCCGTCGATGATGCGCTAGGTGAACTGAAGTCATTCCCTCCAAGGTCGTGAAGCAGCATTTGCTCGACGAGGTCTTGCAGCCCATCCACCAAGGCCATCGACGAATACTCTAGCACCGTGGATTGGCTGAGCTTGGCTTCTTGACCGGCGCCAAATTGGCGCGCAGGTCGTGCAACGAGGTTCTCCGCCTGGTTGCTCAGGTCGCGTGCAGTGCCGCTGCTGTTGATTACTGCTGTAGGTAGAGTGCGATGTGGCGTCAGTACAGGAATCTCCATGATTATCGCAGTGAGTGCCTTCGCTTCGTCGACGATGCGGTTGCACTGCGCATGGATTCTCTCAACCCGCGCAGACGTCCAAACTTCGCGTCTCGAGTACGGTGTCACGCGCTGCAGGCGGGGTGTCCGGCCGCCTTTCGGGCGGTACCAGGTCGGAGTGTTAGTCGAGCGAGACTTCGGCATCTCTGGCGTTGCTTGCGAATTCGGAAATGAGGCTCGCGCGCTGCACGCACCTTAGATACGACAGTTGAGCGCATTTCGGCCGTGTTGGACTCGTAGCGACGCCTCCCAGGCACTGGTGTTGAAGTCGATCCGATACAAGTGTACTTGCATATCCGAGACAACAGGGCAACGTGCGTCAAAAGTTTCTCAATTGGGAAGGAGCGTCGATGCAATCAGTAGCTACAACGAAAAGAGCACCACACATTCAACATGGCAAGCGTTGGGCGTTGCTCTCACTAGCCTAAACCATGCGTTTACGAGCGCGGCTGCTGGCGTGGGACGCAGCGCCAAGATTTTATGGCGCGACATGTGGGCAATGAGCGACTCATGTTGCTCAGCACTGTAGAGATCATTCACCTGTCGATGGCAGCGGCGAGCAACCGACTGGGACGCGAGGTGCGCGCCACCAGCGACACGTGTATCGTGCGAGCGATGCAGACGCGTTGGAAACTTGACGCGATTGGTATCGTGGAGCGAGGCGTCGTGGCGTGAGCGCTGTCGCGGCTCGTTGATTATTTGCTCGGCTCAACTTGCACTTTCTACTATATACTCCTCCAGGCAGTTGACGCAAGGCATTGGAGGTGCGACTAGCTGCAACAAGTTTACCACGAGCGAATGCTGATTGGTCCATCCTCTCTAGCCACTTCAACTTGAAATTACATAAAATACTCAATGAATGACGGTTTGTATCTCAAGCGCGGCCGTTGCTATGAGTTGGCTGGTGCGGCAGTTGAACTCTCGCGACTTTCTCAAGCTCCATCTCCTACTCGATCGATCGAGCAAAGTCAAGAGGCTCACATTGTTCAAGGCGCGTTGTGGGCAATACGTCGCGCATCCGTGTCCAGTTACTAATGCCCGAGCTGCGGCGCGAGGTCGCCATCCGCGACTTAACGCTGCACATGGCTGTGGCGTGGACGCTCAAGGCGCGCGTTGTCAGCCGCACACCTACACGCGCCATGCGTGATTCGGGGCAATCGTCGTTTAGCGTGACACTTGTCGACAGCAACCGCGATGAGATTCGCGCGATCGCTTACAACGAGGCTGTGGAAATGTTTGGGGATCTGCTGCTACCAGGGAAAGTCTGCAAGTTCGGGAACTGCGCTCTCCGCACGGCGAAGCGCACTGTTTCGACCTCGGGACAGCGATACGAGATCGCCATCGACAACGATGCTGACATTGTGGGGGCGGACAACGACCCACGCATCCCCGTAACCAGCTATCACTTTGTGCGGTTCTCAGAGGTTGCGAAGGCTGCTGCTGGCAGCTTTGTTGATGTTCTCGGCGTCGTTACCGACGTGGGCGCTGTCGAAGAGATCAGAGGCCGCGACGGTAATTCTTACACGAAGCGCACTATGGTCCTCGCCAACGACGAGAATCTTGACATTGAGTGCACGTTATGGGGCGATCTCGCTAAGCGACAACTGACTACACTACGAGAACACGTCGTTGCCATCAAGAATTGCCGCGTCACTACCTTCAGCGGCCGGTCATTGGCATCGAGTGTGACCACGACAATTGACGAAGAGCCATTTGACCCCGGTGCCGACAAAATCTACGACTGTATGGCCTCTCGAACATCGCTGAAAACTCTCAACGTGAGCATTTTTGGCTGCCGGCTGACGGAGCTCGGCAGTGTGTATGGCCTTGCAAATGGAGCTCTCGTCGACATCCTCGGCGTGGTTAACCATGTGGGCAACCTCGTCAACATGACGAGTCGCGAAGGAAAGCCGTGTTCCCGACGCGTATTGAGACTCTTGGACGACAAAGGTGGCGAAATCTCTTGCACAGTGTGGAACCAGCACGCCCAGGCGGAATGCTCGGATTGGATTGGCCATACTCTCGTGATTAAAGGCGGACGCGTCAAAGACGGCAACGGTCGGTCAGTTTCCTGCATTCCGACATCGTACTTGATTTTGGACCCGCCTATGGATGCAGCTACGCGAATTCAGCTGTGGTATCACAAGCGCGACCAGTTCAATGAGTCAGAGGACACAGCCACACGCAGCTCGATTGAAGATGAGGAAACGAAGACGGAGCAAACTCCATGAACGTGTGGTATGAAGTGGAGTTCGCAGCGTGTTGCGAGTGTGCTACGTGAGCTGCAATGGCGAGTGCATGCAAACCTGGTTGATGACTCCATGTAATCGACGTGAGGTTGAGCCCAGTTCTCTTTCGGCAAGTGTTACCACTTTGTTTTGTCACTGCTCCTGTTGTCGTTGATCTTTTAGTCGTAAACAGCCTATCTCGCTCCGTCTCCGTGCCCTGTTGGTGACATTGTGCAGCCACTTGAGGCAAACCGACAGCTGCAGTCGGTAAAGTGGACCATCGCAAAATCGAGGCGCGACCGAATCTACCACGCGATGTAGCTATCGCTGGCGGCGCAAACAGCAGCGCCTCATCTGGGTGGCTGCCAGTACTTGCTTTCTTTGATATTCATTAGCCACTTGATCGTATTGATGTTTGGCCGAAGCGTCCTCAGTCGATCTTGGCGAAAATGTACCGAGAGGGGAAGGCACCTCAGGTGTTCGATAGATCGCACTCGCGACATCGCGACGTATAAGTGCTCAAATCGCCATTTTGGTGCAGTTGGAGCACCTTCCAGTAGCAAAAGTACACGCCGTAGCGTCAGTCCTTGAGATTTCCAAACTGTCATGACTGTTGCCATATCAACTGCGTGTTGCGCGTAGCGAACGGAGCATTTTCCGCCCTCTGATCCGTCGTCTAACGTAACTTTGTACTTGCTTTCTTTGGACTGAACGAGTCCGATCGGAATAACAATGGGTGAAGGCTTGGAATTGTCCTCCGGGGGCTCGGCAAGATTAGCTTCAGCGGGCCAATTCTCCCCGCAGCGAATGCCAAAGTCCGCGTCCTGTAAAACGACGTTGATGTAATCCGGCGGAAATGGAATTTCGACGACCTCTCGATTACGTCGCTGAGCCGCAGCCAATAGTCTCGCTACTTCATCCGTCTTTGACTGATCATCCCATGCAAGGCTGTGGAGCTTACAGCTAGAGCCGTTTCCGACACCCCACGCTAAATTGCCATTCGCGTTGTCCAGAATTTGAGCAGGCGCATCGGGGACAAAGTACCCAAATAAGTTTGGACGCAGCAGTTCATCGAACAGCAAGCTCTCTAGAGCTGGATCGATCTCGTCCTTGATCTGTTTTTTCCACTTTACAGCAACAGAGTCTCTGCGTCGAGCAAACCATGCTGCCACGCAAGCTGTTAATACCGCCTTGTCCACGTTACTAGTCACCAAAATCCGCATGTCATCAAGCCAGTGCGGGTCGAGCTCCAAATCGCTCACCGAAATCGGTCTGGTGATGCTAGCAACGACGTTGTCATCGATCGGCTGGTACTCCTTCAAGCTCTCTTTTTGCCAATGCGATCCTGTCGGCATTTTGCTCGGCAGAGCTCGACACGACTCCAGGTTAGATTGCTGCAGCTCACAATCAAAAGCTCTGAGTTGTTGGGTCAAGGTACAAACGCGAAAGCGCCGAAACAAGTCGCGTGCTTTCACGATTCGCTCGCCTTTGTCGCCGCTAACTTCCGTTGTGTACATTGCTTTGCATAACGAGGTCCCGCTCACGACCTCCAGCTGCAGAAAATCGCCGACCTGGAGTCAAAAGGCACGGGGAGGGATTATTTGACATGCGACTAGACGACTGCTATCTGCGCAGTTACAAGCATAAAGCGCCAGCAAGACGCGCACGCGTACACACATACACGCATACATAAAGCAAATACAAAGCAATACAGCACGCAGCTTACGAGTAATATAGACTTGCCGCCAAACGGCCGGCTCGAGTCGTAGATGGCTCGCAGCCGTTCATCCATCAGCACCAAGAGCTCAGCGCCTAGCATAGATACTTCATCGCACACAATTAAGCCCACTTTTTCGTGAAACGTGAGACGCATGCTAGCGAGCGTTCCAAGCGACATTTCTCGCTTGATCCCCCCACACACTCGAAACGCGGAATGGAACGTCAATCCATGCTGCAACTGGCTCGCTCCAGCTCCAGTTGGACAGAGATTCACCACACTGAGGCCGCGCATGTTCATCTCGGCCTCAATACGCCGAATGACAAACGTTTTCCCCGTGCCACCCCCGCCGTGCATCATGGTAAGTGTTTGGTACGCCGGTCCGTGCTCATCGAGACTGCCGATTATGCAACTCAGGACTTCATACTGTTCTTGCGTGACACATGTCGGCGAAATGAAGGGTGCGGCGTCGGGCTCGACCGATGGACCGCTCGAGCCGCCCGCGTGTACCGTATCGATCGTTGCCGACGCCGATTGGCTGGCTGAGTCGTCCGCCATCGAAGACTCAACAGCACTCAGCGTTCGAACCGATCGAGCCACTTGAGAGAAGCTGCACTCACGGACACTCTCTTCGAAGCCACCTCGGGATTGATCAACACTTGCAGTGAGCTGTTCGTGCGTGTAGATATAGCGCCGCAAGTCATACTTTCTGGTATCATCTATCGACGGCGCAGCGTGCTCGTTGCCGGTGCAGCCAACTACCGACCAGAACAGTTCGCGAAGCGATTCATTCGCCGCCGACAGCTCGCTCTTCCCCGATGAAGCTGCTCGAAGCAGATGCATGAGTTGTGAGCTGCTCACCGCCAGGCGGCCAGCCGCTTCCTTGTCCACGTCTGCGTCGTTCAGCTCGCTGTGGCGGACAGACGCCGCCGAGCTACCTTCCCCTCGTTCGCACTTTAATTCTTTCCAAATGTCTGCGCTTCGGTTGCGCCAAGCAAGATCTATGCGCTCGTTGGCCGAGCTGCGGTGCCCTGACTTCAGGATATTGCGCACAGTCCAGCACCTTTGCTTCCACAAAAAAGAAGCAGTGCTGCAGTCGAACTGCTTCATGAATGCCTTCAATCCTTGGCCGTTCAGCTCGAACTGCGGCACTCCTGACTCGAGCGACCACGGCGTGAAAGTGGTCAGCAGGTAGGACGCAAGCGCCCTCATTTTGGATTCGCTCTTCGCCGCCGAGCGGTAGGTTGGGGCTGGCGCTCCTCCAAGCATGGGGGTTCGAAATTTTGCGAGGATGAACCCCTGAAAGTCCTTAGTGAGCGGGTGGTCGGCGCCCAGATCGAAGCCTCGCTTCTTCGGTCGCCCCGCCCGCTGAGGTGCCGTCACCGAATTGGTCTCCGCTCGCGGTCGGATGTCCACTATGCATTCAAACTCGACTGGCGAAAACGCCTCAAAGTTCGGCCCACGGTTTGCGTAGGACTCGGCTTGGCTCAGAAACACCACTTTGCCGTTTGTCTTGTACATCCTAGCGCTACCGGAACAGCGCGTGGTGCCAATTTGCTCATCCTCTGCAGCTAATTGAACACACTCGTCAAGCACTGCATCCACGCCGACAACGGGTTCCGGTTCTGCATCCTCGTCATCGTTCATAGGCTCTCCGTCACTTTCATTGCTATTAGCAGCGCTGTCTACTTCGGCTAAGCCGCCACAATGTGTCGTTGGTACCTGCGCCGGCCCCGCTACGACCTCCTTTTCGTTTTGCTTCTCTTTCTCCTTTTTCTTTTCGGCGGCATACCACATGAGGTCATGAGGAAACACGTACCAGAAACTGTCCGACGAAAGGAACGATCGGTGACCGAGCAGTGCAAACACCATGAGCTGAAGCGACCACTCCTGGCCGCCAGCAAATCCGTTTACAGTTTTTGTCGCGAGGCACTTGCCCTGCCGTTCGCGAGTGTTGCTGTCCTCGGCCTGACTGCCATATTGCTTGAGCTGCGTCAGCGCACTTAACATGATGGCCGCGGCGTTTTTGAGGCCACCAGCCTCTTTGGTCATGTACTTGTTCTGGTACTCTTCGATTGCATGCGAGGCATCCTCGCACGTAATCACGGTCGCGTTCGTGTGGCTGGCAGTCAACCCAGCTAGTGTCAGATTCGTCTCCACAAACATGCCATCGCTCTCTGCGCGATGCAACTCCCATAGCACTGGCCCGCAAGTGTGCGGCGGCAACAATATTTCTTCTTCCAGATTGTACCCGCTGTCGAGCGCTGCCATCACATCGAGAGGCACTTCGGACCCGACTAAGATACCGCGCCGACCCTCGTTCAAATCTCCTGCTGCGACTTCTTGAACGTGCAAAGGCGAGGTTGGGCCGGGGTGCACGCCCGCCGGCCGCGCAAGGCGACACATGTGCTTCCCGCGCTTGCCCTTTGTGCATGTGTGCGAGTGCACGTGCATGTTGGTGGTCAGTAGCGTCTGCTGCACTGCGCGCTCATACGCGTACAGGTTCTGGCGGGCGTCAGGCAGCTCAACTTCACACGCACGCCGAGGTCGGTCGAGCGCCTGTTGGCTGGCGCCGCCGCCGCCGTCACTGCTGCTGCTGCTACCGTTATTACTATTGCTGCTCGAGGGCTCGCGCCGATGCGTGTCATGGACCTCGGGCATTAATGAGGTACAGCACACGCTATCGAGCCACAGGCGCGCTTTTTCGCGCAACTCGGGGTGGCACACTACGCGTCTCAGTATGGAAGGGCTCCACGATGATCCGTACGCCTTGACGTGAGCGTGCAGGCGCCCATTCTGCAGCGTCTCGATCACTGCGTTAAACGCGGCAATCCGCGACAGCGCTCCCGGCTCGCGCTCCATGTAGTTGCGCGAGATGCGCGTGGACGAGCTGCCCATGCAGCGGAATACATCGCGCTGCATCGCGAGGAAGCGAGCCTCGAACGCGTAGGCTGTGAGCGCTGGTAGCTCGCTTGCGATGCCGAGGCGCGCGCGAGGGCTGTCGCGTGCCTCCTCGGGCAGGTCCGCCCACTTGAACCTTCCGCCACCGCACGCAAGTGCTGAGCCAGGCGCGTTCCACTCGCGGCGCAGCCGTATCTGGGCGACGCGGTGCAGCAGAAGGTCGTCATGCTCTGGTGGCGCGACCGTGAGCCAGAAAAGGGCGGGCCCATACTTTGAGGTCATGGCGGCCAACTTTGGCTGGCTCTGCGACCGTTCGAACACCGAGAACGACACTGAGCCACCAACGATGGAGACGAGGCGCAGCAGTCGTGCGTTGAGCCGCTTCGCGGCTGGCGACGTCGGGTTGTCCAGGGCAAACCGCAGCGCCAAGCCAAACGCCTCGGAGGCCGCAAGCTCACCAAATCGTGCTAATGCTTTCCCACGCGTCGTTCCGGCCTTGACGGCTGACTGCACGGCTGCATGGCGCTGCATCTGGTTGAAGAGCACCGTTACGAAGGCGACGTTCCTCTCGAACCTCCCGTCGTAGTAGCGCATTAGGTGCCGCACGAACTCCTTCGGCGCTGAGCCGGACGGCAAGTGCTCTCCTCCCCGCATAAATAGCGTCGGAAATGCACCTGCAAGCAGGGCTCCGTTTTCATCCCACTCGCAAAGCGGGCGGCTGTCGCGCGTGATTGGAACGACTGGCGAGGCGTCGGCGGGATCGTTGACACGCTCCGCTCCACTTAGCTCAAGAGCAGCTGCCACGGCGCGGACGAGCTCGACGCCGGCGCCGCCGGCGTTGCCATCGCCCAGCCAGCTCGTTCTCAGCACCGCGCTGCGCTCACTCACAATGCACGGCTCGTCTGCGGTGACCGTC
Source organism: Phytopythium helicoides (assembly GCA_024867545.1). Classification (NCBI taxonomy): domain Eukaryota; phylum Oomycota; class Peronosporomycetes; order Pythiales; family Pythiaceae; genus Phytopythium; species Phytopythium helicoides. The sequence continues at coordinate 1,409,838 of JANFNE010000006.1, read as the reverse complement.
GCTTCAGCCTGCGCTCGCTCGTCGCCACCACTTCCCGCGCTGCTACTCTCTCGGCGGTCTACGCGGTGCACGTCGTCGTCAAATCGGTCTCCCATCGAGGCCTCGGCCATCCGCCTCACCGCGTCCGAGTTCTCGATGACAACATTTTCTTCTACGCGCCGCTGCAGCTCCGCTAGGCCGGCGCGCGCGCGCGGACTCAAGTCGACGGTGATGTTGTTTTGCGCGTAGTAGCTGTGCAGCTGCGCCAGCACGCCGAGCCACTGAACCACGGCTTCTGCCTGCACGCGGTACAGCTTTCGGAAGTGCTGCTTCCGAGTGCGCCACTGCTCGCTTGAGCCGATAAACGTGACTCGAAAGCTCTCGTCCACGTTCGGTACCACGCGCGAGCATTGCACTGCGCCGTCGGTGGGGAAGCATATCACGTGGCCGGTCGCGTGCTGTCCCGAGAGCGAGAGCTCCAGCCCGAACCGGCGCACTGGCGCGACGCAGCTCAGCTCCACGTCGTTCAGCGATGGCAGCTTGCCTGGGCGCCCGTAGTCATGACCACTCGCAATGCTGTACGCGTAGGCCCTCGGATCGGCTGCGCACTTTCCGCACAGCGCGATGGCGCTCGGGTCCCTCACCAGGTCTGGGTTTAAGTAGTACAAGTCGCCGGACGAGGAGCACCAAACCTGCACGTGTCGTTCCAACACGTCTGGCGCGATGCGCCCGTACCGCTGCTCGCGCTCAGCGGGCGTCACGCGGAACGACTCGGGCAGCTCCTCTACAGAGACTCTGTGAACCGCGTCAGAAACGCCCGTCACCAAGAGCTCGCAGCAAGAGGCGCAAAAGCGAATGTCGGCCCAGCGCGGGTCGCTGCACGCGTTGGACTCCTGGCATCGCGCGATCTCCTCAATGTCGGGCGGCCGGTCCAGTGCGCTGCGCAGTCGCTCGACGACGCTCGCGCTCGCTGCGGAGATTTCTTCGCCTTGCATCAGATGCTCGTCGTTGTACACGCGAGCATCCGGGTTCGTTGCACAGCAGTGATAGTAAAGGAGCGCGAGCTGCGGGTGCGTGGTGTAATGCGCCGCGAGAATCGCCATCGTCGGGCGGCTAATTTCTCCAATCGAGGACGCGTGCTCGATTAAGTAACGCAATTGTTCGTCATCGCCCGCAGTCTCGTTCTGGTGCGTGGGATTTTTGCGCCGCCGTTTGCGGTTCGCATAGCTCACTTCCTGCTCGACCGGCGCCGATGGAGACGTCGGCTGTGCGGTCGGAGCTCCTCCTCCTGCTTCTACACTGCTATCTCCTGTTGCTGTCAGCCTTTTGTTTGCACATGACAATGAACCGATTTGTTGCTGAGGAATCGCATGTGGTATATTCGCCCGAGATATAGCAACCAATGCCGCCTGACAACACCCAGCCCGCACGAAATTTACGTCACCGTTTGCTCTGAGCATCTGTAATCCGTGTCCCACAATGTAATCCACAATGTTCATGCTCACACTGCGCGGCAAGTAGGCAGCTCCCGTCCGAACGACACTTTCTGCCACTGCTCCATTGAACCACGACGGCACGCCGCCGCAAGAGCACCCACGATCACAATGGCTGGAAACGCACGTTGCGATCCACGCCGAAAGAGTCGGCAATAAGGCGCCGTCGTGATGCATTCCACCACGACGAATCCTATTGTACACACACACAACGACCGTCAATAAAACGCTGCAAGGGCCAACAGCAATAACAACGATAAATGAATGCAATACCGTCCAGTGTGCACGGACGCCGATCGAAGTTACGACCTTGGCTTCCCAACCACCAGGGAGCCGAGTCTGGCCCAGAAACACCAGGGACCCTCCACCGCGAGGGTGCTTTACCGAGCACGCACCCGCCCGTCCGAACAGGTCGCCTGTGTACGAGACACACGACTAACCAAATGACGACCGTGCGCGTGCCACGGCAGTGCCTCCTCCACGCCACAGAGAGGGTTTGATCGGGGCAGACACGACAGCCTGTAGGCGAAGGGGGAGCGACGGCGATAACAACAGAGACGGCGTCTGCGAGCTGCCATGCGAACAGACAAAACGAGTGAGTTAGCTAGCTAGCAGGCATGCAAACCGACAATAAATTAGGCTCACAGGCAAGCAACCGGCAGCGGCCAGCGGCAGCGATAGCAATAGCGACGGCACCACCCGCGAGCTAACACGCAAGCAGGCAATGGGAGTGAGCTAGCTGACAAGCAAGCCGGCGACGTCAGCGGGCTCGCTCACCTGCAAGCAGGCAAAGCAGGCTGCAAGCTAACAGGCGAACAAGCAAGCATATGTAAGCGAGTGAACAACGAACGGAGATATGCACGGTGTGCCCTGCACGGGACCCATGCTGGCCCATGCAAGGAGCGAGCGAGCACGTACGTGTTTGTCTTGGCAAATAGAAGAGTGGGCCAGCCATTCCGCGGCGACCAACCCTCTTTCCCTCCCTCTTCCTTGCTCTCGCGGCTTGTCCCGCCTTCTTTCGGCGTTGAACGTGGAAGCACGTGGAAGCGTGTGTTGGAGTTGGGTTTGTTCGTCACCCTCGTGCGTGGTTGATGAGAAAAAAAAAAAACTATGGATCGATTGGACTCAATTCTTCCAGGATAATTAGTGCAAAGACCATGCACATTCAAGAAAATGACCAATGACGAAGCTGCAAAGTTCTTCAACGGCTTTAACGGTGTTCTCCGCGCACCGCGAAAGTATAGTGAACGCAAAATCCCGAGAGAATTCGGACATAGCGTTTCTCCTGGCGACGCTTCGATTAGTGATCCCTACGCATCGGATTGGCCGAAAAATTTTTTGGCCAATGCACTCGCTGTCATTTATCGGTTTACAACGAAACTCAGGTGCAAGCAAAGTGAACTTACGCGGGGGCTCAGATCGAGAAGATATACTAAAATCAAGATCAGCACTAAAGTGCGCGGTAAGTGCGCACCGCCTGACCAATCCACGACCGTTATAGATTACTTCGCGGCCGAGAACCCCTAACCTGAACAATTAATCCCTTATGGGGCTGGACTGTAGGACAGCCTCTTCGAGACTACCTACTCCCAGAAAAATTACTTTTAACTAATCCGATTGTCAGGTAATATATATCTATGATACAGTATAGTATACTAGGATTAAATGAAATATCAAGCATAGTGAAAGCATTCGAACCATTGCAGCGAGCATGAAGCGCACGCGGTGGGACTCGGACTCGGACGACGACGACGCCGCCGCCCGCCGCCGTCGCCACCGGGCTGGGCGCGCCTCGCGCTCCGCATCTCCTGCTGCGGCATCTTCTACAGCCCCGAACGCGACTGTCGCGGCTCCTACAGCCGAAACAGCGGCCTCAAACGGCCCGAAACCGAATGCGCAGCACAACTTTTACCTGCACGGGTGCCGTAGCGTCGACTGCTACGCGCGCATCGGCAAGATCGACGAAGGGACGTATGGCGTCGTGTCCAAGGCGCGCGACAAGCAGACGGGCGACGTCGTGGCGCTCAAGCAGGTCAAGATGGGTGTCGACGTGTGCCACGAGGGCTTCCCGGTCACGGCGCTGCGCGAGACGAATACGCTGCTGGCGCTGCGCCACCCCAACATCGTGCAGGTGCGCGAGATGGTGGTTGGCTCGACGCCCGACAAGATCTTCATGGTCATGGACTACGCTGAGAACGACCTCAAGGCCGTGATGGAGACCAAGATGAAGGCGCCGTTCCTGCAGTCCGAAGTCAAGTATCTGCTGCGCTCGCTGCTCAGCGCCATCGCCTATATGCACGACCGCTGGTTCATCCACCGCGATCTCAAGACGAGCAACTTGCTGTATGACCGCACCGGTACGCTCAAGGTCTGCGACTTTGGCCTCGCACGGCAGTACGGCTCGCCTTTGCGAGGGTACACGCAGCTCGTCGTGACGCTCTGGTACCGCTCCCCGGAGCTGCTGCTGGGTGCGGACACATATGCAACCGCAGTTGACATGTGGTCTGTGGGCTGCATCTTTGCCGAGATGCTGCTCATGAAGCCGCTCTTTCCAGGTCGTGGCGAGCTTGATCAATTCGACCGCATCTGCAAGATGCTGGGTGCGCCAACCGAGAAAAACTGGCCGGGGCTAAAGGCACTCCCAAACGTCCACATGCTTCGTGGAGGAAACACCAAATGGCCTCGCGAGTCCAAGCTCCGAGACAAGTTTCCACTGGCGAACGCGACTTTCTCCAGCGGTGGGTGCTCGCTTTCAAACGCAGGTTTTGACTTGCTCAGCAGGATGCTCGCGTTTGATCCGGCGCAGCGAATCTCAGCAAAGGATGCTTTAGAACACGAGTACTTCAAGGAGGCTCCTGCACCAAAGGAGCAGAAAGACATGCCAGTGTTCGATTAGACTGGCCATGGAAAAACATCTTGCCAAAAAACCCTGTTGCATTGATTTATGATCTCAACTCCCCGCTTATAGCTCTACGTTACACTTGACCCAGTGTCGACAACCCGCTGCCGAGTGACGCCATGTACTCCTGGCTCTCAAAACGGTCTGGCATGAAAGCGTCCACATAGTCAGCGATGCCTCCTTCAGGCTTGACACCCATCACGTGCGATGCCAGCAGGTGTCCGGAAGCTCCACTCGACCTGTTCGAGTCAGCAAGAAGCGCATTAGGTGTGGTGCGGTCGATGATACAAGCCACAGCTTGGTAAAACGTACATCAACCCGACACCAGTCATGGCGGACTGCAAATACACCCCGTCGATTGTGTGCGGGGCGGGGCCGATGAGCGGTCGGTTGTCATACGTCTTGCAGTAGTAGCCGCCATTGACCTTGAGAGACTTGCGCACCTCCGGTCGACCTAGGTAGCTCTTGAGCTGCGGGAACATCTTTGAAAGTCCGCGAATACAAGTTTCAGGGAATCTGTCACGGCAGAGGTTGACGCATCGTCGTTGATGAGCTTCATAATTTAACCAGGACTTTGGCTGGTCATTTGCGTACCGAGGATCCAGGCGCTCTTCAACCGGGTAGTAGGCAGGCACAGGGCTCAATATCGTACGTCCACACTGCCATCATTTGGTTGTCAATGTACGGGCGGGCGTGGACTCCTGGCATGATCAATGTTCGAGACGAGTAAGCTATGGCGAGCCTCGCAAAGCAAACTACGGTGCTCGATACCTCGCAAAAGGTGGAGTGGGGTGATGAACGGCATGAGCACACCTCCAGCGTGAGAAAACGCCGCTGATGGGAGTGCGGTGAGAAGAAGATCCACCAGTTCGACAAGAGCATTGCCAGCGTTCAAATCGGCGGCGATGTCCGTACATCTGTCAACGTGACCCCGGATCACTCGAGAGTTGTATGGTTCAACTCCATATCTCTGGATTTGGTGCGCACACTGCACTCGCTGCGCCGCCGTGCAGCATGGAGAATCTCGCACAGAGCCGGGCGGCAAATCCCATTTCGGATCTTGAGCTCACGCTGCCAGCCCAGGTGGCACGGAACTGCTCTCGGTCAAGTCCACCCCGCCAAGCTCTCTCCGGATGGATGCGAACCGCAATTTTGTATAGGGAGTGTGGAGGCGCGCGATAGCGATGTTATGGTAGTCGCGCGTTGCGTGATTGAGCGCGGATGCAGTTCAACGTGCCATGATGACGCTTCATCGAACTGGAAAAGATGACGGCAGAACAGGACAGACCGCGAGCAACCTGTCCAAAGCTGATGTTTCCCCCCATGAGGGTCACATTTTGCCCTGACAAATCACTAGTAGGCTGGTCTTCCGATCGGCAAATTTGTCGCTGCGAGCTGCTCGAGTGCGTCTCATCCACTGCTCATTCCACACCTGCCCTCGCGGGCAAATCGTGGCCCAATCCTCAAAGTGCCACCGGCAACTCTCGGCGGCTCACGAGGAAGCTTAGCCTCCTTGATGGGCTTCTGATTGCAAGGTCGGACGGGGGCCGAGTGCTGTTAGACGCGCGTCAAACACCAAATTCCAGTGGCTGCCAAGGATCACTCTCGGGGTTCTCGGCGACCGGCTGGATGCAAGTTGATCGCCTATCCAGGGTTCAAGCGCTCCCACGGCCACGCCTGGAGTAGCTGTCACCTCGCATATTCTGTGTGGATAGAGCGAATTGGATGATCCACACGCGCTCAGAAAAGTGCATGTTGAACAGTAATAGCAGTGTCAAACCACAAAAGGGCAAGATTCACGGCCCACGGCATAGTCTCGTGTGCAATCTGCCGCCTATCCAAGCTAGTTTCACGCCAAGTGGCCAGGATCCACGTAACTGGTAACTTGAGCAGGCCCCAGCCCGGCTACAAGCTGGCAGCAGTGATGCCGGTGTGGTCTATACCAAAGGCTCTCTGGCAAAGGGTACAATACTTCGAGTTCCGTGTCATTGCTGCACCAGGATGCACATACATCAGCCCTGCTCTGCTCTGCGGTCCGCGGCGCGGTTTGCATTGCAGACGGGCAGGCGGAGCAAAGCCAGTCGGATTCACAGACTTGTTAGAGCACGTGACGTTACGGTTTGCTCAACGCTCCATTGTCTGTTTTCCCATCACGTCAGCAGTCTCCAGCCCATCGAGAACTACATCTTCGTGCTGCCGTTCCAATCAAACCACTCGTGTTGATAGATCATGCGCTACGAGACATGCTCCTTTCGTATGGCGAGATTACGCTGCAACTCGCTCGGTCTTACCGATGGACTCGAGACGGAAGCACTGCGATCTACATCGATGACGCTTAGCGTCGCCCGGTGTGTTGTTGTGTACTGCCCTCGGCAGTTTGCGAAGGTTTTGTCGTTTGTCCGCCTTGCTAATAGATTACCGCGCTAGCACAAGCCGCACTAGACGATAAACGCATCGAGACTTGCCCGAGCAGCGTCCATGTCAGAGCTCGAAGTCGTGCGGTTCTGGAAGCTGTCGCCCGCTATGGTCTTCCGCTGAGCTGCTACTTCAGATCTCCACGACGTGGCCGTCTTCTTGATGCACGGGACACAGAAGCGCTCCGTCAGAGGTTGGCTCGTGCGTGAGCTCATCTTGTACACCGGACGCTCAAATGAGCATGCTTTGCACGAGTTCTGACGCAGCAGCAGACACAGAACCGTTAGAGCTCGGACCGTGGGAGTGGACACGCAGAAGGCTATCAACTCGTACCTGGAGACATCCGGCGCAGTGAACAATGGCGCGCCGAGACTTGACACGCGTGTGGCAAACGTCGCACACATCACTACGATCCGAACGCAAGCGTTAGTCGCTGATGCCTAAGCTCGTTCCTCTACTCCGTTGTGTCGACGTACCTCGGGTAGCACCTGCGGTTGCTCGCGCTTTCCATCAGCGCGATGAGCCGCTTTGCCTGTGCGCACCTGATGCTGTTGGACACGGCGAGCCACTTTCCGGCCATGGCATAGTCAGACAGCGGCTGCACGACGCTGCCTCGCGCAAAGAAATCTCCCTGGAAGAACACTTCGACCTGCTCGCGCGAGTGCGTCCGGTACAGATAGCACGTCGACGTGTGCGCACGCTTGATGCCCTTGAGCGCATCGGCGGGCCACTCAGGCCGCTCGATCGACTGATACGTGTGGAACGCGAATTCGTAGCCAAGCTCGTCCGTGACCTGACCCATGGTCTCGTAGGTGAGAAGGTCTCGGTCGTCGACGAGCCGTCCGAGCGGCGACTTGGCTGCGAACCACTTGATCCCGGCGAAGCGGTACGGCGCGTCCTCCGACCGGCGCTGGCTGACCTGAAAGACGCCTCCGTCGACGAACTTGTACTCGAGCAGCGCCTTGACAGCGCGCAGGTCCTCGGTCGTGTCACAGTAGAGCCCATCCATGACGTCGTCCACGGAGCCGTCGATGAGCCCGCGGCCGAGGAAGAGCGACACCTTGGGGTTCGTCGACCGCTCCGTGTTCTTGTACACACTCATTTCACCGCGTCGTCGCACGAGCGACCAGCGCGCCGAGTCGATGTGCGGGCCTTCGGCCACATACGCCTTGAGCGTGCGCGCAAGTAGTGCTGCCGACTCCTCGTCGTACGCGCGCTGGTCCTCGGGCGTGAGCTTGATCCGGGGGAACCGATCGACGTCTACCGAGACCATTTCCACGACGCCGACGACACCACCGAAGCTGAAGTATGTGCGCAAGTGCAGCTCGGCGCCGTCCCGTATAGGCGAGCGGTGTGCTGTCCACTCGCGGCGAGACAGAACCGTGCGTCACAGTGGGCCTCGAGCACCACGGCTATCGTGGCGCTCCACTGCTATCGGCAGTGCTAGTGCCCTGCGTCGCGCTGTAGGTGCACGTTCGTGTGTACCGCTAAACATCAATGAAAATCGCTTAAGCGTCGAGTCGGTCGTGTCTTGGACCTGCTCATGACAAAGGTGTCGACGATCCGCGTTTGGTGAGACCGAGGACACTTTGTAGGTACGGCTCAAGGAGTACGTGGCGTGAGTAACGGCTCGCGACTGGCAATCTGTATGGGTCCTTAAAACGAGGTCTAAAAAATATGTTTGCACGTATTATGAAGCAAAGATATGTCAATAAAGCCAATAGTGATAACGGCAGTGGCAAGGGCATTCCATTGCGACTTGAGCGCTCACCTCGCGGTCCCCGTCCTCCAAGCTCCGCGCGGCTTTACAATGGATGCCACGCAAGTGAAGTGGCGTTGACGCACGTTTGTACAGTGTGCGGATGTCCACGAACGGCTGCTAGCAAGTGGTCCGGTTCACTTCGCCGCCACTTCGCGAGTCTTCAAGCTCCCGGTGTTGGGCTCGAGGCGACGACATTCGCGTTCATTGAGCTCGTCCAGTAGCTAATGTGGCACCGCAGCTTGATATTTGTGGGCTCAAGTGCGTTGCCACGTTGAGTTTTCGCGCCGCTCAACATGCAGTTACTGTCGTGCGCAAGTCACCTGGTGTGGCGGGCAGGTGGCGGACGAATCCTTTACCTGGCATACGTCGTGTTGTTAGCTAGACAATGGATGTGTCACGCTTGACCTGCAATTGAATACTGTACGAAAAGTCAATGAAGCCGATTCAAAGAAGGGATACAGACGGTGTGTGTATTGGAACGAATTGCTGTGGTGAGCAAGCCACGATGCTGCTCAGGCGAAACACATTGCGGCCTCCAAAAGTACGCATACGGATGGACTGCAAACAGCCAAGAGGGTTCCTTCACCCTGCTACAGCTGGCGAACGCCGTTGATATCTACGGTCGCTCGACCGACACGACGCTGACCTTCTCGATGGCGCTGACCTTCTCGCCCTCCTCGCCACGCAGCATCCGAAGCTCGCGCTCCCACGCCTCCGTGCGGAATTCGTTCTCGAGCTTAGCCATGACAATCGAGGCAAGGCAGTTGCCCGTCACGTTTGTGAACGTACGAGCCATGTCCATGATCCAGTCAACGCCGAGGATGAGAGCCACAGGCCACGACGGGATGTCGAACTGGTCGAGGGTAGCAGCCAGCACGATGACACTGGCCGAGCGGACACCGGCAACACCCTTCGACGAGACCATAAGCATGAGCACCATGACGATCTGCTCGCCAACCGACTTGTGCACACCAGTAGCCTGCGCGCAGAACACCGAAGCAAGCGACAGGTAGAGCGTCGAGCCATCCAGGTTGAACGAGTAGCCGAACGGAACAACGAAACCCGAGATATGCGTCGCCACGCCGTACTTCTCGAGCGCCTCGAACACCTTGGGAAGAGCGGCCTCGGAGGTGGCCGTGGTGTAGGCAATGATGAGCGGCTCCTTCATGGCCGTGAAGAACTCAATCGGGTTGATCTTGAAGGCGAGCATGATGGGGATGAAGATAACAAGGAAGAAGATCACGAGCGTCACGTACAGAGTACCGATGAGCGCGCCAAGGCTGCCAAGCGTCGACAGGCCGTTCTCGCCGATGGCATCAGCGACGGCGAAGCAGACACCGATGGGGGCCGTCCACATGATGATGTCCACGAACTTAAACATCATCTCCATGACAGCGCGAGCGAAGTCGAGGATGAGCGTGCGGTGCTCGTCGCGCAGCTGAGCCGTGGCGACACCAACGAGGATGGAGGCGACCAGCACCTGCAGCAGCTCGGACGATCCCTCACCTCCCATCATCTCACCCCACGTCTTGGGCGTCAGGTGCTCAATCCAGGCCTCGAACGTGAACGTGGAGGTATCTCCGTCGTACGCATCGCCCTCGGTGATACCAACGTTACCGGGCTTGGCGATGTTAACCGCGAGCAGACCGATGATGAGAGCGAGCGTGGTGACGAGCTCGAAGTAGATGAAGGCCTTGAGCGCGAGGCGTCCAAGCAGCTTCATGTCCTTCTGGTCGGCGATACCGACGACAATGGAGGAAAAGACGAGCGGGAAGACGATGAACTGGATGGGACGCAGGAAGACGTTCTTCATCGGGGCGGCCTTGGACGAGAACGTGGGTGCGTACTGGCCGAGGATGATACCGATGCACGTGCCGACGACGATCCAGAAGGTGATGGAGGTGAAGACCTTGCGGGCCAGCGACTTGGGCGGGGCCGGACTCGCGTCCATGCTCTGGTAGGCGACCATGGCGGCTGGAGACGACTTGATCGAGAGCTGGCGAGTTGGGAAGTGAGACCGACACGGCTGCGGGCGGGACGCCGGGGCGAGCGGGGACAACGGGGCGATGGCCAACCGAGACCAGCTGGACGTTGAGGAGGAGGAGGAGCTACAGACGATGGAAGTACACGCATGAATGATAGAGAGGATTGCATGCGGCGGTGCAATGCAACTGGGCTGTGCCGGGAGCAGCATCCTCGGCGGGCTGGGGATGGACCCATGTGCACCTCTGCGGTGCACTTGAGACTGTACACGTACGTGTCAGTTTGACTTGATGTTTGTATACCACGAAGACGTACAGAAACGGAGCATTTTCGTGTCAATTTGCATGTCCGAAAACTAAAACTAAAACTAATTTTAATTTTGATTGCTGGTCTATTTACTATTATAGACGATGTATGAGTTTAATTTACGAAATACAGCAAGGGTGTCCACGATGTGCTGTTCGTTGAGCTCTTCGCTCCGGATCACCAATGCCCACCTTTTCCACGCTGAACGATTGCAGGAATGGTGTTATCGCGGTCAACGAACCAACAGCAACAAACGTGCGAGCTGCAACAGCCCTTTACGCTCTGGATCGGGAAGGTGGTCGCCTGTTCGTGCCGTCAACTTGTTGACCAACACACAGAATATTCCTATCCAGATCTGCCAGTGATTAGCTGTGATTACCCCTTGCTGCTAGACTAGATTTATCGAGTTCCTCGCATGTCTGGCACTTTCACGAGACCCACCACGGCTTTGGTACACAGGGTTTTCCAGCGAGGCACACGTACAAAAAATTTTCTAAGCGGACACAAAAAACACACTGGATTTTCAAATTATACGGACAGCAACGGGATGCCTTTGACCCGAGCTTCCACAGTACTGCAGCAAGCTGCACAGTGCTGATATCGTAGCTCTACACGCTTAGTGGCGGCCATCCTCAATGACGCTCATCTTCTCCTGGATGCCCGACACCACACTCAGCTTCTCCACGTTCTCGCCATGAAGCAAATTGTGCTGGCGCTCCCACGCCTCCGTACGGAACTCGTTCTCCATCTTCGCCATCACCACCGCCGCCAGACAGTTGCCCATCACATTCGTGAACGTACGAGCCATGTCCATGAACCAGTCGGCACCGAGGATCAGCGCCACGGGCCACGACGGAATGTCGAACTGGTCCAGCGTCGACGCGAGCACAATGATACTGGCCGAGCGAACACCAGCCACACCCTTGGACGAAATCATGAGCATGAGCACCATGACGATCTGCTCGCCAACCGACTTGCTCACATCCGCCGCCTGCGCGCAGAACACAGCCGCCAGAGACAGGTAGAGCGTCGAGCCATCCAGGTTGAACGAGTAGCCGAACGGCACCACGAAACCCGACACGTGCGTCGACACGCCGTACTTCTCGAGCGCCTCGAACACCTTGGGCAACGCAGCCTCCGACGTAGCCGTCGTGTAGGCAATGATGAGCGGCTCACGCATGGCCGTCACGAACTCCACCGGGTTGATCTTGAACAGTATCATGATCGGCAAGAAGATGATGACGATGAAAATGACGATGGTCGCGTACACCGTGCCGACGAGAGCGCCGAGACTGCCGAGAGCAGACAGACCGTTCGAGCCGATGGCATCGGCCACAGCGAAACACACACCGATGGGAGCCGTCCAGATCACAATGTCCACGAACTTGAACATCATCTCCATGACGGCGCGAGCAAAGTCGATGATCAGGCTCTTGTGCTCGTCACGCAGCTGAGCTGTCGACACACCCACGAGGATGGAGGCAACCAGCACCTGCAGCAGCTCGGACGATCCAGAGCCACCCATCATCTCACCCCACGTCTTGGGAGTCAGGTGCGAGATCCAGTTCTCGAATGTGAACGTCGACTCGGAGCTGTCGTAGTCCTCTCCCTTGGTGAGGCCGACGTTGCCAGGCTTGACGATGTTGACCGACAGCAGACCGATGATGAGAGCGAGCGTAGTGACGACCTCAAAGTAGATGAAGGACTTGATGGCGAGACGGCCGAGCTGCTTCATGTCCTTCTGGTCGGCGATACCGACGACGAGCGAGGAGAAGACGAGCGGGAAGACGATGAACTGGATGGTGCGGAGGAAGATGTTCTTCATGGGAGCAGCCTTCTCGGAGAAGTCGGGAGCGAACTCTCCGAGGATGACACCGACGCATGTTCCGACGACGATCCAGAAGGTGAGGGAGGTGAGGATCTTGCGTGGCAGGGACTTGGGTGGTGCTGGAGTCGCGTCCATGCTCTGGTAGGCGTCGACAGCCATGACGACTGTTGGCTGGGTGTTGCTGCGAGCTGGCAGATTGGAAAGTGAGGTTGTGCTGAGACCGTGTCGGTTTGCGCGGCGCGGGCGGAAGCTTGCGGTTGTAAAGGGAGAGGGGCTTGAAGGTCGCGATGGCACGAGGTGACGGCGTTAGTCTCCCGGCTCCGACAGGATGGGATGCATACACGTAGTCGCTTGCAAGGACTGGACGAGTTTGCTCGCGTTGACTGTCTGACTTGCACCTGTGCGGTCCCTGCACACCGACCAGCTGCAGGATCCCTTGCATGTGCACATGCATCGAGCACAACGGCGGTGCTCATCTCGGCACCGCGTGCGTAGATACAGTGCAATCGTGCCGCCGTGCAACATGGTGCCGCCACGTCAGGAGACTTCCAGCTCAGAAACTCAACTTGAGACGCAAAGGGACCTGGAAAGCAGGGGTCATGACCCATGGAGACCAACTGCAATCTGCGACGTGGCGCCAAGGAGCCTAGATTAAAAATAATTTAATCTGGTTCAATTTCCTTATTTTTAGGCAACTGTAGAGCAGTCGTCGTTTTGTACTGTAATTTAACATTTTGAAATAGCCATAATTCCCACCACATCGCTTCGGAGAGCCGGATTGAAAAAGAAAAGGCCGTGGTGTGACTGATGGCTACAGATGGGCCACCAGCACACGTGTGTGGTGTGAACGACTACCGCATGTGCAGTACTGCAACTTGCTTTCGACTCGCCAGATATCTGCGTACGATCAAAAGCACTGCGCGCAGCAGCGCTGTTGCCACTGAAGGCAAAAGTCCAAGCTGCATCCGCAACGCCGAGCGGTGCTAGCACAGTGGATCACAGCGCACGGTACTCGCTGGATTCTGATGCAACACAAAAGAATTAGGGGTAAAAAACGGACGGAGCTCCAGTGATTGAACCGTTTGCTCATCACCGGAAGAGTGGCCACTGACTTGCTCCGACTCTATCTCGATCTGACATGATGTGATTGGTGGTACCGTGCATGCCGAATTGCCTCTGTCCATTTTTAATCTGGCGTGACGCGCACTCCGTCACGCGTTACCCACACCTTCACTGCGCACCGTCACCATCCGCCGCCCCGTCACGGCGCAGCACTGGTCGTCGGCGCTCATGATTATTGATTGATTGACTGGGGGACTTGCACTTTGCGTCTCATCACAGATGAGACCAACACCGTGATTGCAGAAGCCATAGAGCACAGGCCACAGGCTCTGGGCACTGCAACTACAAACAGGGACAGCCTGTCGATCGTCTCGACGCTCTCTTCCATTCGTGGTAGCTCAATCGATGCCAAAGTCGGTTGCTGCAAAGCTCTCACTTCTCAACTCACCAGTTCGAAGTCTAACGACGTGATCCACGATGGCCGTCACCGAGTATCAGAGCATGGACGCGACTCCAGCACCACCCAAGTCCCTGCCACGCAAGATCCTCACCTCCCTCACCTTCTGGATCGTCGTCGGAACATGCGTCGGTGTCATCCTCGGAGAGTTCGCTCCCGACTTCTCCGAGAAGGCTGCTCCCATGAAGAACATCTTCCTCCGCACCATCCAGTTCATCGTCTTCCCGCTCGTCTTCTCCTCGCTCGTCGTCGGTATCGCCGACCAGAAGGACATGAAGCAGCTCGGCCGTCTCGCCATCAAGTCCTTCATCTACTTTGAGGTCGTCACTACGCTCGCTCTCATCATCGGTCTGCTGTCGGTCAACATCGTCAAGCCTGGCAACGTCGGCCTCACCAAGGGAGAGGACTACGACAGCTCCGAGTCGACGTTCACATTCGAGAACTGGATCTCGCACCTGACTCCCAAGACGTGGGGTGAGATGATGGGTGGCTCTGGATCGTCCGAGCTGCTGCAGGTGCTGGTTGCCTCCATCCTCGTGGGTGTGTCGACAGCTCAGCTGCGTGACGAGCACAAGAGCCTGATCATCGACTTTGCTCGCGCCGTCATGGAGATGATGTTCAAGTTCGTGGACATTGTGATCTGGACGGCTCCCATCGGTGTGTGTTTCGCTGTGGCCGATGCCATCGGCTCGAACGGTCTGTCTGCTCTCGGCAGTCTCGGCGCTCTCGTCGGCACGGTGTACGCGACCATCGTCATTTTCATCGTCATCATCTTCTTGCCGATCATGATACTGTTCAAGATCAACCCGGTGGAGTTCGTGACGGCCATGCGTGAGCCGCTCATCATTGCCTACACGACGGCTACGTCGGAGGCTGCGTTGCCCAAGGTGTTCGAGGCGCTCGAGAAGTACGGCGTGTCGACGCACGTGTCGGGTTTCGTGGTGCCGTTCGGCTACTCGTTCAACCTGGATGGCTCGACGCTCTACCTGTCTCTGGCGGCTGTGTTCTGCGCGCAGGCGGCGGATGTGAGCAAGTCGGTTGGCGAGCAGATCGTCATGGTGCTCATGCTCATGATTTCGTCCAAGGGTGTGGCTGGTGTTCGCTCGGCCAGTATCATTGTGCTCGCGTCGACGCTGGACCAGTTCGACATTCCGTCGTGGCCCGTGGCGCTGATCCTCGGTGCCGACTGGTTCATGGACATGGCTCGTACGTTCACGAATGTGATGGGCAACTGTCTGGCGGCGGTGGTGATGGCGAAGATGGAGAACGAATTCCGTACGGAGGCGTGGGAGCGCCAGCACAATTTGCTTCATGGCGAGAACGTGGAGAAGCTGAGTGTGGTGTCGGGCATCCAGGAGAAGATGAGTGTCATTGAGGATGGCTACCGCGCGTAAGTGCGTCCCTAGGAGTAAATGTACATTTGTTGCTGTACCACTTGTAGTCTTTGATTGCATTTTGTTGGATGGAGTTTTCCTTCGTAGTGAGCTTCGGAAACACCGTGGTGAGTTTCGATAATCGGAGATCCAGTCTGCTGGGTTTTCCATGGAGTCTATCCACTCGAGCACCAAGCTGTGGTGCTCGGACACATCTAGTGTTCTCAAGCTGTGCAGTCCGTTCCAAGCCGCTTGAATGCGAGTCTTTCCTATCCCTGTCACCATCTTTCCCTGGAAGCTTGAAACTGTAGTTTGCCTCGTCACACAAGTCGTGTCGGAAAGGAGCATCCGCAGGATGGAACTGTGGGCAGTCCGGTCCGCCTGCACGACGCTGCGGCGGGATAGTGATCAGTCCGATATGTTCCTTCGACCACATTTTGGATCAACCCGGATGGTCTTGGTTCGAGAAGCTTTCTACAGTAGGTACATGGTACACTTGGGATGCTGCGGTGCCCCCTGCATCGCATCGACGATGAATCCAAGTCACCTCAGCAAACGCGAAGCCGTCTGTGCTGATACGCAATGCACCGGTACCGCAAAAGTACGCGTATACGGTGGTATACGTCTTTACGATGGCAGCAAGCACGACAGTGGTGCTCTCTACATCGGCATCGACATTGACATCAATACATCGCGGGGCCGCACACTTTTCACTTGGCCATGTAGAAAACGAAAATGGTCGAGTCCTGCCTTTACAGATCCCGTCGCAGCCATTTAGCGCATTTATGTCGTGACTTTTCCGGCTCTGCATTGTCACGAATCGCCCAGAACCGGAAAAGTTAAAAACCCGACTTCGCTCTGCAAAAAGGCTCGAGCTATAGCTGTATCCTAGCGATGCATGTTCCAGACTCGATCGCCATGTTGGTGGACCTCGCCGCAAACTCTGTGGGTCGTTCGGTCGATCCCTCGCTCGCAGCGACACCGAGCTCCTTTTTGCCAAGTGTGTACAGTAGCGACGTATACTGCATAGAGTTGCTTCAAATTTTTCGCGTCGAGGAGGGATGACCTCCATTTATTTCTCGCCGCATGGCGATGTTCCCGTTCCAATGCGTCAGGACTACAGTTCCCGCAGACGTCGCCCCTCCCGCAGTCACGAAGGGATCCCGTGGCACTGTCGTGCCCACGTGCTCGTACACCTGCACTTTGATTGTCGAGTCCGGCGTGACAGCAAAAAGGACTCGACGCTCCGCATTGCACACTCGCCCTCGCATGCATGCAGAGCTTGTGGTCGTCCGCGCGGGTTGTTTGCTACGACTCCAGCTGGTGATGAGTGTAGCACTCTCCCGCATACGCACGCCCACTTGCGAGGTCCACTGCTGCCCCGTGGCACTGCCACGGCTCTCGCGCTAGCCATGCGGGTGGTACTTGCCGGCGCAGAGTCCGGCTCCTCTGACACAATGCTTGAACCACTCGCGGTGTTGCACAGTCTCAGGCCCAGGCAATCCAGTGACCCGCCTGAGCACGGACCAGCCACTTCAGTATACACGTTGCAGCGTATACACCTACCCTGTGGACTTGCTCAAGCATTGCATGCACATTGGACGGTCTCCGCGTTGCAGACGTTCGTTCGCACAATACACGCGTGCTGCCCATCCCTCGCGCGGCCGCATCTTGCCGTGCCTTTAGTCTGAAGCTGCCAGCTACAGTAGATCGATCGATCGACGACCTGTCTGTTGGTCTGCGGGTCCTGTTCCCTCCTGCTGAGGCCGGCCGCCAGCCTCGTCGCGCGTGGGTCTTCTAATCACCAATTTCGCTGACAGGCTCCGACCACTCGCTTGGTCTCCGCTCTGGTCATTCCTCAATTCGCCCTCCAGGTCGCAGCCAGCCAGCCAACCAGCCCTCCAGCCAGCCAGCCAGCTACTGCAACCAGCAACGTTCGCCATGGTCAGCGACACGTACCACAGCATGGACGGCTCCGAGCCGGTCAAGAAGTCGCTTGGCCGCAAGATCCTGACTTCGCTCACCTTCTGGATCGTCGTCGGCATGGGCATCGGTATCATCCTTGGTGAGTTCGCACCGACGTTCTCCGAGAAGGCTGCTCCCATGAAGAACATCTTCCTCCGCACCATCCAGTTCATCGTCTTCCCGCTCGTCTTCTCCTCGCTTGTTGTTGGTATCGCCGACCAGAAGGACATGAAGCTGCTTGGACGACTCGCACTCAAGTCCATCATCTACTTCGAGATCGTCACGACCATTGCTCTCATCATCGGTCTGTTTGCTGTCAACATTGTCAAGCCGGGCAATGTCGGTCTCACTCAGGGTGCCGACTACGACGACTCCACATCCACCTTCACCTTCGAGAATTGGATCTCGCACTTGACGCCCAAGACGTGGGGAGAAATGATGGGTGGTGAGGGCTCATCGGAGCTTCTGCAGGTGCTTGTTGCGGCCATCCTGACGGGTTGCGCCACGGCTCAGCTTCAGGATCACCACAAGAACCTCATCCTGGACTTCGCTCGCGCTGTCATGGAGATGATGTTCAAGTTCGTGGATATTATCATCTGGACGGCCCCCATCGGTGTGTGCTTTGCCATCGCTGACGCGATCGGATCGAACGGTCTGTCGGCTCTCGGTAGCCTTGGCGCTCTTATTGCTACCGTCTACGTCACCATGATTATCTTCATCATCGTCGTGTTCGGCGCTGTCTGCCTCATCTTCAAGATCCCGCCGATGGAGTTCCTCGTCGCTATGAAGGAGCCGCTTATCATTGCCTACACCACGGCCACATCTGAAGCCGCTCTTCCCAAGGTGTTTGACGCTCTTGAGAAGTACGGTGTGTCGACGCACGTGTCGGGTTTCGTTGTTCCATTCGGCTACTCGTTCAACCTGGATGGCTCGACGCTCTACCTGTCGCTTGCTTCGGTGTTCTGTGCTCAGGCTGCTGGTGTGCACAAGTCGATCGGTGAGCAGATCGTCATGGTGCTCATGCTTATGGTTTCATCCAAGGGTGTTGCCGGTGTCCGCTCGGCTGCCGTGATTGTGCTCGCGTCCACCGTTGACCAGTTCGACATCCCGTCGTGGCCGGTGGCCCTTATTGTCGGTGTCGACTGGATCATGGACATGCTCCGCACGCTCATCAACGTCATGGGCAACTGCCTTGCCTCGGTCGTGATGGCCAAGATGGAGAACGAATTCCGCACGGAGGCGTGGGAGCGCGAGTTCAAGATGCTCCGCGGGGAGAAGGCCGAAGGCGTTGAGAAGTTCAGCGTCGTTGAGAAGCTGAGTGTTGTCTCGGCTGTCGAGGAGGGTCGCCATGAGTAGTTTGTGTTGTAGTGTAAAGCAGCAAATCCCACGTAAACGGTTTGCAATTTGATGTGCTTGTAAGATGATGCTCTCTGAGAGCATTAATCAGGCGGCATGCCGCGTCAATCTCGATCATGGGGGAGCAGTGAACACTAGTCAAGTGTCTACAGTACAGCTGCTCGGTGGTGCGCGTCGAAATCGCCAGAGCGAAGCGACAAAAGCCGATGAAGTGCACAGTTTGGACCACGCGAGATTGTTTTGCACATGCTTCAACATTCACGGCGCCGTACGTCTGACGTACTCCGTCAGGAGTAATGCGTGTGCAATGCATATTCGAGCCTCAAGTTGCACTCGATGTGATAATCAGGGGCGACTGCAAGTTCGCCGTCAGGTTGTGCTCCTCTCGGTCTCCATTCGCAAGACCCGAATCGAGTTCATCGCATGAGTCCTGTATACGGCAGGTATACATCAGGCATTCATGCTTGGATGACCTTGCCGACGTGATTTGCTGTGCATGCGGACTCGCCAATAATCGCCTGCGCGGGAACGCAGTCACGCTGCTGGTCGACTGCGTGCTCCGTGATAGGGTGTGTGGCTCTGGATTTCGGAGGCGCGCGAGTATTTACGATTGATCGGAAGCGTTCTATCGTCGATATTCGCAAACATTGAATGCTTTTCGTTCCTGCTCTGACGGGGATGGTTGATGAGTGGATTCTACATCATGCGTTGGTGGCTCAATGCTTATGGCAACAAACGTCGAGAATGCTTCGCTCGGGTGCAGTAGACAACGAGACTCGTCAATAGAGTTCAGTGCACAACGCTTACACTGCTGAAGCTGAGCAGGGACCGCCAACCACACTATTCTCAAGTGTAGCGTGGCGGTTTGCTCGGATTCACACAGTGGCACGCTGATGATTGACGTGCAAGTTGTCCATCCCGCCACATGGAGCATTCCCTAGCCGCTCGACGACCTTCTTTCGTGGTTGATCCTTCTGCCCTGAGAGCGGCCGCCGGGCCGCTCACCATCGATCTGCTGGTCTCGCTCGTGCTCATTCCTCAACTCGCCCGCCAGGTCGCAGCCAGCCGAGCAGCAGACAGCTTTCGCTGACCATGAGCAGCGATACATACCGCAGCATGGAACCGGTAGCGGCGAAGTCGCTGCCCCGCAGAGTCCTGACTTCGCTCACCTTCTGGATCGTCGTCGGCGTGGGTATCGGCGTCATCCTCGGTGAGTTCGCTCCCACCTTTTCGAAGAAGGCAGCACCGATGGAGAACATCTTCCTCCGCACCATCCAGTTCATCGTCTTCCCGCTCGTCTTCTCCTCGCTCGTGATCGGAATTGCCGACCAGAAGGATATGAAAGTACTCGGCCGCCTCGCACTCAAGTCCATCATCTACTTCGAGATCGTCACGACCATTGCTCTCATCATCGGTCTGCTGTCGGTCAACATCGTCAAGCCGGGACACGTCAGTCTAACTCAGGGTGCCGACTACGATGACTCCGCGTCAACCTTCACCTTCGAGAATTGGATTGAGCACCTGACGCCCAAGACGTGGGGTGAGATGATGGGTGGTGAGGGCTCATCGGAGCTTCTGCAGGTGCTTGTTGCGGCCATCCTGACGGGTTGCGCCACGGCTCAGCTTCAGGACCACCACAAGAACCTCATCCTGGACTTTGCGCGTGCGGTGCTCGAAATGATGTTCAAGTTCGTGGATATTATCATCTGGACGGCCCCCATCGGTGTGTGCTTCGCTATTGCGGATTCGGTCGGAGCAAATGGTCTGTCATCTCTTGGAAGCCTTGGTGCGCTTATCGCGACCGTCTACGTCACCATCATCATCTTCATCGTCATCGTGTTCGGCGCTGTCTGCCTCATCTTCAAGATCCCGCCGATCGAATTTCTCGTCGCCATGAAGGAGCCGCTCATCATTGCCTACACCACGGCCACCTCCGAGGCCGCTCTTCCCAAGGTGTTCGAGGCGCTCGAGAACTACGGCGTGTCGACGCATATCTCGGGTTTCGTTGTTCCGTTCGGCTACTCGTTCAACCTGGATGGCTCGACGCTCTACCTGTCGCTTGCTTCGGTGTTCTGTGCTCAGGCTGCTGGTGTGCACAAGTCGATCGGTGAGCAGATCGTCATGGTTCTTCTACTCATGGTCTCGTCGAAGGGTGTTGCTGGCGTTCGCTCAGCCGCTGTAGTGGTCTTGGCCTCGACTGTTAACCAGTTCGACATCCCGTCGTGGCCGGTGGCCCTTATTGTTGGCGTCGACTGGATTATGGACATGGCTCGTACGCTCACTAACGTCATGGGCAACTCGCTCGCCGCAGTAGTCATGGCCAAGCTCGAGAATGAGTTCCGCACGGAGGCGTGGGAGCGTGAGTTCCAGCAGCTCCGCGGCAACAAGACCGAGGGTGTTGAGAAGAACAGCGTCGTCGAGAAGCTGAGCGTTGTTTCAGCCATTGAGGAGGGCCGACGTGAGTAAAGTGTATGTTTGAGGCCTTTGTAGTAAACGAAAATCAGACACCAACGGTTTCTGAAATGCTACGTCCGACTCGCTCCTGTTACTTCAACTTGCGGCTTTTGAATCTGACTTCTTGCAGGCGACGCTTGGCTCGTAACAGCTTTTCTTTGGCTGACGCCTCTTCCTGCAAAAGATCCTTCTGCTTGCTGCTTTCTTCGCAGCAATGAAGGGCTTTGTACACTCGCTGGATGCGGCACTGCCGCTTGCCCGGCTTGCTCTGGTCATCGCACTCTTTTTTGTTGATCTGCAGGACCTCGTCGGCAAGCTTTTCTGGTTTGGACCGTCCGATGCGTTCGATTTTCACGCCTCTAACACTGATACTTTCGACTCGAGTCCGCTTACATGGGCTGCGGAAGCGAACACTTCCCAATGGAGGGTTCCTGAGTCAGGAGAGTTGATTCAGCGCATATCCGGGTGGACTTCACTCTATGACAAGTGCGAGAAGATATACCCCATCCGAAGCTCTGCGAAGGGATTCTTTCACACAGTTCGAGCGACAAACTGCCAGCTTGGGTTGTCCATTAAGCCATACCGAGCGCAGGAAATCGTATTCACAGCCAGCCTGCGAGTAGACTCTGTTGCGTGGGCGAGCTGTCGCTTGCTACAGTTCAATCGACGACCGCAAGTTTGTCAAGAAAACCTCGTGACGCAGTTTGCCCATCGATACAGGCTTGAAGAGCCCCCTGTGACTCGAAACCAGGTCGTCGCTGTGCATTCGGACGCTGAGAAGGAGCTGCATAACATGCTAGAGCTCATCAGCCACAGTTATCCTCTCTCTGGAGTGGTATGTGGTCAAGGTTTCCAGTCAAGCAGTGGCGTCGGCACCTTTGCCCCGGATCTTGTCGTGTGCGCGAGTCCAAGTATGTTCAAGAGTGCGGTGATCGGATTTCACACGCCAGGATTTGGTTCTGCACACCGAGATCTGAGCTGGCTGACTGTCGACCGAGTAAACATCCTTGGGCTAGAGCTCGTTACTCGGCAAAACGTTCGGACCATGTACTCACAGAAGGTTTCCGATAACGAAAACATCGATGCGGAGGACTCTACAGAGATGATGATCGTCGAAACCAGCGCAGCCAATTTCTCCAGTTTTGGTCACTTCTACGTGCTGATCGTGATATCAGACCTCATGCTGTTTTGGCTTCATGTGCGCGCGGCACTAGAGACTCACCACGCTTTCGGCATGTGGTGCTTGCTCGGGGATCCAAGGAGCCGCACTAGAAATGACCAACCGTTCGGGTGCTGGATGCTGCTGTATAGATCACTGCTCCGAAGTTCTCCTGTCATGATGCTCACTGCAGTATCGGGTGTGCTCTCGTGGCTGCTGATTCTTCCTCACTCAGTTGTATGGAAGTGGAGTGATGCGACTCTCGGCAAACCGTACGCATTGTTGACCACGATGCGTGTTTGGATGCTTGTGGTTTGCTGCATCAACGTGTTATGGGGGATATTTGCGAATTTTGCAGAGGCTCGAGCATACGCATTTGCGAAGCGGTCGTTTGTTAGCCTGACCGAGATCATGGTCATTACCCTTTTCGTCATCTCCGTTGACCGAGAGTGCATATTCTCGTTATCCGCCGCCAAGTACGCAATCGATGGACAGCGCGTACTTGACTCGACTTCATTTGTTGGCAGGACGGCATTTTCAAACTCGTACAACGAAGACTTGGATGGATTTGGCACCACTCCACTGGCGATACTGAAAGCGATCTTCTCGCCTCTATTCAAAGTCGTTGCAGAGACTACCGCGCTGGCAATAATCTATTTGCTAGTGAAGTACTTTTCCAACTGCTCTCGCCGCAATGGTGGAAGCAACAGCGAGGCGGTCAATCCCGTCCTCGTCACCACAGCAGATGACGACGACTCGCAAGTGCTCTTGTCATCAAGCAGCGATGTATTGGACACAGTCGATGAATCTGACACCAAGCCCTACCACCGCCTACCTCTCGAGGAACTCGCTGGTGAGCCGATCCGAGCCAGTGCGCTGGTGCGGAGCCAACTCGATTTCGAGCTGCGCGCTAATGGCGAGATCTACCTACTACCAGAAACATACTTCGAGTCCGGTTTGATCACCAAAAACCAGAGCGTAAGGACTCGCCAGGGCTTCGCACGTATGATCCGCCGCCGGCTGGATGTGCGCAAATTCTTTCCACTAGCGTCGTCTTCCCGGTCCTCAGTCGTGTCAGCAGCACTCTCATCCGAGAAGCTCTCAACCGTCTCTGACAGAGTTTCCGCGTTGCTCGTGGCCACAGACGTGGAAACTACAGCTCTATCAAACTCGTCCACAACTACAAGGGTTCAGGAATACACGACCGCAGCACCGTCGACAACTTCACCGCCACCTAGCCCACCCAAGAAGGCCCTGCACTCGCCACAGGAGCTGCGCGCCATGCGTCGCCGCAAAAGTACCACCGAGCTGCCGTCCCTTCACTGAGCTTGAGCTCGCATGCTACCATTCGCCACAGGTAACGTTAAGAGAGGACGATCTATCTAGTAGAGGTGCGGGGAACTCCATTCACTTCAGTCATCGTTTGCGCATTCCAAACCTAGCCACGTACGTTTCAACCCTGGAGTGACGTCGATCGATGCGTCACATGTCACAGGTTGTCAAGCGGTTGAGTGGACACGTACCCCTTCACTTTGGCTGTCACATCATGTCCCCCGCATTGGCCTCGGCCCGCCTCAGTTGCGGATCTCTCTACCTCTAGCTATGAGCGTGCTGGACGACAAGGGCGAGCAGTCGCCGCTACTGCAGCTGCCAGTGACAGCGGGCGAGCACAAGCCGAGCGATGAGCAGCAGCGTCGGCCGCCAGCGCTGCTCGGCATCTCATTCGTGGCGGCGTCGGCGCTGTCCTTCAGCCTCATGACGGCGTGCATCAAGTTCAACACGTACTACATGACCTCCATGGAGGCAGTGTTCTGGCGCTCTTTCGCGGCCTTCCTACTCAACTACGTGCGTTCGCATTGGTGCTGCGGTGGTATGGGCTGCGGCTGACTTGGTTGGTGCTTAACGATGCTAGGTCACCATCCTGTACCGCGGACAGAGTCTGCACGTGGACGTCCACCAGCGCAAGATGCTGCTGTTCCGGTGCTTCGCGGGCTTCTGCTCGACGGCGTTCGGCTTCTACGCCGTCTCGCAGATGGTCATGGCCGACGCCAGCGCCATCAAGTTCACGAGCCCCATCCTGACCTTCTTCTTCGTACGATGCTGCCGTGGCAACAATCCCAATGCGCCAACCTCGCTAACACACTCACGTGTGCCATGTCTTCCCAGGGCGCCTGCATCCTGCACGAGCGCATCGACGTGCCGAGCCTCGCGTGCGCGTGCCTGTCGTTCGTCGGGCTCATGTGCGTGGTGCGTCCGGGCTTCCTCTTCGGCGATGGCAACTCGGTCGTGGCGTCGACCGGCGGCTCCTGGCTGCCCGTGGTTGTGGCGCTACTCGGCGCCGTCTCGCAGTCGTTCGTGTTCATCACAGTGCGCCAGCTCAAGGGGCTGGACGTGCTCGTGGTCGTGCACTACTTCCTGCTCTTCGTCTCGATCGTCTCGTTCACCATCCTCGCGCTCTTCGAGCGGGTACGTGCAGCGCTTCCCCACACACACACTGCCGCGTCTCCATGCAGCTCTAACGCCTCCCCCTGTGCCTGCAGAGCGAGTTCGTGGTCCCCTCGACGCCGCAGCTATGGGCCGTGATCGCAGCGTGCGGCGCCACCACCTTCGCCGGGCAGCTGTTCCTCACCAAGGGCCTGCAGCTCGAGAAAGCCGGCATCGCGTCCGCCATGCGCTATCTGGACGTGGTCTTCGTGTTCGTGTGGGACGCGCTGCTGCTGCACGAGCGCATCAGCCACTGGAGCGTGCTCGGCGCGCTCATCATCACGCTCAGCGCCGTGGTCATTGCGCTGCGCAAAGCGCGCGCTTGAGGCGGCCACAGAGCGCGCCAGAGCGCCGCGGAGGTCGCGCTCGGACCGCGGGAGAGCCGCGCAGGCGCTGGATCATGTACAGGCGCTCGTGCGGCGGCTAGGACGCTAGCGGGGGCTGCGCAGGAGAGCGGCAAGCGACGGCCATGTTCGCTGGATGAGCTCCATGAGGAGGTCGTGGCCACAGGATTGTTCGACGTATGCGACGCCGTCGACGCTATTTTTAGCGACCACTACGGACTGCGCTGATTGGCTGGGAAATGCGTGTAGTCCTAACCCTAGAGAGAACCCACCAATCAGAACGCAGATGAGGATAATGATCGACCTCCTGTGCCTCTTCATGGGGTCATTTCGCAATTGGCGCCGTCGGAGGGAAGTGACCAGCGATCCATCGGGCGTCGCCAGAGCGTTAGAGGACCGCAGGAGACCTCGGAAGACCTTGCAGGACATCGGAGGACGCTGGAGGACGCTACACAATGTCCATCACGACCGCGGAGGACCAGGAGAAGCGCGCGCTGCTGCCCACGACGGCGGTGGACGCCACCAAGAGCGAGCGCCAGCCGCACGCGCTGCTCGGCATGGCGTGCGTGGCGCTGTCGGCCGTCTGCTTCAGCCTCATGTCGACGCTGCTCAAGTACAACACTTACTCCATGACCTCGCTCGAAGCGATCTTCTGGCGATCCATCTTCGCACTGCTGCTCAACTACGTGCGTGTGCTCGCCTCAAGTTCTGCATGGTTGGGATGTAAAGCGGGTGCTGACAGCGATTGATGCCTGCTTGTTGATTTTGATGCAGTCTGCGATTTGGTACAATGGCATGAGTACGTACGTGGCCCCCGAGGAGCGCGCCATGCTCTTCTACCGCTGCCTCGCGGGCTTCTCGTCCATCTCGTTCGCCTTCTACGCCGTCTCGCAGATGGTGCTGGCCGACGCGAGCGTCATTGTGTTCACGAGTCCCGTGTTCACCTTCTTCCTTGTGCGTCTCGCATTGTCGTTGTTTTCCGTTGTGTGTGTTTTCTTTTCTCTCCTCGTCTTCGTGCTGACTCTGTTTGGTGTCTGTCAACAGGGTGCGTGCCTGCTGCACGAGCACATTGACATCCCGAGCTTCGCGTGCGCCATCCTGTCCTTCGGCGGCCTCATCTGCGTCGTGCGTCCGGGCTTCATCTTTGGCTACGACCACGAGACGGCAGCCACGGACGGCTCCTGGCTGTCCATTTGCTCGGCACTACTCGGTGCCATTGGCCAGGCGTTTGTGTTCGTCACGGTGCGCAAGCTCAAGAACATCCACTTCCTCGTCATCGTGCACTACTTCATGATCTCGAGTATTATCGGGTCGCTGGTGCTCATTGCCGTCTTCCAGCAACCGTTCGTGATCCCCAGCACGTGGACGCTGTGGACGGCCGTTGTGTTCTCGGGGGTGTTCACCTTCACCGGTCAGATGCTCCTCACGAAGGGATTCCAGCTGGAGAAGGCTGGTGTCGCGTCCGTTATGCGCTACCTGGATGTTGTGTGCGTGTTCATCTGGGACGATCTGCTTCTGGGTGAGGTGATCAATTACTGGAGCGTGGTCGGCGCGGCCATCATTTGCGCGAGCGCAGCAGTGATTGCATTACGGAAAGCACACCAGTAAGTTGGTGTGTGTTTTGAACTCCGTTGCTGCTATATCGGATTTAGTTTATGGCTTTCTCGCGGTAATAGAGCATTTGTTCGGTCATTGCTGAGTTGATGAGCGGAGTTGTGTGTGAAACTGATACGTGAATGATCTTTTTGTAGGCGATTTGAGCAAGCAATCCTCACGCAAACCAGTTTGACCACTCTGATGTGGAGTTGTCAGTTGTTCCCATCGATCAAAACAAAGCAACTGGATTGAAGCAGATTAAACTACCAAGCTCCTCCGCTTGAACGTCGATATTTGAGCATTACTTCCGACAGTATTTGGTTAGATGCATGCTTTGCTCCAATCAAAGCGTATCGAGAGTGCTGTAAAGAAGTAAAACCAAAGTAACATCGACAAAATCGCGATAGGGATTTTAAGCGATACTCGCTGCAATATCC
The DNA here is from genome assembly GCA_024867545.1 of Phytopythium helicoides. Lineage (NCBI taxonomy): Eukaryota > Oomycota > Peronosporomycetes > Pythiales > Pythiaceae > Phytopythium > Phytopythium helicoides. Next base: position 1,382,486 of record JANFNE010000006.1, on the reverse strand, counting down.
ATCGAGGATGAAAGCGAGTTACGAGCTTTAATGCAAATGTCAAGTGTGTAAAGTTGCAACAGGAGGCGTTCATGCATAATTTAACTTATACTGTTTGAAGTGTCATCACAAAACAAAAGCAACCTTCACAGAAACCAAAGTCAAGCCCATCAGCGACTGAAGCTCACAGGGCTGAATAACGCGGACATATGTCGCCTACAAGGAATTGCTGCTAGCTAGTGTACTGTTGATGGGAGTCTCAACCGGCGATATATCTCGATAATTGGGAGGCAAACAATTTTGCTTGGCAAAATGCTGCCGCTTGCTGGGTTTGACTCTAGACACGAGTTGGTATTCGGGCTACGACACAGCTGAAAGCCTTAGCAGCAACCGCCGAGCATCCGGGACTTGCTTCGAAAATGTTCTTCGAGCACAAGGAAGAAATCATGAGAAGGTGTCGACAAGGCGCTACAGGTGCGGTAATTCACACTGATAATTTTGCTGTTCGAGTTGTACAGCCAGTATATGCAGTGCATATGGCGCAAATTGTCATGTTATCATGTGTACAAGATTCGCCCGTTCATGGCGGCTCTGCGCTCTCAACGAAGACAAACAAGAAATTGCCGTTCCATGATACCCCGAGGCAAGCAGTCCTCAAAGCAACTCAGCTTGCATCGTGGAAGGCAGCCACGCCGACGAAGCAGATGCTCTAATCATTATAAATGGTCGCTCTCTGCTCACACTTAATCGAATACCCAGTCGTGGGATCAACAATCTGAACTAGGGAGCTGTTGCCTACTGCGATGCTGTCGTATTGGTGACGTCAGCCTGTCTTCTCCTCGACGCGAGTGATGACTTGCGCAAAAAGGACCAACGATGGGGGATAGGAATGCACGGAAATCGTGTCGGAGCGTACCCATGTCGAGCGTTGGACTCTCTCCAGGATAGGACTATAGAACGTCACCGCTGAGCCGGTACTCACGGCAGAGCACTGAGGAGATTCACGAGTCTACTCACTGTCATTATCGTTGCTCTGCTTGAAAGCTTCCGACCTAATGGAGCGACATCCCCAGTGTAAACGTTGTCGCGGGATGCAGCGAACCACCGGAGCGTCACTGCTAGAGCAACTCTGTTGATATCCTGTGTTGGGATTGGGATCAGCGACGAAACCCATGCGTTTGCGGCGACGGAGAACACCACCTAAGCGGTAGACTTCAACAACTGAAAGTTGTTAGCGTTTGCTGACCACCACACCCGTGATATCGAACTTGCTGCATTTCGCATTAGGCGCCGTCGGAGGAAAGTGACCAGCGATCCATCAGCTTCGCCAGGACACTGCGGGGCTACAGAAGACCTCGGAAGACCTCGCAGGACATCAGAGGACGTGGCACCATGTCTGCCACGACCGTGGAGGACCAGGAGAAGCTCGAGCCTCTACTGCCGACGAGTCACATGCCCACAAAAAGCGAGCGCCAACCACACGCGCTCCTCGGCATGGCGTGCGTGGCTCTAGCATCAGTTTGCTTCAGTCTCATGTCTACAGCGATCAAATTCGACACCTACTCCATGTCTTCGATCGAAGCGATCTTCTGGCGATCCATCTTCGCACTGCTGCTCAACTACGTGCGTGTGCTCGCCTCAAGTTCTGCATGGTTGGGATGTAAAGCGGGTGCTGACAGCGATTGATGCCTGCTTGTTGATTTTGATGCAGTCTGCGATTTGGTACAATGGCATGAGTACGTACGTGGCCCCCGAGGAGCGCGCCATGCTCTTCTACCGCTGCCTCGCGGGCTTCTCGTCCATCTCGTTCGCCTTCTACGCCGTCTCGCAGATGGTGCTGGCCGACGCGAGCGTCATTGTGTTCACGAGTCCCGTGTTCACCTTCTTCCTTGTGCGTCTCGCATTGTCGTTGTTTTCCGTTGTGTGTGTTTTCTTTTCTCTCCTCGTCTTCGTGCTGACTCTGTTTGGTGTCTGTCAACAGGGTGCGTGCCTGCTGCACGAGCACATTGACATCCCGAGCTTCGCGTGCGCCATCCTGTCCTTCGGCGGCCTCATCTGCGTCGTGCGTCCGGGCTTCATCTTTGGCTACGACCACGAGACGGCAGCCACGGACGGCTCCTGGCTGTCCATTTGCTCGGCACTACTCGGTGCCATTGGCCAGGCGTTTGTGTTCGTCACGGTGCGCAAGCTCAAGAACATCCACTTCCTCGTCATCGTGCACTACTTCATGATCTCGAGTATTATCGGGTCGCTGGTGCTCATTGCCGTCTTCCAGCAACCGTTCGTGATCCCCAGCACGTGGACGCTGTGGACGGCCGTTGTGTTCTCGGGGGTGTTCACCTTCACCGGTCAGATGCTCCTCACGAAGGGATTCCAGCTGGAGAAGGCTGGTGTCGCGTCCGTTATGCGCTACCTGGATGTTGTGTGCGTGTTCATCTGGGACGATCTGCTTCTGGGTGAGGTGATCAATTACTGGAGCGTGGTCGGCGCGGCCATCATTTGCGCGAGCGCAGCAGTGATTGCACTACGCAGAGTCCGTCAGTGAGCAGATCGCAGGTCCGACCGAAATGCTCTTCGTCGAAATAGATCGGCAGTGGAGCTGTTTTGCGCTGAGTTGGCGTAGCCACTGTTCTGCAATCCATGTTCAGACTTCAGGATGTGGCGAACGAGCAAATGGTTAGAGCCAACAACCTGCCTGATCGATGGCCTCACAAGAACACTCAATGGCCGACCTGGAGCATCATATCGCTTTCACGATTGTCTCCCCCTAGTGTCTGCACAAAGCATTCTAGCGTGGCTGTGTGTGCTTGACTTCTCCTGCCAGCTTCCACGCACCTCGTTGCGATTGCTACCTTCACATGACCACGAGATTGGCGACATTGGATGGCTACTCTTTTTGCGCGCCATCACAGACTAGTCACTCATCCAACTACCCCTCCCCCAGTATAAGTCACTATAAAGAGGGAGCTCTTCGGCATTGGCGCCTCCGCCGCACAACGCGCATGCCAATGCGCCGACCCTTGGAGCCGCCGCCTTCGCCTTCGCCGCCGCCGCGCGTCATGGAGCGCGCGCACGTGCTCGTGCGCCTGGGGGACGGCGCTGCACCGTCTCAGGACCTCGTGGGCCAAGTTTCAGCTCCGCAGCGGCCCGGGATCAGCCGCACGAGCGCCGCGAGCGTGCGCCTCGAGCACAGCGACATGTCGCCTGGCGTCGCCAGCATCTCGTTCGAGCGCGTGTTCGACGCGCAGCAGCCGCCGGCCGAGCTGTTCCGAGAGAGTTTGGCGCCTGCAGTGGACGCGGCGGTGGGCGGTCGAGCGGCCACGGCGGTGTTTGCAGGCGCTGAGGGGGCAGGCAAGTCGTTCCTGTGCCACGGAGACGCGGACTGCAGGGTGCCAGGTGGAGTCGCGAGGGAGAAAGCTGCAGCTGTGGATGGGGTAGAGGGCTGATGGAGTGGCTGTTGGTGGATCAGGCGTCGCGACGCTCGCTATTCGACATGTATTCCGCCAGCTTGAGGGGCTCAAAGGTTGGTTCGAGGAGACCTGATGCTATGGGGTGAGGTGTGAACGTGCTAATTGCTGTGCTCACGGTGAGCAGATAGCGAGTGCCAGGTTCTGCTGACTTGTGTCGGCGTGGGGGATGAAGGAGACGTGCTCGACTTTACCCTGGCGAGAGAAGGTGCCCAGCCCAGTGTTATCCCGCCAAGCAACTGGAGGAATTCGATGGCTTCGTGTCTCCTCGAGTGCTCGGTGCGAGTTAAAAGCTCGGAAGAAGGAGTGCACATGTACTCGCAAGCGCGGAGAGCGAGCGGGGAGCGGGATTTTGTGCTAGCTCTGCACATTGAAATGCTCGCAGACGCGCGAGTCCGACAAGGGCGGTTCGTGTGCATCGATATTCACGGAAGGTAAGTCAGTCTTTTAGTCCTCTGGCGTAAGTTGCAGACCTACCACTGACGTGGTTTGCGTGGGGCTCAGCTCGATCATGGATCCTGAAGGAGGGAAAGTCGTGGATCCGGCACTCCCAACGTCTAAACGTCAAACGCCATGCTTTGACGACACCCATTTCCCCATCAACCGTCCTCTTAGCGAGGCGTTTGGCTCATTCTTGGGCAACGACAACGCGACTTACGTTATCGTCGCAATTAAGAAAGCGACGCAGTACCAGCAACAGGTTCGTTGCCTTCGGGGGACTGTGCCGCCCGTGCGCTTGATACTGATCTTGCGTTGCTGCCTTTATGAAACGCAGGCTATCCAGTCATTGCTATTTGCTTGCAAGGCAAAAGATATCCGGAGCATCTGTACCATATCCTATTTATCCGGGTTCACCGTCGCTACAAGCAGTACCAGTACCACTAGAAACAATAGTACCAGTAGGAGCGACATCATCCATGCAGACAAAGGCCACAGAAGCGATAGCCCCGTCAGTTCAGCAAACCAAGAGCAATCAGGTTTTCCGCAGACGAACTCCGTAGCGAAGGCGGATATACGCCATCGCTTAGCTCTTCAGATACCCCCAGCGCCTGAGATGTAAGTACTCAAGCGTTTTGGCGGATACACCTATATTGCATCTAACGGACACTCGATCCATGCAGACCATCCATGAACACAGTGATTAACACAGAAGTCGCCGAGGCGACGCTGATCTCAAATCGACTGTTCTCCGCGCCTGGTTCGGCACCGTCGTCACCTACAGCGATCAGCCATGTTGCGGCGCTTGCCCAAAAACGAGCGGCTGTTTCAGTCAGGCTTCGGAAGGCATACGAGATAGCAAAGGCAGCGACTGCGAGCAAGTCTCTGGCAAGCGATGAGAATGCAAGCGTGCCACCGCTAACTCCGAGGTCAAACCAGGATGTCTACGAATCGGATTGCTCATCCGACCGTGTGATTTCTTCCCGAACTCTCGCGCTTCATCATGTAGCTGATACGATACTTGCATCATCTGTACGATCTCCTCGCTCAAGTGAAATGAGTTTGCTCCAAAAGTTAGAGCTCATCCGACTGAAGCACGATGAACTCGAGCGCGCGTTGGCTCACGAGTTGTCCGTGAAAGAGAAGTGCGTCGATCGGATCTCCAAACTCACGCAAACCATGGGAGTGCAAGTTGCTGAGCACGAAAAGAATATGGCAAATGCAATCGCCGCGAAGCAGGCTGCAGAGGTAAAGACACGTGAGATGGAAGCGAAGTTCACTAGTGTAGCTGGGGAAATCTCATCACTGCAGCAACAAGTTGCGGCAATGAAAATGGCAGCGGCGAATGCCATGAGTGCGGCATCTACGTTGACTAGCGGAGCACAGGAAGTCTCTGACCTGCCGTCGCCCCCAACGACTTGCAACTGCAAAAACGAAGAACGCGCAATGGTTCAGGGATTTGCCGCGAAATTGGAGCAGGCCATGCAAGATGCCAAGGGAGTCGTCGAGTTCAAAAATGGCATTATTCGAGACTTAGAGTCTCGTTTGCGTGATGCAGAGAACCGATACAGAGAGAGCAACGCCAGTTTCGAGCGTGAAAAGACCCGCCTATCGAGCGAACATGCAGTGCTACGCGGGACAGTCGACCAACTTCGAATGCAACTCTTGGCCAAGGACGAGCTCATCCGTGATGAAACGTTTCGAACACAGCAAGATCAGGCAGATTTGATGGTAAAGATGGCACAGCTGACTCTTGACGTCGAGACTCAGCGCAAGCAATGGATAGAGAGCGAGGAAGCACTCAAAGCTAATCTGTTAAAGATGGAAGCAGAGGGAAAGCAGGCTGCGCTCGCATTGAAAAGGGTAACGGAGCAGCTTGAAACTTTGACTATATGCAGCGATGAGGTGAAGCGAAAGTATGTTGCGCTACTGGCGGCTCATGCAGCAGCTGAGGCAACGATTCATCGCCAGGAGGTTCAGCTGAGTGGCCAGAAGCACGACATTGAGATCCACAGTCTCGTGCGCAAGCTAACCAAGCGAAAAGCTAAACTTGATCGGGCGAGAGGATTGCTATCTGACCGAAAAAAGTTGCTTGCGCTCGCAAATGCTCGAATGGAGGAGTTGACTCGCCAGCTTTCAGCATGTGAAGGCAAGTGTGAAGATTACCGGCGCAATATAGACGACTTGAAGCAGGAGCTAATAGCGAAAGGCGATCAAGTTGATTCTCTTGAAGCCCTCCATCGTGACGACTGTGCAGCGATTCAGTCTCTTGACGCGAAGTTGCGCAACTGCCAGGAACAGCTTACCCGATCACACGACGATCACAGACAAACAGCCGAAAGTTCTCTAGCGAGCGCTCTGGATGATCAGAAGCGAGAGCTTACGCATAATTTCGAGCAGCAAGTGTATGAGTTGGAGCAGGCTTACAGCCGGCGCCTCGTTGTCCGCGAGACGCAACTGCAGAAGGAGCACGATGACCATGTTCGAGAGTTGATGGAGCGCCACAGTGCCGAAGTGTTGGAGTTGCAACACAGTAAGAAGCAAGTGGAAGCTGAGGATATTGCTGCAAATGGCCACGAATCCATCGCTTCAAGTCGTCGCCGTCATCGGCACCACAACGACACGGTGTCACTACAACGACAACTGTCATCAACACAGACAGCATCGTTGTCCTCCTCCTCCTCCTCGTCTCGATCCTCCTCAACTTCTTCTCCCACCCCACTGCCATCCCCTCTGAAAAACGGAAGACCAACAACTCCACGTCAGCAGAGCATTCGGGACCTGGATGCACTGATTGATGCGAAGGAGCGCCGCTATGAGACGAAGGCGAGACAAACTCCTGTCAAGTCGCGCGAATTGGTGGGTCAACCCTCGAGCTCTCCATCTCCAGCAAAGTCCGAGGGTGGCGGAGATGCGGCGAGACACTACAAGAAGGCTCTGAATAGGAAACAGCGTGAAGTGGACGAGCTTCAAATGCGCACGCAACAGCTGCTGACAGCGCTTGCGACTGCCAACGAAGAGGAGACACTGGCAAAGACTCGTGCTGAACAAATTGCTCGAGCTCACGCTCAAGACGCGGCCAAGCTCGAGGAACTGCTTCAGGAACTCAACCGCGTCAAGAACGAGAATTGGAGTCTCAGCTTAGCTCTACATGTGACCGAGAAAGCGCGCACGTCATCGTAACTTTGGTAGAGCATTTTGGTGGTGAGGTCGTCTTCTGACGCTAGTCAACAGGAAAACCTTTTGGATCTAAACCAAGTCCCGAGATCAAAGCGTTTTCGACGTCTAATCTGTCAAACCCGCGGTTCATTGATTTTGTGATGTGCACGGGTACTTTTGCTTTTGTACGCGTTGACTCGCCTCACGCGTTCGGCTTGGCGCAAACCTGCTTGTGCAACTTCCAGGCGGCCTTCTGGCATTCACGAGAGCAGTAGACAGCTTCGTGGCAGCGCGCGCAGAACGAAAGCTTGCTCGTGAACAGCAGGCACTGGTCGCACGCGTGTTTGCGCGCGACGGTGGCCCAGTACGTGGCCTCCTCGTCGCCAACGTGGGTGATCCCATCCGCGTCCTCCTGCGCGTGGGCAAAGACCGATCCGACGGGCGCGAGTAGCTCCCACTTCTCGGTGTGGTGCATCATGTTCTTGTCGAGCACGCCGAAGCGGTTCATGAGTCCGCTCAGGCGCTCGTCCTTCTCGGCCTTGAACTCGTCGCTCAGGTTCTCCATGTGCGCGGGCACGAACTCGACCGCAAACTGCGCGACCGTGTCGTACCCCGCGGCCTCCATGAGCGGGCGCATCTGCTGCGAGATGGCAAAGTCGCTCAGTCCGCGCAGTCGGTCGGCTTCGTCCGTGTGTGGGCGCTCCAAAAACTCTGCGTCGCCCAGCAGCGCGCAGACCAGTGGCTCCGCGTTCACCTGCCGGTCGTCCTGAGCCTTGAAGTGCTTGCTGATCTCCTCCACCAGCTCGAACTGCGAGCTCTCAACTCGCGCTTCGCTCGGCGGCGCGACGTACAGGAAGACGACGTCGGCGCTCACCGCGTCCGGCGCCAGCTCGTAGCCCATCAACTCGCACGCGCGCTTGACGCCGGCCGAGAACTCCGAGAAGCCGTTGTCGCGGACGAACGCGCGCGCGCGAGCAGACGCTGCGTCGTGGGACAGCAGCCACGTCGCGTGCAGGTACAGCAGGCGGCTGGCGACGCCCACGAGGCGGCTCTCGGCGCCGCGGAACTCGAGCTCCTTCCTGTGCAGCCCATGAAGCAAAAAAAAAGGTCGTTAGGGGCGGCCACAGCGCGCGCGAAGGCCGGAAAAGCGGGCAGCGAGGCGCGCACCACGCGTAGTCGTAGCGCATGACGACGTTGGCGGCCAGCAGGCGCTCGCGGAGCGCCTGGCGCGCCGCGGACTCGGCGCCTCCAGTCGCCATGTGGGTCGGTCTGGAATGGCCACCTCGGAAGGTATCATGAAGGCACCTAAACGAGTACGTCAATCCTTCGTTAAAGTGCTCTACGTTGACGTTTTGCTCGATTAGGTATACTGAACCGGTTTGGAAGTGAACCGGACCGGCGCGCTGCCCGAAGGACCGGCGAGAGCCGCACAAAAGGGAGCAAACAACGCACTCTTCGGCATCATGAACGGCATCGCGCGCTTCGTGCTCTCGGGCGGCGTCATCGTGGCCACGGCGCAGCTCATCGCGGGCCCGCTGGCCGACTGGAACGCGCGGCGGGACGCGGCCGAGGTGCGCGCGCAAGTTGCGCCCGAATCGGCGCAATATTGGCGGAGTTACGGCCTGTTGACTGACGCACATGCGTGTTTTTTTTTTTTGGGATCCGCCTGCTGCAGGAGCTCAAGCGCGCCGCGCAGCTCAGCGCCAAGGCCGAGGAGCACTAAGCGTCTGTGGGGAGCGACGGGCTGGAGCGTCGTCCGAGGCTGCCGGCGTCGAGGCGACAGATCCAACCGAGTAATACACACACATACACACGTACACGACGGTCGGACAGAGAGACTCTGGACTTGGGGATTACAGCTATGCGGGCGTTGGTGCAGGCTGCTGCTGGTCGCAGGCCAAGATGGCGGCGGCCAGCGACTCGGGCGTGGGCTTGGGCGCCACGACGTCGGGCGCCCAGAAGGCCGCGCCGGTCTGCTCGGCGTGCTGCTGCATGGCGCCGGCCGTGGTCTTGCCGATGGCCGCCTTCTTGATGCGCTCCCAGGGCAGCGCCAGGTCCTTGGCCACCTTGAGCCCGCTGGGGCTGAAGAAGACGACCCACGCGGGCTCTCCGCACGCCTCGGGCACCTCGAGCGCGTCCACGGCGCAGGTCTCGTACACGACGAGCTGCTCCAGCGGCAGTCCGCGCTCGCGGAAGCTGTCTGGCAGCGTGTCCCTGCGCTTCTCGCCGCAGAGGAACAGCACGGGCTTGCTCCTGCACTCGTCCGGCAGCAGCCCTCCCTCCCCGTGCAGCTTTTCAGCCAGCACCTCGGCCGAGCCGGCGTCGTCCCCGACGCACGCGACGCCCAGCGGCTCCAGCTCCCTCGACGTCGCCGCGCCCACCGACAGCACCGTCATGGCGCGCAGCTGCTCGGCCACGCGCTGCCTCGCGGCCGCGTCCGCCAGCGCCGCCACCGCGCGCGCCACGGCGATGGCCGCGCGCGGACTCGTCAGCAGCAGCGCGCCGAAGCGCTCCAGCTGCGCCAGCGCCCGGCTCAGCGCCTCCGCGTTCACGTAGCGGAAGCTCAGCACGTCCGCGAAGTGCGCCGACACGCCCGGCGCCGCCTCGAGCGCGCGCTTGTAGCGCTCGTCGGCGGCCTTGAGCAGCAGCACGGCGGGCATGCTGGGAAAATAGGAGCGGAAGTGGCGTCACGACAGTGGATATAAAAGGATGCAGGGGGGAATCCGGTCTGTTTCGTGAGACAAGAGAGATCTGGAAAAGGAGGGTATGGGATGAAAGAGGGAAGTAGGTTGCCTGTGGGGCTTTTTTGGGGCACTTTATCGGGCGGAAGCGGCGAGCGAGCGAGATGGCGGACAACGAGGAGGTCGTGGAGCCGCTGCACCTCGAGTTCGAGGACCGGGAGGTGTACCTGGCCAAGATCCCGGTGCGCGCGCGCTCCTTGCGGCCGTTTCTAGCCCTCCGCGGGGCTTTTCTGAGCAGAACTGACGGCGTTGCGACTGGCTACAGACGGCGCTCGGCACGGCCTGGAAGAACGTGCAGGGTGCGCGTTTGGCTGCTTCTCGACGCAGGAAGAGCCTTAGCGCTGATGATCTGCCGCTGTAACAGAGAGCGAGCTCATGCTCGGGTCGATCAAGCTGGAGAAAGGCAGCCAGTTGGGCCGGCGAAAGGTGCAGAAGTTGTGAATGACGTCCTTCCTCATTGCCCAGCAGCTCACAATGATGTCGATCGTGGCGCAGGGCGTGCTGACGGTGAACCCGAGCACGCTGGAGGAGGACATCCCGACCGAGTACCGCATCGAGATCAGCGAGACGCCGCTGAAGCTTAAGGTGTTCTCGCTCGACGGCTCGGGCCGCATGGCCATCGAGGGAACCGTCAAGAACAGCTGCACCATCATGGCGCAGCGCAATGACCAGTATAGCCGTCTGTGCAAGCAGCGCCTGATCAAGTCCATGGTCAAGACTCGGTGCGCCAAAGTGCTGTTCGTTGGAGATTGCGGCACGTTCTGCTCTGACTATGGATCGATCTGGTGCTCTGCTGTGACCCAGGATTGTACAGCCGCTGGAGGACTTGCCGCGGGTTAAGCGCGCCAAGATCCAGTTTACCATCGAGAAGCCCGACGCGGAGGCTGAAGAGGTCGGTTCACCAAGCCTGGAGTGGTGGAATTTGGCGAGGTGGCTAATCCGTACTTTTATTCGTGCGATGCAGGACGAGACGGATTCCAAGCTGCTCGACAAGAACGACAAGAAGATCAAGATGAGCAAAGTACGTCGACTTTCTCGCATGCGCAATCGCCTTCGACGCATGAAATCTTACGGACGTTGCGCGCGCAGGACGAGCTCAAGAACCTGGTCTTCCACCACTTTGAAGAGCGCGAGTTCTGGCCGCTCAAGGAGCTCAACTACCACTGCCGCCAGCCGGAGGTGCGTTCGAACTGGGTGCATCGCTTTGCACCGTAGCTGACTTAGTGGACCTCGCCTGTGCTGCTCGCAGTCGTTCCTCAAGGAGGTGCTCAAGGAGATCTGCGTGTACCACCGCAAGGGCCCCAACAAGAGCTGCTACGAGCTCAAGGCGCAGTACAAGGACAGCGTGTCGTCCAAGGCGTAAATGCCGCGGTCGGGATGTGCTCGCTTCTCAAGTCGCACTTTTTTCGCCAAGTGGGTCACGTTTGACTCGCCTTCATAATGACACTCGTACATTCCTTGACTTTTGGTGCCGTCGATGATGGCCGCTGCACACTCTTTGCATGAGATGTGAGCGGTGTACAGTCGTGTCACATGCATGGAGCCGCATTCACGCGAGGCGTTTCTTCCCGCGACCTGCTCGGTCCGTTGGTCAGCGAGTGGTCTCCTCTGCACCGTGACGAGACGTCATCGCGACGCCCACCCTCTGTTCCAAGCGGCGGTCTCTGCGGTGATCGACGGTGTCAAAGAGGATGGGGCGCCATCCTCCTTTGTCCCTTTGTCAATCTCGCTTGATGCGCTTCAAATCGTCTCGCCGAGTTCAACAGTGGCGGATATCACGTCCACCACTGGAATGCTAGTGCAATACTCTTTGCAGCAACCAACTGTGCACACATATCAAGACTACATGGCTCTTGTCAATCGACCCATGGTCGTTGTCTGCCCGCAGAATGCAACACCAAGTCGGGTCGGGCGGTCGTCCATCCTGCTGCCACCTCTCCGATGGGTGTTTCCTATTTGGAGGGCGGACTGTTCGACGCGATCCATGAACCATGGGAAAGGGCGCCTCCCGTTTGAGTGGTCCACCTCAGCATATGGTCGTTTCTAAAATTGAAAAACTTAGAAATGCAGAGCTGACGCTTGAATGCGTATGCATTGTATTTTACAGGTAAAATGCTTTCATAGAGGCAATCTGCGCTTGCAGGCGTGTTGGTTCATATCACGATACGATTGGCCATCACCTTATCATTCGCAGGCTTCGATTGGTCTACATCCATTTTTATTGTTTTAACAGGGTAATCCATCACATATAAGAGGTCTACCACTCCTCCAACCACTCCACAAAATTGTAGAGGCAATCGCATTACAAACGTCTCTATTAGAAACGCTGTTTTAAACGGTTTTAAACACCACCGCTTTGCGCGGGGAATTTCCCACGCTCGGCAAAGCGGGGAATGCCCTGGAGCCTCGAGAAAGGCGGCGGCAACCAGCGGCAGGCAGTCGGTCGGCGGGCGTACAGCGGCTCGACGCGAGCGAGCGGCGACGTGACGGGCGCCCAGCGGCCGCGGCAGACGACAGAGAGGCGCAGCGCCCCGGGGCCCGCGGCAGCGCGAGGCTCGGCGGCCCGCAGGTGCGTTTCGCGCGGGTTTGGCGCATGAAAGCGGGGCGGATCCGGGGCTGACGGGGGGCGGCGCGCGGCAGATGGAGCAGGAGCAGGAGCAGCGAGAGGAGCGCCCGCAGCTGAAGGAGGAGGCGGCGGTGGCAGAGGCGCCCGAGAGCGAGCAGCCGGCGGAGGAGACGGTCACGGAGGAGGCGACGACGGGCTCGGAGGAGGTGACGACGGTCTCGGGGGTGCAGACGTCCGGAGACGCCGAGATGGAGGCCGCCACGACGGCAGTCGCCACTGCAGAGGTGGAGGTGTCCGAGACAACAGTCGTCGAGACAACAGTCGTCGAGACAACAGTCATCGAGACTGAAGTCGTCGAGACTGAAGTCATCGAGACTGAAGTTGGCAAAGCAGAAGACGCGCAGACGGAGGAGGTTGCGGAGCAGCAGTCCGCACCTGCGGCCGTTGAGGCAGCTGTGGAAGAGCTGGAGCCGAAAGCTGAGAGTGTCAAGACGGAGGAGGTTTCGGATGGACCTGCGAACGCCGAGCCGACTGGGGAGGGAGAGCAGGAGCCAAAGGTGGAGACCAAGGAAGAGAGCTCAGATCCTGTACTGACAGAGCAAAGGCACACAGCGATTGTAGAAACGCCGGTCAAGGAAGAAGACCCAGTTGAGCTGGCAAAGCCTGCACAGGGACCTGACGTCGACAAGGATACCAAACTGCAAGCACCAAAGGTCGAGGAACAGCATGAAGACACCAGCGCAACTGGTGAAAAGAAGGCGTCCACGAATGAAGGCGACATCAAAGAAGACGAGCTCAAGCCCTTTGCTACATCGGAAGCGCTGTCGGCACCCCAGCACAACCAGTCCAGCGCCGTCGAGGAATGCACAAAAGTAGAGCCCGCTGATGTGAAAAGCGAGGAGCCCGAGAGCAATGCGGATCCAGCGCAACCCGATACGGCGACTAGTGCCAACGAGGAAACGCCGGCTCCCCTTGCAGCCGGACTGGGTGATAGCAGCGACGAACAGACTCTGGTCCAGTCACATGTTGTTGCAACTGATGACACATCCCAGTCACACGAGACAGAAGCTGTCGAGGCGCAGCTCCAGCCACAAGAGGCTGCTGCCGAGGCTACCACCGAGGCGCCTACTCAACCTACCACTACAGAGCCAACGAGCAGTGACGCCCCCACATCAAGCCCAGCCTTTTTGAATCCAGCAGGAGGGGACTTTGTAAAGCCGTCACCAACCCCGATTCGCCCGCTGGATGGCGATCCTCGTGCAGTAGCCACTCAAGGGGAGACACCACAGGATACCGCGGGTGGTACTGCGATCGGAAATGGCGCGGTTGATGCTGCTGCGGGATTTGCAGTGCCGACATCAAAGATGTTCGACAATCCGGCAAGTGCACCTTCCTTCTATGCAACGCCTCAAGATGGCCCGCCAGTGGGTCCGAACATGGCAAATCCGCCAATGGAGAATGCATGGAATGCCAACCAGCAGACGGCTACTCCCGTCCAAGGGATGCCAAACGCAGGGTGGCAGCCACAGTCGGTGTCGCCAAGTAACCAGCAACAAATGGATGCAGCGGGTATGCGGCCAAAGGTAAGCTCGCGACGGTGCATAGCCGAAAAGATATGGTCCAACTGACATGACACGAACGACTGTGACAACACAGGGACAAGTTGACCCCGGCCTTACCCCACCGCCATTCTTCGCTAACTCCCTTATTCCTCAACGGCTAGGAGAAAACTCCTACGTTCTGGGTCGACCTGAGCTTGTGCGACTAGCTGCCTACGCGAAGAATCTGAATAGTCCTGCCCAGGCGAGTGCACTGGCCGTCGATGTGCTTCGTGGCACTGCAGGTCGACATGCCACACGAGCACTGGGGTGGAAAGTGCCATTTCAGGCGGACGAGTACGAGGTGCTGCTGCAGAAGGGATCCATCGGTTTGTGCATGAATATGAGCGTGCGGTCTGGGTCGGTAACTGTCACAAGCTTCCGCCGCCCAGAGGGTGGAATCGTGGGTCCTGCTGAAGCAAGCGGAGTTATTCGTATTGGTGACGATCTCGTAGCCGTGGACGGGTACCGTGTTCAGAGCCAAGAGGACTTTGCGCGTGTTGTGTCGCGACTCAAGTCGCTGCGGCCTGTTCTCCTTCGTTTCCGCCGTCCAGGTGGAGCTGGGCTGGTCCGTAGCCCAGACTACGACACGTTTGGGTACCGCAATGGTATGCGCTCTTCAATGACCGGTCTTGACAACTCCGAACTGTTCACCGCAGGCATGTGGCACATGGGCGTGCGGTACATTTCGCCGAATCAGTGGGCAGCAGAGCTTCACGTGGATGGAGGGGGAATTCGCAGACTAGGGACTTTTGCGACGGAACGCGAAGCAGCCGTCGCGTACAACAGATTCATTATCCAAACGTACGGCAACGGCGCCGTCCAGTTTATGAATCCAGCGGGAACTGTAAATCCCGTAGGAGCAAACGGAATGCCTGCTCGCCAACCAGACATGCCTGCGAACGCGGCAGCCAATGTCCAAAGCATGCAGCAGCCAGTTCGACGCCCACGTTTGAAAGCGGCTTTTACGCCCGAGCAGAAGGATCAGCTTCGCTCACAGATCATGGTGTTCAAGTTCACCTCCACTGGAGGTACTATTCCGAGCGAACTTCTGGCACGAGCCCTGCGTACAACAGAGTACAGCCACTTGGTTCAAGCTCAAAATGACCGTAAGAAACGTAAGACCTTCGCGCAGGTACCAGTTCCGAAGCCAGCGAAGAAGAAGGCAAAACGTGGTCGTGGAAAGAAAAAGAAGTATTCGGATGAAGATGACGAAAGCGACGATGACGACGATGACTTTAAGCCCAAGTTTGCTCTGAAAGAAGAGCAACCAGCGCGACGATCAGGACGAAACGTCGGAAAGGCCAAGAAGAGCTACGTAGAGAAGGAAAATGACTCTGACTTCGAGTTCAGCGACGAGGAACAGAAGCCACAGCAAGAGGAAGAGGTCAAAGAGGAGCCCAAGGGCCCCCAAATCGACAAAATCATTGGCATCCGCTTCCGAAAACAGAGCGATAAGCCTGGCGACGTCGAGATGGAATTTCTGATCAAGTGGAAAGAAGTCTCGTACCTGCATGTGAGCTGGTTGCAGGTCCGCGAAATCGAAGAGTTTGGACGCCATTCAGTCCAGAGGATGCGCCGCTACTTGCAGAAGAACGCTCGACAAGTCGAACAGGCTCGTGAGAACGTCGTGACAACAGAAGAGCGAGATTTGAGTGCTTATTTCAGCGACTCCTTCCTGGAAGTCGATCGCATCTTGAATGAGAAGGTGGTTGAAGAGCCAGAAGAACCGAACCCGTACATTGTGCATCTCGCCGAGCAAGATGACCCGGATTTCAAGCCAGTGATGAAGCGTGGAAAAAAGTATTTGGTGAAGTGGCGTGACCTGAGCTATATCGACTGCACATGGGAATGGGAGGATCAGCTGACCGACGATCGAAAGATTGCAGCGTATCACCGGTACAATCATCCGCCAATCCTCAATGGCGCACACCCGGCGATGTTCAGCGATATTCGACCCGATCCGAGCTCGTGGGCTAAGTACCAGGAGTCTCCGACATACAACAACCAAAATGTGCTGCGATCCTATCAGCTGGAGGGTCTCAACTGGATGGTTTTCTGTTGGTACAATCGTCGCAACTGTATTCTTGCCGACGAAATGGGACTGGGTAAGACTGTCCAAGCGACGTCGATTCTGGAGCACCTACGCCAACGTGAGCACATCCGCGGTCCGTTCCTCGTGGTTGCACCTCTTGCTACTCTAGGCAACTGGAAACGCGAGATTGAGACGTGGACTACCATGAACTGTGTCGTTTACCACGACTCGGAGGGTGGTGCCGACATTCGCGCGTTTATCCGTGAGCAGGAGTTTTACTACGCGAGTGACATGCACCGGAAACGCGGCGTGTACAAGTTCAATGTACTGGTGACATCGTATCAGACGCTTATGACAGATGCCGAGTTTTTGGACTGCATTCATTGGCGGTACATTGTTATTGACGAGGCACACAAGCTCAAGAACCGCGAGGCCAAGCTGCTGCAGTCTCTCCAGAATTTCGAATGGGATTCTTGTCTTCTCATGACGGGCACACCACTTCAGAACGGTGTGTTCGAGTTGTGGTGTTTGCTCAACTTCATCGAGCCTGAAAAGTTCCCGAGCCAGCAAGAGTTCTACGACGAGTTCGGGGACCTGAACACAGCTGAACAGGTTGCGCGGTTGCATGAGCAGCTGCGACCGTACATGCTTCGACGAGTGAAGGAAGACGTGGAAAAGAGTATTCCCCCGAAGGAAGAGACGATCGTGGACGTCGAGCTCACGACGATGCAGAAGAAGTACTACCGTGCCATCTTTGAGCGTAACCGATCATTCTTGAACATGGGGTCCTCTGGAACCGTCGCAAACCTCGTGAACGTCGAGATGGAGCTCCGCAAGTGCTGCAATCACCCATTTTTGATTCGCGGTGTTGAGGAGAAGGAGACGCTTCATCTTGATGAGCAACAGCGCACCAAGA
Organism: Phytopythium helicoides; assembly: GCA_024867545.1. Taxonomy (NCBI): domain Eukaryota; phylum Oomycota; class Peronosporomycetes; order Pythiales; family Pythiaceae; genus Phytopythium; species Phytopythium helicoides. The sequence continues at coordinate 1,365,587 of JANFNE010000006.1, read as the reverse complement.
TCTTGATTCAAGCTAGTGGTAAGACTGTGCTACTTGACAAGCTGCTGTCTAAGTTCCGAGCTGAGAAGAAGAAGGTTCTGATCTTCTCGCAATTCAAGATCATGCTCGACATTATTGAAGACATGTGCCAGCTGCGCGGGTATAATCTTGAACGGTTGGATGGCTCAGTACGTGGAAACTCGCGACAAGCCGCCATTGACCGCTTCAATAACCCAGACTCGGATTTGTTCGCGTTCCTGCTCAGTACTCGAGCGGGTGGCGTTGGTATCAACTTGATTGCTGCCTCGGTTGTGATCCTGTTTGACAGTGACTGGAATCCGCAAAACGATCTACAGGCTGTCGCGCGTTGCCATCGCATTGGGCAAACGCAATCTGTGAACATCTACCGTCTGGTGACCAAGAAAACGTACGAAGCGCAAATGTTTGACATTGCGTCAAAAAAGCTTGGCATGCATCACGCTGTGTTTGAGACAGGCGGTGTTCGTAACGAATTCGATGGCGAGGATGATGACTCGGGCAACATGATGTCCCTCATGTCGCTGGACCGCGAGAAGGTCGAGATGATGATTCGATACGGCGCGTACGCTATCATGGGCGAAGACGAGGAGGACCCTGAAAATCGTGCGATTAACGAGCTGGACATCGACCACCTTTTGTCCACGAGTCGTACGGTGCGCTATGACCCGACAGGCGGGGAGGGCAATGCGGAGGATGGTGATAGCGCTGAAGGCGACGGTGATTCCGGCGAAAGCAGCTCAGCTAAAAAGCCAACGGCATCGCAGAGCACTGCTCTTTCATTCTCTAAGGCAACGTTTACTGCCGAATCCTCAGACACGACAATCGACTTTAACGACGAACAGTTTTGGGAGAAAGTGCTTGGCCCAAAGCCTGTGCAAGTGCTGATGACAAAGGTCCAGGAAGGTTGGCTTCGGACAGCGTCACCGGAAGATCTCAAGACGTTCTTGTCGGAGCTCCGCGAGTTGGCGCGCGCTGTTGTGAAAGAGCGACAGCGCGGTGGCTCGCTTGCAGACGCGGACCAGGTGTTGTCGATCCTTATTGAGCTGAAGGTGACGGGGCCGATCCATAAAGGTGTTGTCAACGTCCGTGATGTGGCAAGTGAGTGGCTGGAGGTTATTGAGCGCCCCAAGCGCCGTCGTAACCAAGAGGCCGAAAGTGAGCTCATGTATCTCGAATTCATCGATGGTCGGAAAGAAGAGTCTCCCGTGGCGGCGCGAAAGGGAGGTGCGCGCAAGAAGCAAGCGAAGGGAGGTGCCGGACGTAATCGGAGCCGAGCTAAGAAGCTGTATCGCAGTGATGAGGAGGCTGAGCTTGACCGTGAGGATGCCGAGGTTGAGATGGTCATCAAGCGGCGAAAGGCCAAGCGTCAATCATCTGGCGGTCGTGCAAATGGCTCAGGTGAACTCAGTGGTGTTCGCATTGTGCTCAAGCGCACCGACGGAGCGAGTGATTGGGCCGTTGAGAAGATCGAGAGTTCGAATCGCAAGGTCCAGAAGCAGTTGGAGCTTGCAACGGTATCGCAAGCGCTGACGCCAGTTGCCGGGAACCGAAAGGAGGCAGATGGTGAGGAGGCTCTTAGCGATTCTGGTGACGAAAAGAAACGTTCTCGCCGGCAGAACAACGATAGCGATGAGGAAGAGGAGGAAGAAAGCGAAGAAGAAGAGGAGGAAGAGGCCGAGGAGGAGGAGGAGGAAGAAGAAGACGAGGAGGCCGAGACGCCTCCGCGTCCTGCACGAAAGCGGAACCGTCCACCAAAGAGCAAGCATCAAGCAGGCGCGGTCGATCCGCAAGAAGACTCTGAGATGTGGTGCCGCGTGTGCTTTAGCGATCAGGGCTTCGTGGACGACCCGATTGTGCAGTGCGAGAAATGCCGCGTTGCTGTCCACCAGGTATATAGCAACTGCCGCCCAAACCCGAGTATGGATGTTTGACTAATGTGTGACTTTGTCGTAGTACTGCTACGGTATCGAGGAGGTTCCAGAGGGGGATACACCTTGGTACTGCGACTACTGTGCCGAAAAGCAATCGCCACCCACCGAGCAGGTGCGTTATTTGCTGCACCTAATCCATCCTACTTGCTGATCAATAGGTTTACTAACGCCATGATATTTCAAAATGAGTAGAAATGTGAGCTTTGCTCCCTCCAGCGCAATCCAAGCGCTTTCAAGAAGACGGTCGAAGGGCAGTGGGCACACGTTGTGTGCTCGCTTTGGGCTCCTGGTGTGCAGTTCGAGGACGTAGAGCACATGAGCGGGGTCAAAAACGTTGCCGCGGCCGTCGAAGAGATGCGAGGGCACGATTGCTCACTCTGCAAGACGGGTGATGGGTGCATCAAGTGCTCACGTGCCTCGTGCCAGACGCACTTCCATCCTCTATGTGGCCGGGAGACGCGCGGGTTGTTCGACATGTACATGAACGAGAGCGGGCAGCTGCGCGCATACTGTTCACGCCACCGCTCGCGCCGCCGCAACAACTAGCGAGCCTCGTCGATAGAAGCCTTGTCGCGTGATTTATGAAAACAGAGACAGCTTGCATTTTGGTCACGTTACTCATAGGAGCTCAAAATCCCGCGCTGCGCGCTCCATTTGTGCGTCAAATTGCGAAAGCCAGGCTTGGTTCAGGAACCTGTTGGTCTTTTTGGCCCACTCGAGGTCATCCAGTGCTTTTGTGAGCTGCTGGAGCGTTACCGTTGCGTTGTTTGCGCCGCTGTTCTTGCTATGTGCAATACCTGGTGGCTTGACAGTAACTGCGCGGTCTATCAGAGTATCGATGCTGGCTTCGTCGACGTTCGGGAGCCCGAGCCCGGAGATGACAGCACGAACATGCGCAACGCTCATGGACTCTCCATCTGCGACCTGTTTTGACTTGAATTCGTCCAGGATACGGTTCTTTGCCCTAGCTAGAGCTGCAAATCTGCCAGGCACCTTACCCTCGCCCACAGCTCGCTTTGTAGTGTGAATCTCTTTACGAAGCATCTCTCGCTGCGCCTCGGACCTGCGGGCAACGCGCACAAGCTCTTCGAACTCATCAATGTCAATGGATCCGTTACCGTCCTTGTCGATGAAGTTGATGAATTCGTGGCCTTGCTCAGGTGTGAGCTGGATCTCCATCTGCGAAAGCGTATCAATCATCTCTTGAGGTGAGATGCTGCCATTCCCGTCGGCATCACAAAAGCGGAAAAGGTCAATGACGCGCAGTCGCTTACGCTTCATGTAGCTGTCGATATGCATTACGATCTCGCGAAAGAAGGCAAGTTTTTCCTGGGTTTTCTGATCTGTCGACTGGTAGGTGCCTGTAAAAACTGCATCGACTGGCTGCTCAGAGTTGGATCCCCGAAGTGATACTGTACTATTCGACCGGTAACGAGCCGTGTTGGTCACACTACCCTCAGGGGTTGACGTTGACGGCTGCACTGCTTCACTACCGCTGGTGCGCACAACTGTTGTTGCTGTAGACTTTGCCTTTGTTTCTGGAGCAGATGAATGAACTGCATTCGTTAAGCTCGAACTGATGGCCCCAGTTGAAGCACCAAATTGTACTGTATCGTTTGATCGACGCTTCAAAGAGGATGTTACCAATGGCTTTGTTCCTGGGATACTGAGCTTCGGAAAGGATGGCAAATGCGTTTCAGAGCTCCTGGACATCAGTACACTTAGTCGAGATGGATTTGCGCACTGATGTGCTGTTTGTAAATTGTAGCCTTACCTTGCTTCCCTAACTGTTCGAGATACCTTGTTTTTTCGATGAACCTCTTTTTGGTGCGATTCAGGCGCAGTGTCGTTATTGCCACGAATGAATTTAGAGGATGGTGCTACCTCTCCTTGTCGACCATCGTCCAAAATCTTTTTCAACGACGATTGCCAAGTCTTGCTATCTGAAGGCAACCCATCGATACTTTCGACTGGTTGATGATCTTCCTCTGGGGTGAACTTCTCTATTGGAGGTATAAGTCCACAATTTGTCGAAGCGCCAGGATTCTCAGTGTCGGGCGATTTTGTTCCCAGCGACCCAGAGCGACTTCCAGAGAGCTTTGTGGTGCTAGGTAAAGCTTTTGACGAGCCAACGATTAAAGAAGCAGGGTTTGACTTCGTAGGTCGCTGCGACAGCGCTCGCATAAGAACTGGGGATTGCTGCTTTGGGGCAAGTATCGCAATGCCAGAGTCTCGTGATGATACACGCTTAAGCAGTCGTGAACTGGTTGCCAATGTAGCAATTGGCACCGTAGCAGGGGTTTCATTGAGACCTTGTGAGAGATCCGGCAAGCTAGTTAGTGATATGTCTGCATCATCAGACCGCTTGCTATTGCGTTTCGATATTCGACGTCCCGACTCAGAGATACGATCTCGATACATCGCAAGTCGCTGGGACTCCTCGAGGATAATCTTCATTTCGATTTCATCTACAAAGGAGACATGTCAGCTACAAGCAAAGTGTGCTCAACAATAAACCGTCAGATACACGTACCAACTTCATCCTCAGCCTCCGGATCTTGATCGTACACCAGGATATACCGATTGTTTTGGACGCTGCGAATGACTCCGTCATAGATTCTCCCTTGTGGCAGCTCCTTGAGAAATCGAGTGCCGACAGACATCGACAGACGACCAGTTTGGCTACGCGCACTGATTTCAATTGCTCGTCTCTTTCCAACTCGCCTTCGAATGAACGTCCGAATAACAGCTTGAATGAGAATGAGACCCCTTCTAAAGCTGACACTTGACTTGTAGAGCAAAGCATCACCCTTCTGAGCCACTTCCTGTGCTGCAGCTTCCTTTGCATCTCGATCGACCGACTTGCACACTACGCAAAGCTGCAGCAAGAATTCTAGCGTATCTTCCACTGCCACGCCAGCAAGAACCTTCACGGGACTAACAAGCAATAAGCACGATACGCATTGCTCCTTGGCATTAGCCATGGCGAACGTCACAAATGCCAGAGCACGTGTCAAGAATGCTGCCTACAATGACTTAATTAGTAAATGCTATCGCCTTGCAAGAGTAATTTGAAAACGCACCTTGTCTTCTTTGCTGACCAGGGCAGAGAAGTCGAGTTGAGTTGGCGTGAAGAGGTCATAGCCAGCTAGTGTTTCCACCAGAAGCTTGTGCAAGAATGTAAACGGCGGACGCTGGAGCACTTTACGGGTCACGGCTGTGGTCTGCACAACGCTCACCAGAGCCTGATACGTCTGCTCAATCACTGATTCCGACATGACCGGCGAAGATGGCGGAGCTTACAGGGAGAGCAAACGCTTCCCGACGCTCATTTCGTGATGAAGCACTCCTTTGAACACAGTGTGAGAGTCAAAATTACTTTAGCGATGCTCTAGAACTATTCCTGGACCTCTAGTACTTTGCATATAGCTTTCGCGTCCACTTGCAAATTTCACGTGCGCGTGAGCACTCACGGGATGAATGGCCGACGCTGATCTCCATACCGACCTGTAACTTGGTGCATGCGATTCAGGCTTGCTTGAGTAGGTGCGAGAAAGCTGTTCTTTGGACGATTGACGGGCGTTCTCTTTTTCGTTCGGGTACCTGCCGCTTGCTGCGTTGCTGTCGACCTTGCTGAGTATGGCTTTGAAATGCTGGTATTCTGCTCTTGGACTTTCTGGCGCGTAGATATTTGCCGTGGTCGTTGAACGGTATACTGAGACTGAAGTGGGCGCTCTGTCTTGAGAAGATCGTCAAACTCCGAGCGATACGTACGATGGGGTGTGCTTGGACGAGATGAATTTTTGGCGCGAGATTCGAACCCGTCTTCCGCTGGTTCCCTGACCGAGGGGGAAGCTGCATAGTTTTCAAAATCGTAGTCATCTTGCCTCTCGTGGCGCGGGGTGAGATCATGAAAAATCTCTCCATCGTGCTCACCAAGCTGTCGGCGGTGAGCCACACCAGTATTACGGTAAGGATCGATTGGCGCCTTTTTAGGGCGAAGAGCTGCCGTAGTCGCATTGCTTGCTCTAGTTGTACCGAGTCTCGTAGCTCTAGTGGACAGTGCAGCCTGTTGAGTGGCAGATACTTCGGCTTGGCGTTGGAGTTGCTGCAGCAGCTTCTTTTGCCTGGCGCGAATCTTTTCCGACAGCTCAAGGGACTCTTGTAGCGAATCGCAGTGCGCTTTGAGCTTTTCGTACGCCTGCTTTACTCTCTTTGCATCGCTGTACTTTTTCTCTAAGGTTGCCAGTGCTCGCTTGGTCTGACAAGGCACGTGGAGCACGATGCGTCAGACTTTTAACGCCGACTTGGCAAAATGCAGATCGACGAAGCACCTTTTCAAGTTCAAACCGGAGCTGGTCTCGCTCCGTAGTAACTCGATGCAGCTCCCGCAGCGTGCGCACAGAGTTCGACTGAGCGTGGTTGATGCGGCCCGTAGGAGTGACAACCTCACTTCCATCTGCATATCGATAAACCGAAAGTCAGGCAACCTCATGACGAAAGCCCCCTTTACTCGCGACACCGCACTCGTCTTCCACCGCGGCTCGGGCGTCTTCTTCACAGCCTGCCCACCACCCACTACTCCATCAGCCCAGACCCCTCCCCTGCTCTCTCAAAGCTCAATCTTGCCTTCTTGGCCGCACTAGTTGGCGTCGAATTCTTCTCTCTGGCCTCCACAATCCGCGCTGCTTCCGGCGTTCGGTCGATGGAAACGTCCCCTACGGAGCTCGCCGCCGCGCTGCGCGTGGACCCCGAGCGCAGCTTCATCGTGAGCTTGGCCACGTCCTTCTGCAGCTCCTCGAGCCGCGACTCGAGCCTGTTCCTGCGCCGGAAGTGCGACTGCGCAAAGTCTCGAGCATCTTCCGCCGCCATTTCGGCTCCGTTGGGCCCCTGGAGCTCGCCGTTGCGCGCCTGGGGACCGCTGGCGACGCTCCACAGGCCCCGCGACGTCTCTGGAGCTCCGTTGGCTTGCAGCTCGCGCTCCAGCGCCGCCGCCCGCGCGCTCATGACGAGCGCTGCTCCTTCCCCGGTTTGACTTGCGCTCAGTATACTTTGGAATGGCGGATTTTCAACGGCGGGAAATGGAGAGACCATCACTCCTGGAGCAACGTTGAAGCAACTTTCAAGAGCGATAGGTTGATGGTTGACAACTTGCCAAGTTGAAGTGGCATGTTGAACTGGTGGCGCTGCGTGGTCGTTGAGGACAAATGGCCGCCTTGGCGTTTGCAGACGTGGTCACCGAGCTTCAAGGCTTCATTTTGGCGCTGCGTTTTTGGATGGAAGAGCACATTTGAAATTGGGATTTGTTCCGGGACTGACAGGAAAAGCCGGCCGACTCTTCAGCTTTGCTCCGATCTACATTGATCTCAAGCGGAGCAAGCGACAGCACTCACTCATGCCTGGGCTTGGAAGAGAAGCACGAGCAATTCGTAATAGAACGACAGATGACGGCAGGAACAATATAGTGGAGAGCGAAGAGCAGAGGCTTGGTGCCAACTGGCAGTCAGCTCTTTGCGTCACGTCCGTCTACGATGCCATGGCGCAGCTTCAGCACGAGAACGAGGCTCTAAGAGAGCAACTTCGAGTTGCCAAGCAGACGCACGAGATAATTGCCGCCAAGGCGGCCGAAGCGGAGCAAATGCGTGAACCTGAGCGTGTTAGCGTTTGCGAGCAGCACGAAGAGGAGATTCGACTCCTCAGAAAGGAGAAGCTTCAGCTTGAGCGGACAAGTGAACAACAACTTTCAATACTTGAAACTCGGCTTCGTGAAGCTGAGATGACCTATCAGCAGCAGGTTGCCAAGTACCAGGAAAAGTATGCTTTGGACCCAAATGCAGCGAAAAGAGCAGCCTTATCGGTCCAAACGCTGCGGGACACGCTCGAAAAAGTCGTCGAAGAAAAAGAGGAGCTTGCAATTCGCTACTCGCAGTTGAATTGTTTATATGCCACCCTTCAACAAGAGAACGCAGCCACTGTGAAGCTCCTCCAAGAAAACATTGCAAGGTTGAAGGCGCAGCGAGGAATGCAGAGAGTGGTGGGGGTGCTGTCAAGATGGTCAGCTTCTAACTTAGAGCGAGCGTGGAGGGTCTGGACGACACAAATTCGAATCCAACGAATTCAATTGCATGAGCGATCAAATGCATCACAGGTTCAGACACGGCAGCAAGAATATGCAAAGAGGTTGTTTACAACTCAGTTAAAATACCTGGAAGAAAAATCTGCTGCGAAGACTACTCGTTTGGCATTTGATCGCCTTCGAAAATATGCAGCTCTTCAAAGAAGACATCGACAAAATATCCATTCGATATCTGAATTGAGATTTGCAGCAACAATGAAGAAGATCATGATAACTTGGAAAAAATACGCGTGCATTCATTGCCATACTCGAGATGGGATTGAGAAAATTTGTTTTGTCGTGTATCGTCATACAATTCGAAGAAGTTTGAGGAAATGGTTTCATCGAACGCATGCAGAGCAACCCTTCACTCAAGTTGTACGAGAAAATACTCAGCTTCAAGCAATGGTAAATGAGCTCAAGGCAGCACTTGATGTTACGCGTGGTGAGCTCGGGTGTCTACGAGAAGAGAACGAAAAACTTCAAGCAACACATTCTCTATATAAAAAAAGCACAGAAGAGCTCGTTCAATTGAGGTACGAAGTGGAGTTTACCGTCAAAGAGAAAGTTGGAAGATTTCTGAGTAGGCAATTAGATCGGCAATTGCTTTCTACTGTTCTACGTCAATGGCAAACTGTGACTATGGCAACCAAGAATCTAAAGCGACGAGTTGCAAATTCCCAAAAGATATTTCAAATACACCGTCTCCAGCGTGGCGTGGTAAGATGGCGGCAAGCAATTCAAGTGCAAAGGAACTACACTTCAGTGATTCAACGACTACGTAACTTTGCTGTTGCTCGATGCTTCAATTCATGGAAGCTAGGAGCTCGGTATGAAAGATCCCGAAAGACTGCGCTGAGAGTCGTGATTGCAAGAATCCGGAATCAATTAGCATCTCGTTGCTTTCAGCAGTGGCGAGAGTATCAGATATGCCAAAGTGAAGCACGTTGGCGCTTGCAGCGGATCATTCAATTAGTTGATAGACGTCAGTTATCACAGGGGTTTACGAAATGGAAAAAGAAACTGCATCAACTTCAACTTGCGGATTCGCAACAGCAATACCAATCAAGCCACCTTCAACTCAAAAATTTCTACTACCAGCAAAAACAACATCTCATACTGCTGCAACGCAGTTTCCATCAATGGCACCAGTGTGTTCGAGATAAGCAAAGGCGAATGATACTCATAAAGACGTACGCTGCGCGAGTTCAGAATGCGAATTTGGTTCGAGCGATGCGATCATGGTCAGAATTTTGTTACACCAGAAACAGATCTAGGGAGCTTGTTCGGCGATGGATACATCGGAGCTATACGTCTCAGCTTCAAACTGCGTGGATGAAGTGGAAGCATCAAATTGTGAATCATGTTCACTCAACTTCGTATTCAGCGCTACAATTCGAGCATGACCTCTTTGTGGAGAATATTCGTGAGCAACTGGCTCAAGCTGCAATGATGCGCGAGGAATTACTTCAGAGAGCAGAGCAGAAAAAGTCACAGTATGACATTTCTCAAAGGGTTACTCGTGAAAAATTACTTTCTGTAAAGCGTCAACAGAAGAGAATGGCTGGAGCGATCGACACATTGTTTGTTCATCAGAGAAAGCGCTCACTAATGAAACAAGCTCTAATGAGCTGGCGGAGTGCAAGCTACAGCAAGATTATTGGCCGGAGGAAAGTTGAGTCTCACTTGTCGAGGCTTCAGTGGCGCCGTACACAGCTTGTTTTCGAAATTTGGAAACAACAAACACGGAAGAAAAAGCAAGTTGAAATCACAGCCAAAAAGCTTGTAGAGCACCATGAAGTCTATCTTATAGGCGTCACGTTTACTGCGCTTTTCGAGTACAAAGAGCGCCAGAAGCAAATCAAAGCCTTTACGCGAAAGTACTTGTTGAAATTAAACAAATCCTGTGTTGTAGCTATTTTCAACAGTTGGCGAAAGCTTACGCGTATCAATTACTTGCTACGAACATCAATATCAAGAGTAATGTTAAGGTCAACCGTACAACATGTCAAGGAGGCGTTCACGTTTTGGTTGACAGCTGCCAAAGAGACGGCAGACAACGAGCGAAGAGAGCGACGCAATCAAATTCTCGCTGTGATTCAAGCTCGAATTAGTGTTACATGGAAGTTATCTGTGGTTAGAACAGCGTTCTCTTCGTGGAAAACGCATGTTGTACAACGAAAATCAATTAGCATCGCTGAAACCCGCCTTCGAGACATCTACCACCGGTGGATTCTTCAGCAATGCTTGAGTAGCTGGGCGATGGGAATAGATAGAGACGTGATGTTAAAGGCATGGCTGCGGCGATGGATGGAGAAAACAGTTTTGCAAAAACAGGACTTGGCCTTTCGAGTGTGGAAGTCACAAGTTCTTCGTACACAGATGGAGGATGTGCATGAGCTTCGACTATTGTGCGAAACGCAGCAGGGCGAAGTTTCGCGGTATAGAGAAGAAGTCAATCTACTTAGGGCTTCTGTGGCTTTATCGAATCAGCAGCTTGCAATAGCACAAGCTTCGCAAACAGAAACTAACTGTGAATTGGAACTGTTAGAGAGAAAGGTGCAGTTGCACAGACACTTTGGAGAATGGAAACTATGGGCTCGCAAAGTTTCAGAGCAGTTGCGAGTTGTTTGTATGGCTGCCAAGCTCAGGCGTCGTAGAAACTTGGCAGTTATGTTTCGTCAATGGGAGGCTTTTGTGATTTATAGGCACCGAGAGATCGAGAGCCGAGTCAAACAATGCCAAATACGTCTACTATTTCAATGTTTTATCATCTGGAGAGCGCGAGCAGCAATCAAAAAGGATTTTAGATTGAAAATATACCAACGTAAGATCCAAAGAAGCATTAGGATCAAGAAACAGGTGCTTCAAATGTGGCGGGAGCAAATTTGCTGGCTTCAAGACGTTTCCAAAGGAGGAAAGGTCCTGGATAGATTCCTTTGGATAATCATCCTGCGTTCAAGTTTATATCAATGGAGAAGGCATGTTATAGAGCTTAGCAATTCTGCTCAAGTGACCAAAGCCAAACAAAGAAACTTAAATAAGTTCATTGATCAAGTTCGTACACGCCGCTGTGCTCAAGTCCTCAATGAATGGAGAAGCATATCGAAGATAATGCGTAAGAGAAGAGACCAAGCATATGCGCAATATCAATTCATATGCCTAAATTTGAAGCGGAAATTGTTCAGGTGTTGGGTAAATGATATAGCCCTTCAGCGTGATCGCCACAAATTCCTACGGCGTCTAATTTGCATTCGCGTGAAGTTCTTGCATCGAGGTGTCTTTCGGAAGTGGGAACGTTTTGCCCATGCCTGCATCGTAGAAAGAATAAACTCGGAGAAAGCTGAGGCAATTATCAACAACAACCAGGCTATGTCGGAAATAGAGACTTTGAAAGACAATACAAAACAGCTTAGAGCTAGTCTTTCGACTCAGCAGCAACACTTGCAGGATGCAGAGGCTCGTCTTTCAGAAGTATTATTGTTGTCAGCGTCCAAAGCATCGAGCAGCATAGCGGCATTCAAACAGTCAACTGCACTCTGCCAAATTTTATTGCATCATTTAGTTGATCGTAAGGTTGGAAGAGCATTTCGAATCTGGACGAACATAGTGTCACGAATCGAACGCAATAAAACAGGGGCAACCATATTAGCGACTCGATGGAATCGGTTACGGCGTCAGCGGGGATTCAAAGTATGGAAGACGAGAGTGGCTATATTACATCAAATTGACATTTTACGAGGTGAAAGGCACAAAAGACTCCTTCGAGCAAGCATTCAAGCATGGAGGCAGATCCCAAGCAAAAGGGCCACGGCTATGTTATTTCTAGCTCGAAGACTTCTGCGGTTCCTCGCCGGAACTCAGCGTCTTGGAGACGCTTTTCGCTTTTGGAAGCTGTTGACACGTCTTCAGCAAACTGACGAGGACGTTTTGCATCTCCAAAACGATATACAGCTGTCTCAAAATTGTTTGCGAAAAACTCGACAGCAGCTCTTGCTGTCCAAGTGGTGCTGGGCTGCATATTCGTATCGGTTGAGCCAGATGCGCTCATTTATTACAAGGTGCCGAACGATTTCTGCAATTTCCTTAACTTCTGAACACCAAAGAGTTTTAAGAGACCTTAGTGACAAGCATATGAGTGACTTACAAGTTTGCCGTCAAAAGACTGCTCAAGAAATGCAGAGGTCATTAGAAAGAGCTACCGAAGACGCATGTGTCTGCGAGAGCATTGTGTCAGGGCCTTCGATCCGAGCCATACAAGCATTTTTGCGGCGCGCATCCCAAGCGATGACGATCCACGATCTATTTGCAAGTGTTGGTGTTGTGGGACAGTTCATACATGGTACCACTGGTAAGTTCTCGGACTGGCCTTATTAGATTCATTTATGTGCTCACCACTAGTTATCTTGCATTTGATGCCATTCTCTCAGCGATCTTGTTTTTTCTCGATCCCAGCAGCAACGAACTATGGACACAGCGTGAGCACGACCGAACGATTCAAGTGCCCGTGTCCATTGGTATTACTGGTTGCACACTGTCAAGTGGCACCATGATCGATGTCGACAACATTCTTCAGGACCCGCGTTTCCACCCGATGGTTGATCAGCTCGTTCTGGGAGAGGTTAGAGGCGTAGATCTCTGCACCAACCCTGTGATGGGCTCTAGAGCAAGTCTACAAAGGAAGCATCATTTGGACTCGAATGCCGGTCCAATTGGCTTGCTGTCGATACCGCTGCTATCAGCCGACGGTGAGATATATGTGGGCCATCCACTCTACACAATTCCTTTCGGACTAACGCATTTATCATTCCAGGGGCAGTCTATGGCGTATTGCAAGTTGCAGTTCCTACGACCTCCACAGCCACAAAAGCAAACAAAGACATCAAAATCCAGGCACAGCTCTTTGTACGCATGTGCGCCACATCCAGTAGGTTTCCTTTAACGGCAAATGTTGATGCCAGTCTTCGGTAAATGCTTTACTAATGTCCTATTTCCTTTAGTTGAGCAGCTAATGGAAGAACTATTGCGGAACAGCAGAGATCGAGTACGCTCACGCATTCCGGACCGCTTTGCCAAGCTTTTCAAGGTAAGTTCAATTCATTTTGCGTTCGGTTTGACACCGACTTAGTGCTCTTTCGATTCATAGCAAAACAAGAATTGGCGCAAGTACTATGCGGCCATGGAACGCAAGTATGTGGCCATACAGGATCAACTGCGAACAGTGACCAATCAACACCAGACACTTGCCGATGAAAGCAGCGAAGCTCGTCGCAGCTTTTCAGCGCTGAAGGAGAAGCTTGAATCATGCCGAGTAAATGAAAAAGAGTATGCCAAACAAGTTGCGCTGTGGAAGAAGAAACTTCTCAAAATGAAGGCACTGTTGGACGAGAAGGAGGCGGTAATCGCACTCAAGGCTAGGGAGCTGCAGTCCATGTCTACCGATTTCAATCAATTCAGGAGACAACAACGGGCGAAAGAGTTGGATGCAATGCTTCGTTCGCCACAAGAAGTGGTCGGCCAACGAAGAGAGCATATCAATCTGGACGGAGGCGAAGCCAGCGATATGGGTCAGCTTGCAATGCTACGTGCCGACTTCATATCAGTCAAGAATCAACTAGTACGCGCAGAATCGGACAACTTGCTTCTTGTGCGAGCACTGGATATGGCGAGGCAAAACGATGGACAATTGCCAGCGGGAATTTCCCATGAGGTGAGTCGCATTGCTATCCGTGTTACAAAAGAGACGAGGGTAGCCAGCTAGAACACTACCTATGAAGTCGACGTGGTTGGGGCAAAAAGATGGGTTGCATGGTGATGGAGTTCTCTCTATCGTGGTCTGTTCATCTACTCCAAGGAGAGATCCACTTCTTTCTGGTTCACTGCGCGGCGGAAGCGGTCCTTGAGGATATCCGTCAGCAACAGGTGGCTTCCCAGAGGCTCAGTGACGCGCACACTAACTCCAGGGTGACGAAGCTTGACCGCGTTCGTGATCTCTTCGATATCTCCACTCTCGCCAGCGTGACGACCTCCGGAGAAAAAGAGCTTGGCAACAACCACAGTGCCGGATGTGATGTCGTAATGGTCCAGCGCATGCTCCAGAAGCGGGTCATTGAAGTCAAACTCAGCACCTTCGCGGCGCTCCATGCATGCCGTTAGCACCCGAAGCACGCTCTTGTTGTCTTTGAGAATCGCACGCAACTGATCCGCGACAACCTCGCGTGCCTCATGCACTTCGAAGCTAGGCGTCCCGTGGTCCAGCACGATGACTGTGATCTCCTCCGAGTCAGGGACTCCCTCAAGTTGCTCGCGGATGCGGTCGTGGAGGATTTGGGCTACACGATTGTCCTCGGGTGTCGACTTGTCAACGACACAATCACCCACACGCAGCTTTAGAGTTGACCCCACGCTGTGCTCAAGTTGCTGCCAGCACTTGGTCGCAACCTGAGGCAGAAACTCGGTCAACGTCGTGCTCTTGCCGAAGAAGAGTGGTAGAACAATCACTTCGGCGTTCGACGGCGAGTTTTGCTTGAGGTACTCGGACAGCACCATCTCAAAAGTCTTCGCAGGAATACCGTTCAGTTGGGCAGCGTCCACACGGTTCGAGAATCGGAAGCTACAGGGAACGACCGGGCGGCGGAGCGCGCGGCTCAGGCGGAAACTGATCTGGCGGAGGTCCAGGTACGGCTCCGCACGCAGCGATCCGATGTTGGCGACGACGACGAGCTGCTCTGGGTGCTGGTCGAGCTCAGTTGCCTCGGCTCCTGCCTCCTCTTCGATAACTTGGGCAAGGAGACCCTCGCGGTACGTTGGGTATCTGAGCTGCACGCCAAGTTCGTTGCGAATACGCGCGTTGCTGCAGACCTTGCTCTCGGCGTAGAAGGACTTTGCCATGGCACTCATCGTAGCCTCCGCCTCCTCCCATGAAATACTGGGCGGTACGGGCAGTCCCAGCAGCTCGCACGCGTACGCCGTCACGTCCTCCGCCGGTGCGGGCTCGTCGTCACAAACATTGTAGATGGCTCCAGGGTTGGGCTTGGCCGCCGAGGCCAGCAAGATCTCGACGATATCGTCGACGTGGATGCGGTTGAACACCCTTCCAGGGATGTGGATCCGCGTGGCGGATCCGCTGCGCACCTTGGTGACAGTGCCTCGTCCGGGTCCGTAGATGCCAGCGATGCGGAAGACGTGCACAGGGACGCCCGGGAGCTCCAGCCAGAGCTGTTCGGCCCTGATCCTGAGCTGGGACCTGCGCACCGAGGAGCCCACGGGCGCGCTCTCGTCCACCACCAGCCCGTTGGTCTCGCCGTACACGCCGATGGTCGAGAGGTACGCGACCCACTGGAGCGCTCCTGCACGCGCCAGGATCCTGTCCCTGAACGCCACCAGCACCGGGTCCGCAGTCTCGTCCGTCCTGCCTGTCGGCACCGAGATCAGCAAGTGCGTGGCGTCCGCGAGCGCCGCGTCCAGGGCCTCGTCGTGGGTCTCTCCGTCAAACACGAACACGTTATCGGCCGAGAAGACGGCCGGGTGCGCGGCCGTGAGCTGCGCCACGGACTCGCGGGAGCGCACAGAGCCGGCGACGGAGAAGCCCAAGCGCCTGTGGAAGGCCAGCGCCGCGCGCGAGGCCGAGTAGCCGAGCCCGAAGACGAAGAGCTTGCAGGGGGCGGTCGTCATGCTGCTTCCGAGGTGTTCGTCAGGATAATGGGGAAGGAGCGGCCACCGACGAGGAACCGGTATCATACCGAGGGTGGCCACTTCAACATGGCTGTCAAGTGTGAAGTGGCTTTCTTGCGATTGCAACGAAAAGCACTTCACGAGCTCCAAGACGAGCTAGACCACGGAAATTTGAATGACCATGAACGTGAGCATTCGCATGAGCACTCACACCAGCCCTACGACGAACATTGGGAAACTCGTTTCGGGGACTGGTTTGTCTGCGTGCGCGATGGAGAGGAGAAAAATTGATGGCGGCAGCTGAAAAGCTCAGGCTCGGTTTGAAAAAAAAAAAAAAAAGGGAGGGACCTCGAAGTCTGAACGATAGCAAAGACACTGTTGACTTGATGCTGACGATGGTCTGTTGCTGCGAAAATTTACTCCACTCTGTTATTGTTGTCGCCATGTGGATTATCTCAAAGAAGAGCTCGAAACACCGCTTGAGGACTGAGCCATTGGGCACGCAAATGGCTAGCTCTTGATATCAGACATCAGCATCTGCGTACGATGGAATGGGAAAACCCCAAGTCGTTTTGAATTCTATACTTTCATTCTTGCGGACCAAGTCGAATAGTAGCAGTTACCCACGAGCATCATGACCAGTGCGTGAGATCTATGCTGAGGTTAGGCGGGAATAGTGCTATAGTGTGCCATGTCCTACCCGATGTAACACCTCAGGTATGTTGAGGAGGGACTATGCGCTCTTGCCTGATTGGTGTCATTTTTTATTCGCACTGTGGTTGATATGATGAGCAGTGGTAATCGTCCACAGAAGCTATCTTGTGGCGAAATCAATTCGAATCAGGTCACTCCATTTACAGAATTTGCATCAAGCATCGATCTCAGCAGTCGGCGTCGGGCGACAGATACCTTCGAAGACTCGGCCCGTCGCCATACTGCATTGATTGGGCACTGCCCCACAGAGCTCGCGCCTACAACTCGCTATATGTAACTTCGGTTATCAATGCGTTGCTGTCAAAGAGACTTTCATCGCGCGCAGTTCTTGAACATTGATTGCTGTTGTGGACGTGAGAATCTCACCCTTGGCATGTGTCGCGAACCCCGGGTCTTGACCGAAGCTGGCAAATTTGTCAATGAGAAAAAATTGCAGAAAGTTAACAGTCATGCCTCACCGGCATGCCTTTCTTTATGGACTTGGAGCCCGATAATGCCGGCCTCTCACTACTAGCGACCGAATGACACGTGAGCGTCACTCAGGGGAATACCTAGCGCCGGATAATGCCGAGGTCCCTTACGGAGCACACCATGACCTGTGACGTGTCTTGGGTCGAGTTCCGCACCTCCGCAACAACATGGTGGTTCTTCGAAGGATTTTGATGACATCGCCCACGTGAGGTAGCAATGCATTCACAGCGCAATCACGGACAACAGATCTCTTAGAGATGCTTGAAATTCACATGTCTTTGATTCGAGCCGACCCGAGCGCCTTCACGGCCACCAAGTGCGCGCGTCACATCGAATTCGACACGTGGGTGCTCTGAAAGCGGCTGGGGATAGTCGGTTTTCTAATACATTTAAATCAGTATAAATTGTTTTCTGAAGCAAGATGTACTCATGTAGATTATGTTGCTGTTCAACTAGTCGGCGCGACTGGCGATGACGGCGTGAGCTGTTCGACCTCTACAGTACGCCGCAATCTCACCAAAGTATCATCTCATCGCGATGTGCTGTTCGAGAGTTTGAATCGCCGAGCCTAGGGTCTATCTTGGCACCGCATGGCCCTTGTCGCGGAGCTGATGAGCGCCGTAAAGGCTTGCTCGTGGTCATCAGTAGGAGCTCGACGGGCACGGGCGACTAGCCGTTAGTTTCCAATCGCAGGCAGGCATTCCTTAATCTGCCAGCTCCATTCCAGCGCCAAGTGATCAACGGGACAATCGCCATGCGTGTACTTCAGCTACTTGCTCTCGGTGCGGCCTGCGTGCTCGCGGGTGCTGACGCTGCCAGTTGCACGCCGAAGAAGACGACAGCACCAGTCGCAACGACTTCTGCTCCAGTTGAGACCACGGCTGCTCCTGTTGCGACGTCCGCTACTCCGGAGGCGTTCCCTACCGTTACGCCCGCTGCACCTGCTGCGTCGACCGATGACGAGTACGCTGATGCCAGCGACGCCAACGAAGCCGACGGCGAGGAAGTGGAGGGAGAAGCGGACGACGTCGAGGATGAGGCGGATTCGACGACCAGCGCTTCGTCAGCTGACACTTCCAGCTCGAGCACAACGACGTCGTCATCGACTACAACTGCCGACCACGCGACGTTCGGCACCGTCACGTCGGCAAACGGCGAGTGCGTGGTGGGCAACCCGGCCGAGTACATCAGCACCGAGTACGTTGACTGGGTGTGGGAGAAGCGCATGTCGACGTACGTGCCGCAGTTCAACAACTTTATCAGCGACCAGCTGCACAACAACAACGGCTCGTTGAGCTACTGCATCCGCTGGGACAGCACCGAGTCGCTGTCGAAGGACGTTGCCTCCAAGTTTGAGGCCATGCTCAACCGCCAGTTCAAGGCTTGGAACGAGTGGCTCATCGGCTACGACTGCTGGCCATTCGAGCAGATTGACGTCACCGTCGTGGGCTTCGCTGTGCGTGACAAGTCTCTACTCGACTGGTCTGACGACTCGCTCGGCAAGATCTACGAGGGTGTCGTGGACGCCGATGGGGTCCCGCAGTGCCCTGACGCATGCTACAAGCACCTTGGACAGGTCGCGAGTGCCGACACCAGTGCATGCGAAGGCAAACCGTTCGACATGTCGTTGTGGCCCACACTCGGTATGGGCGGTGGTGCTGGTGGTGACTGGGGTCAGCGCGTTGACGCTGAGAACATGTTGGCCACTCTCGACAATGACCAGCTGCAAATCGTCTCTCACGAGATCGGCCACGGCTTTGGTCTTCCCGACTTCTACGAGACGACGGACAAGCCGGCGTCCGACTTCCCTGCTTGTATCATGGAGGCCGGCGCATCCGCCACCATCACGCCTGGCGATGGCTGGATGCTGCGCCGCGTTTACGAGAACATCAAGTCTCGCTACGATTGAGTAGAGCACAACCACTTAGATGTTTGATGTTGTAAAGAGAGTCAACTGAAGAAGTAAGCGGTTTGCTTTCATAGTTCATGCATTGATGCGGACGAAACGAGTAGCCGCAAAGACGAGTGGATAGATGCACACGCATACACACGTGATGCCTCACACGCCAAACCGCGCCTAGGCAGCCCAGCAAACGTGCTGCACCCAGTCGACGGCGTTCTCGAAGTGAGGAGCCTGCTCGTACACGCCGTACCAGCCGAATTTGTTTGCGGCCTGCTCAATGCAGTCGTCGAGCGCCTGGATCTTGGTAGCGATCGAGTCACTCTCGAGCTCTGCCTGGACCGCAGAGTCCTTGAATCCGTGCAGCTTGTCCGCATAAAAGTCCGCGAGTTGCTGCTTGAACTGGTCCTTTGTCATGTAATCCGGGACATCGACTGGCGCCTTGGTCACCTCAACACTAATGAAGCCGCCGTTGTCATCGGGGATCTGAAGAATCTGGCCACCATCGTCCGTCGGTGTTTCGTCGACCAGGATCGTCTTGATACCGTCATCGGTCTGGATCTGAACAACATCTTGTCCACCGATAGGGGGGACATCTGGGATGATGATGATCGTGCCGCTACCTTCGCCAGACGGAACCTGGACAATCGCTGGGGCGTCTGTCGTCTGCTCTGTCGCACTTGGCGCATCAGTCACGTGGATCGAAGTGAAGCCTCCATTGTCATCAGGGATCTGCAGAATGTTCCCGTTGTCGGTCGGAATCGCGGTCACAAGCTCCGAGACAAACTCGCCATCATCCTTTTGAACCTCGATGACTACGTTTCCGTCAACAGCTGGAGCCGCCGGGATGATCACCGCAACATCATTGCCATCCGTTGTTGGAACAGTGAGAATCGTGTCATCAGGAATGGCGTCTGCGATATCCGAGTCAAGCGTAGCTCCTCCAATGTCTTTGATCACATCGTCGACGTCAGTGCCACGAAGAGATGGTGTGGACCCAGAGGATGAACCGGTTGTCGTCGTGTCTGGAGCTGAGGTCACCTCTACCGTCGTGACGCCACCACTGCCATCCGGGATTTGGATAAACTCGCCGCCATCCGCCGTCTCGATGACATCGACCGTGATGGGAACGAACTGGCCGTTCGAGTCTTGGACCTCAACGACGTCCTTGCCGTCAACAGCAGGCACATCCGGAATGATCACCGGCACAACATCGCCACCACCCGTCGCCACGGTCATGACTTGGCCGCTATCTCCCTTTGAGCCTGATGACTCGCCATTCATGACTGTGACAGAAATCACACCACCGTCTGGGCTCGGGATCTGAAGGATCTCGCTGCCGTCCTTGGTAATGATAACATCTGCGACGTTCGGCACGTACTGACCATCTTCGTTGGCGATACCGATGATCTCCTTGTCCTTAATCTCAAAGACGTCACCGGTCGTGGTTGCCGTCGTGTCAGAAATGGTCGGGGTCGCGGTAACCTTGACAGGGGTCACACCACCCTCCCCGTCTGGGATCTGGAGAATTTGTCCGCCGTCCTCAGTCTCAATGACATCGACCGTCACTGGCACAAACTCTCCCTCCGAGTTCTGGATCTCCACAACATCCTGTCCATCAACGGCTGGAACATCGGGGATAATCACAGGCACGACATCACCGTCGTCGGTGGTGACGGAAACCACCGGGTTCGTGTCCGTCGTAGACACATCTGGCTCCGGCGTCACCTCAACAGGCGTTACACCACCGGCTCCGTCGGGGATCATCATGATCTCACCGCCGTCCTGGGTCTCAATGACATCAACCGTGACCGGCACGTAGTCGCCATCCGCGTTCTTGATCTCGACAACGTCCTGACCGTTCTCAGCAGGAACGTCGGGGATGATCACTGGCACCTCGACTCCATCGGCAGTCGTGACGGAGATTGTCTGCGTAGAGTCATCAGTCGTTGTCGTATCGGCCGAGCTATCAGTGACTTGGACCGGAGTTACGCCACCCTCGCCATCTGGAATCAACAGAACCTCGTTTCCATCACCAGTATCAATGGCGTCCACAGTGATTGTCTCGTATCCGTCAGCAGTCGGGATCTGAACAACATCCTTGCCATCCTCAGCCGGAACATCCGGTACAACAATAGAGATTTCACCGCCATCATCAGTCGCAACCTGAACAACTGTGTCAGCAGTGTCGTCGGTCGTTGCGTCAATCGGAGCCGAGGTGACCTGAACAGAAGTGAAGCCACCATCGCCATCCGGAATCTGGAGGATGGCACCACCGTCACTGGTCGGGATTTCGGAGATAACAATAGGCTGGTAGCCGTCGTCCGTCGGGATCTCAACAACTCCTTGGCCATCAACAATGGGGGCATCCGGGACAATGACATTCATCTGTTCGCCATCCGAAGTCGTCACTTGCACAACAGTCTCCGTGGAATCCGGGCTTGCAAGATTATCGTCCTCGTATCCACCGAGAGACTCGATGATATCATCAACATCGGTATCCTCAGTGGTGGTTGTGGTACCTGCGGACGCCGATCCCGATGGTACCTCGACGGTCGTCACACCACCCTCACCGTCCGGAATCTGGAGAATCTGGTCACCTGTCGACGTCGTAACGACATCAGCGGTCACGGAGACGAAGTCGCCATCGGAATTCGGGACTTGGACGATGGCAGTGTCGGCGCCATCCGGGATCTCCGGCACAACGATAGGGACAGTCTCCCCGCTGTCGGTTGTGACCGTCAACACTTGGGTGTTATCCTCGGTAGACGCTGAACTGGCGGATGCCGATCCCGATGGTATCTCGACGGTAGTCACACCACCTTCACCATCCGGAATCTGCAGAATCTGGTCACCAGTCGAGGTCGTGACAATATCAGCGATCACAGAAACAAAGTCGCCATCGGAAGTCGGGACTTGGACAATGGTCTGGTCAGCTCCATCGGGGATCGGAGGCACAACGATGGGGACATTCTCGCCGCTATCGGTCGTGACAGACAACACTTGAGTGCTGTCGGTGGGCTTTGAACCGCTCGCGGATGCCGATCCCGATGGTACCTCGACGGTCGTCACACCACCCTCACCATCCGGAATCTGCAGAACCTGTTCACCAGTCGACGTCGTAATGACATCAGCGGTCACGGACACGAAGTCGCCATCAGCATTCTGCACTTGAACGACGGCAGTGTCGGCTCCGTCTTCAATCTGCGGCACGACAACGGGGACAGCCTCACCGCTGCCGGTCGTAACAGTAACGACCTGAGTGTTGTCCTCAGTAGAAGTTGAGCTACCGCCAGACGCCGAACCTGATGGTACCCCGATCGTGGTCACTCCACCTTCACCGTTCGGAATCTGGAGAACCTGATCGCCCGTCGATGTCGTAACAACATCAGCGATCACAGACACGTAGTCACCATTGGCATTCGGGACTTGGACAATGGTCTGGTCGACGCCATCCGGAATCTGCGGCACGACGATAGGAACAGTCTCGCCACTGTCAGTCGTGACTGTCACGACCTGAGTTGTGACTTCTGTCGTTGTCGTGTCCGTACCAGCGCCTGATGTTGTAGACCCGGCAGTTGCCTCAGATGGAGGCAGGTTGTACTTGTCAACAAGGAAGTCCGGGATCGAGATCGTAGGATGATCACAGAGGTCCATCTTTTCATAGAGCTTAGCGAGACCGTTTTGATTCACCACCGTCGAAGAGCTCTTCAATGCCTTGTACGAGTTGATCGTGCATTGTGAGTCTACGTCGTACTTGTCTCCAAGCTGGTCAACGAGACTTTCCTTGATGTCATCCGGCAGATCCGAGTCGTTTACCTGACCGGTGCTGGCCTCATAATGAGCACTCAGCTTGACGAGAAATTCCATCTGTGAGACGACACCATTGTTGTTTGCATCCAGCTCCGAGAACGGCGGGTAGTACGGGTCGTCCAGCTCCGACACGAACGACGGGATCGACAGCGCCTCCTTGTTTTGCGTGTTCAACTGCTGGGTCTCCTCGTTGGAACCAGCTGCCGTCGCGGTCTCCGTCGTCGCAGCGCTCCCGCTCCGCATCGAAGCGTAGCCTACAACTCCCGACGCAGCCACCAGGCCGACCGTCGCGGCCGCGATGGCCACGCGCTTCTTCTGGCGGCGCCGAGACGAGCGGCGGTCAGGGGCAGCCACACGGCGGATGAACGTGGTCTCCTCATTCTCGCTCCCGTAGTTGGAGGGAGTCTTCATGGCTGGCCGCTGGCAGGCTGGTCCCTCGCTCGAGTCGAGAGGCGCAGCGGCTGGCTTGGCTCGGTGTTTCCTCGACGGCGCAAATCGAGTAGTGACCATGGAGGCGCCTCATGGAGCCAAAGATCCCGTTGCCATCACCTCTTTGACCTACCGATCGCGCCACTCCATGAGCTGCCAGCGAGGATCCGCTCCCGACCCTTTACAAGATCGCGCGACTCGTCAGCGAGTCGCGCGTGGCGGTTGCGGCGGCGACTGGTCAATAGCAGCTCGAAAGATCGACTGGCCAGGGCTCTACGACGCTTGAAGATCTCTTTGCCTCTATAAGGAGTTACCCCGATATAAACGATTGTCAAATGATGGTGTGATACATTTTATGGTTAATGCTTGGGACCTTGGAAAGGAGATTTTTGTGCTGCCATGTTCCCCGTCCACGCCAAGTTGAAGCGCGCTTGACTTGGTTGCAGTCGTACAGTCACGAGGAAGAGCATCAAATCCGCGTGAAATCGTATCCTCGAGTGATGAAACACCTAATGTTGATGCTCGCTCTTCGTCTCAGCCGGAGAGCAGAGTCCGCACTGGGAGTCGAGTGGCTTGGTCGGGCCAGTGGAGCTCTTGGGCGTGAGCCAGGTGGTCACGGAGTAACCCCATGTTGGCCCGGATGCTGGGCTTGAGCTTGCGTTGAGCTGTTGCGAGGCTTGTCACGGGCACTGTCATCTCCCATGGAACGTGAACAGGGCCTGGAAGGAAGCGGTTTGTTGTCCGCGTCAGCTGAAGTGCTCCAAGGGTCTTCGTGCTGCTGGTTGTAGCTATTGGTGACGACGGTGGAGACCAAGCCGGTCGACGATCCTGAGCGACAACTATTGGGCCAAGTGGTGCTCTTGTTGCATTATTGCGATCCATGAAGCGCTCTCGAAGCTGGGAGAAGTTTTGGCTTGTCCACGAGACTCCCGTTGGCCAAGGGTACGTTGGCGGCGCGATCGGCTCGTCGTCTTCGAATGCGAACAGAGAGTCTGAATCCGAGTCATCAGTTTCAAGCCCAAGCATTCGAGAGGCATTTGCTTGTGAAGACACAGCTTTAGCTCTGCTGCCAGCGAGCTGCCGATGATGCGATGACGCAACTGGAGTGACTGGACGCTGATTCCCTCGTGAAGCTGGTACCCCAGAAGCTGGACTACCAGCAATGTCAGGTTCTGGGGGCTTTACGAGGTCCTCAACACCTCGATGGCGCCATTTCTTAGCGAGATATACGACGCTACGCTTATCTTCATTAATCACACTTGGGCTGGCACCACGCGCAAGCAACACCTGGGTAGCCACCTCGTTTCCGTTCATCGCCGCGAAGTGGAGTGGTGTGTTGAGCTTAAGAGACTTGGCGTGCACGTCAGCGCCTGAACCAATGAGATCCTCAAGTAGCTGCCGATCTCGGCAAAACGCAGCTAAGTAGTGGAGTGCAGAATGCGCCTGCTTGTTTTGATGAGCCGGATTTGCGTGATTTTCCAATAGGACACGAATGATCTCCAGCCTGCCTCCAAGACATGCGAGCAGCAACGGTGTCTGTCCGTCCGCATCCACCACATCTGTAATAGCTCCAGCGGATAGGAGTGCGTTGACTAACTTCAGCGATCCAGTCATCACAGCTAGGTGTAAAGGACTCCACGCCCCATCTCTGGTCGCTGTATTCACCTGAACTACTTTGTCTTGGATGAGTTCCAAGCTAAGACCGATAAAACCCTTGATGATAGCTGTATGAAGGCTCATTTGTCCTGTGACGTCGTCGATTGTATTGAAAGTTGAATCTTTGAGATCTTGTGGAGTTTGGCTCACAAATACCCCAGCTAGCTTCTCAACATCAAAAGTCTGCTGGAGAGCGAGATGGAAGGCATTTGAACCTCGCAGGTTCAAGATCGCAGGATTTGCGCCTCCAATCTCCATCAAGCACTTGATGCACGCTAGATGCCCATTTCTAGCGGCAAAATGAAGAGGAGTGCTGTTGTCCGTCGCTTTCTGAAGATCAATCAATTCCCGGGTACTGCTACAATCTGGGTTGGTGAGAAGTAGCTCTAGGATTTCGTTGCATCCACTTAATGCCGCTGCGTGCAGCACAGAACCACCACTTTTGTCCACTTGACTTAGAATCGATCGTGTGGTATCTGTCAGCTGGTCGTTCAACACACAAAACAAGGCCGCTAACCGATTCTCTGCCATGGTGTGGAATATGGTCTGCTCACAGGTGACAGAAGTTTAGATACAACCAATGGCGATCTTAGCAGTGCCAAAGAGATATAGTCTCACCTTTCCAGACTCATCTTTTGCCACCAGCTCCGCGCCAAGCGAAATCAAGAGCTGTACTAGCGCTACATCATTCGTCTTGCACGCTCGATGCAGTGGTGTCTGCCCAGACTTGTGACGCGAGTTGAAAAACTCTTTTCGCCGAGCGATGTCAATTCTCGAAAGTGAATCACTGAGGAACTCGTACATATGAAGCTCGATAGCCATACTCCACTTGTCCCAGTCCGATGTGAGCTGGGATAGAGTGGCTGTCTCCTGCGCGAGTTTCTTCTTGCGCGCAGCTGTCAAACGCACCAGCTCATCATTGAGGTGCGTCGCATAATGGTCTTCCCACATCATATCGCGGCACTCGCGAATCTCGCGCTTTTCACTAAGCATCTGCTCCAGGCTTTCACCGCAGTCTGAGATGGCAGCCGTGTTGAACGACAGCTCTCGTGGCGCAAAGTTGCTTTGTAACCGAAGTGCCTCTGCTACGATTTCACTGGGCACTTGTCCCCGATTGCGCCTTCGCGGATTAGTCTCCATCAGTAGAAGTCTTTCTCGCAGTGCATCCGCCATGTTGACGGCTCTCTTGATTCCTCAAGCGCACATGGCAAAAATGACCAGCAATTCCCTCAAGGTAAAATTAGACAAACCGTGAAAAAAGTGGTTTGACAGATTTCATTCGAATCTTTTACGATACAATGCAAGCTCTTCTTTTCTTCTTGCCGCTGGCTCGACTCTTAATCGATTGGTGTGAACTCTCAATGGTGTCGAATTCAACTCCGCGGTCATCATCGATTTTTCGGATGGTACTTACCCGATTTCCGGCTGGCTTTGTCACTAGTTCTACCCCTCCGGTGGCATTGCTTTGCCATGCACATGTGACTGCAGCTCCATATTCTTGTTGAGATGTTGGAGAGGTAGTAGATGGTGGTAGTTCTGAAAAAGGAAACGGGAACACTTCAGTTGGCGATCGGGACCGCAGCCTTGAGCGACTTGGAGAAGACGACGGTGACTTGCTCGAACGGCGCTCCATATTCACCTCAGAAATTTGAGAGCTGCCAACTCGAGATCGTCGAGATGAGTTACGGAGGTCTCTTGATGTTGTAGAGTCCGTGTTACTGTCGGTCGAAAGGATATCTGCCGCTGTTGGTTGCGGTACTTCTGGCTCCACGACGTTGGATTGGGCACGGCAGTCGAGGTGTTGCCGACACAGGTGCTCAAGCACTATAGATCCAGATGGTGAGACCTTAGAACTGCCATGTATCTACCGACCTTCCATACCTTCCGATACATTGGCGCTCTGCTTTGCACTCACGCGAAATACTCGCATCCCGAGCTGCTCGCCCATTGCCGCTACTTCCTCACGTGTCACGACTGCTCGTTCCATGAGGTCAGTCTTGCTCTGGACAAGTACCTGCTGAATGGGCCCGCACTCGGCCGTGACTTTCTGCTGCCATTTTGGCAGATCGTCGAATGACTGTCGGTCCACCGTCGAGAATACGTACACTGCCACACCGGCACCTGTAATACCACCAAAGTCAACGGATCGAACAACTACAACAAAGTAGCTCGTCACCACACCCTGGAAGCACTCGTTAACGATCCCCTCTGCCTGCTCTTGGTTCGTCAAGGTCCAGATCAAGAGCGTGATCGTCTCATCTAGGTCTTTCAGCCGCACGCTGCGCTCCATGAACTCGGCGCCCAGTGTCTTGTGGTACTCGCTGGAGAACGAGCGCTTGGCAAAGCGCGTAGCGAGGCTGGTCTTGCCCACCCCAGCGTTTCCCACCACGACGACCTTGAGTCTCTCTGGCTCTGGCAGTGAGCATCAGGTCCAACCAACGGAAATCGAGCGTGTGGGAACTCACTCTCAAAGTCGTCGACGTCCATGGCGAGCTGTGTCTGTGGGCTACTAGACAAGTGGATGAACAGAGAAAACGGAAACAGCAAAGCACCAAGCAGGTCCCCACAGCAGAAAATAGCTCGACCCAAAGGGGGTATTCCCATCGCAGGAATGAAAAAAAAAAAAAAAAAATCGCGTGCATTTACAGAAAGCCGCGCAGCCCCAGAGCTGGAGCCCGCGGACACCATCTACTCGCTCTTGATGAGCCCCGCGACGCTCGTGCCGAGGTTGTACAGGTAGTAGCCCGTGACGCTGAGCACGACGAGCAGGAAGCAGTCTGCGCAGGCGAAAATCGCGCGGATTTTGGCGTTAGCGGGCTCAAAATGGAGCGCGGAAGCGCGCGCACGTACTGAAGATGGCCACCTCCCACCAGCTCAGCATCGTGAGCCCGAACTCGAGCTTGTACCAGCGGTACTGGCGCGCCACGTAGCCGATCATGCTGCCCTCCGAAGGTGTCGCGTCGCCAAATGCGCCTGAAGCGTGTCGCGACACGCTCAGCGGGAGCGTTTACACTCGCTTTCACTATTCCACATACAATACCCAAGTCATCTTGACTTCTCTACGGCGCATGTCTCACATACTACCGGTAGAACCGGTATGGTCAGTACGGTATACCGACTCCGCCAGTTTTTTTTACCGGTACAAGGACAACCTTGCATTTGCACTTTCTCGAAAAGGGCAACCAATGAGCATGGCGGCGGCGGCGCGGTCAGCTCGCGGATCGCTCGCGGGTGACGAGCGCGAGCCTGGCGAGCGGTGGGGACGGACGCGGGCGGGCGGCGCGCGATCTTGGCGAGCGGCGCATCCGCAGCTGAGCGCGCGACCCTCCGGCGGCAGTGGAAAGATCGCGCGACTCGTCAGAGGGTCGCGGCGACGAGTGGCGGCGGATGGCAGCTCGGGGCTCATGGGGGCGCGCAGGGGGCTCCGATCTTGTCGAGCGTGAAACGCGAGCGATGGGGCCGTGACGAGCGTGACAGCCTGCGACCGACCGAGCGGCTCACTACTCGATTTGCGCCGTCGAGGAAACACCGAGCCAAGCCAGCCGCTGCGCCTCTCGACCCGAGCGAGGGACCAGCCTGCCAGCGGCCAGCCATGAAGACTCCCTCCAACTACGGGAGCGAGAATGAGGAGACCACGTTCATCCGCCGCGTGGCTGCCCCCGACCGCCGCTCGTCTCGGCGCCGCCAGAAGAAGCGCGTGGCCATCGCGGCCGCGACGGTCGGCCTGGTGGCTGCGTCGGGAGTTGTAGGCTACGCTTCGATGCGGAGCGGGAGCGCTGCGACGACGGAGACGGCGACGACGGCTAGTGCCAGTGAGGAGACCCAGCAGCTGAGTGCTCAGGCGAGGTCGTCGCTGTCGATCCCGTCGTTCGTGTCGGAGCTGGACGACCCGTACTACCCGTCGTTCTCGGAGATCGATATGAACAAGAACGGCGTCGTCACGCAGACCGAGTACCTGACGAAGCTGAGCACGCACTACGACGATGGCTCCGACCAAGTGTCGGGTTCGAGTCTGCCGGATGACATCAAGGACGACCTGGTGTCCCAGCTGAACGACCTGTACGACGCGGACTCGGCTTGCGCTGTGTCAGCGTTCAAGGCGCTCAAGTCGGAAAAAGTGAAGGTGACGTCTGATACCTTGGACAAGCTGTACTCGAAACTCGACGACTGCGACCGTGCGACGATCTCGATTCCGGACTACCTTCTCGAGAAGTACAACACTCCGGAGGTGGATACGACGGCTGCTGTTTCGACTGAAGACACCACCGTGGTTGCTGCTACGACTAGCGAGGGCGACGTCCTTCCTGTCGTCGTTCCAGAGGATGTGCCTGCTGGCGCCGATAGCATTGTCGTCCAAGTGCAGAACAACGATGGTGACCTGGTTCCTGTGGTGGCAGACGTGGTGTCAGCTCCAGGTGGTGACCAAGTGCTCGTTGTGTCGGACCCGGACACGGGTGCTCAGACTGTGGTGGAGGTTCCGTCGGAGGACTCGACGCCTTCGATCTCTGCTTCGGACGAGGACACGACCGTGGTTGTTGCTGAGACGAGCGAGGGCGATGCTCTGACTGTGGTCGCTCCGGAGGAGGTGCCTGTTGGCGTCGACTCGATCCCTGTGGAAGTGCAGAACGACGATGGTGAGCTTGTGACTGTGATCGCGGACGTGGTGGAGACTCCTTCTGGCGATGAAGTGCTTGTTGTGTCGGACCCGGACACGGGTGCTCAGACTGTGGTGGAGGTTCCGTCGGAGGACTCGACGCCTTCGATCTCTGCTTCGGACGAGGACACGACCGTGGTTGTTGCTGAGACGAGCGAGGGCGATGCTCTGACTGTGGTCGCTCCGGAGGAGGTGCCTGTTGGCGTCGACTCGATCCCTGTGGAAGTGCAGAACGACGATGGTGAGCTTGTGACTGTGATCGCGGACGTGGTGGAGACTCCTTCTGGCGATGAAGTGCTTGTTGTGTCGGACCCGGACACGGGTGCTCAGACGATTGTGGAGGTTCCGTCGGAGGACTCGACGCCTTCGATCTCTGCTTCGGACGAGGACACGACCGTGGTTGTTGCTGAGACGAGCGAGGGCGATGCTCTGACTGTGGTCGCTCCGGAGGAGGTGCCTGCTGGCGTCGACTCGATCCCTGTGGAGGTGCAGAACGACGATGGTGAGCTTGTGACTGTGATCGCGGACGTGGTGGAGACTCCTTCTGGCGATGAAGTGCTTGTTGTGTCGGACCCGGACACGGGTGCTCAGACTGTGGTGGAGGTTCCGTCGGAGGACTCGACGCCTTCGATCTCTGCTTCGGACGAGGACACGACCGTGGTTGTTGCTGAGACGAGCGAGGGCGATGCTCTGACTGTGGTCGCTCCGGAGGAGGTGCCTGCTGGCGTCGACTCGATCCCTGTGGAGGTGCAGAACGACGATGGTGAGCTTGTGACTGTGATCGCGGACGTGGTGGAGACTCCTTCTGGCGATGAAGTGCTTGTTGTGTCGGACCCGGACACGGGTGCTCAGACTGTGGTGGAGGTTCCGTCGGAGGACTCGACGCCTTCGATCTCTGCTTCGGACGAGGACACGACCGTGGTTGTTGCTGAGACGAGCGAGGGCGATGCTCTGACTGTGGTCGCTCCGGAGGAGGTGCCTGCTGGCGTCGACTCGATCCCTGTGGAAGTGCAGAACGACGATGGTGAGCTAGTGACTGTGATCGCGGACGTGGTGGAGACTCCTTCTGGCGATGAAGTGCTTGTTGTGTCGGACCCGGACACGGGTGCTCAGACGATTGTGGAGGTTCCGTCGGAGGACTCGACGCCTTCGATCTCTGCTTCGGACGAGGACACGACCGTGGTTGTTGCTGAGACGAGCGAGGGCGATGCTCTGACTGTGGTCGCTCCGGAGGAGGTGCCTGCTGGCGTCGACTCGATCCCTGTGGAGGTGCAGAACGACGATGGTGAGCTTGTGACTGTGATCGCGGACGTGGTGGAGACTCCTTCTGGCGATGAAGTGCTTGTTGTGTCGGACCCGGACACGGGTGCTCAGACTGTGGTGGAGGTTCCGTCGGAGGACTCGACGCCTTCGATCTCTGCTTCGGACGAGGACACGACCGTGGTTGTTGCTGAGACGAGCGAGGGCGATGCTCTGACTGTGGTCGCTCCGGAGGAGGTGCCTGCTGGCGTCGACTCGATCCCTGTGGAGGTGCAGAACGACGATGGTGAGCTTGTGACTGTGATCGCGGACGTGGTGGAGACTCCTTCTGGCGATGAAGTGCTTGTTGTGTCGGACCCGGACACGGGTGCTCAGACTGTGGTGGAGGTTCCGTCGGAGGACTCGACGCCTTCGATCTCTGCTTCGGACGAGGACACGACCGTGGTTGTTGCTGAGACGAGCGAGGGCGATGCTCTGACTGTGGTCGCTCCGGAGGAGGTGCCTGCTGGCGTCGACTCGATCCCTGTGGAAGTGCAGAACGACGATGGTGAGCTAGTGACTGTGATCGCGGACGTGGTGGAGACTCCTTCTGGCGATGAAGTGCTTGTTGTGTCGGACCCGGACACGGGTGCTCAGACGATTGTGGAGGTTCCGTCGGAGGACTCGACGCCTTCGATCTCTGCTTCGGACGAGGACACGACCGTGGTTGTTGCTGAGACGAGCGAGGGCGATGCTCTGACTGTGGTCGCTCCGGAGGAGGTGCCTGCTGGCGTCGACTCGATCCCTGTGGAAGTGCAGAACGACGATGGTGAGCTTGTGACTGTGATCGCGGACGTGGTGGAGACTCCTTCTGGCGATGAAGTGCTTGTTGTGTCGGACCCGGACACGGGTGCTCAGACTGTGGTGGAGGTTCCGTCGGAGGACTCGACGCCTTCGATCTCTGCTTCGGACGAGGACACGACCGTGGTTGTTGCTGAGACGAGCGAGGGCGATGCTCTGACTGTGGTCGCTCCGGAGGAGGTGCCTGTTGGCGTCGACTCGATCCCTGTGGAAGTGCAGAACGACGATGGTGAGCTTGTGACTGTGATCGCGGACGTGGTGGAGACTCCTTCTGGCGATGAAGTGCTTGTTGTGTCGGACCCGGACACGGGTGCTCAGACTGTGGTGGAGGTTCCGTCGGAGGACTCGACGCCTTCGATCTCTGCTTCGGACGAGGACACGACCGTGGTTGTTGCTGAGACGAGCGAGGGCGATGCTCTGACTGTGGTCGCTCCGGAGGAGGTGCCTGTTGGCGTCGACTCGATCCCTGTGGAAGTGCAGAACGACGATGGTGAGCTTGTGACTGTGATCGCGGACGTGGTGGAGACTCCTTCTGGCGATGAAGTGCTTGTTGTGTCGGACCCGGACACGGGTGCTCAGACTGTGGTGGAGGTTCCGTCGGAGGACTCGACGCCTTCGATCTCTGCTTCGGACGAGGACACGACCGTGGTTGTTGCTGAGACGAGCGAGGGCGATGCTCTGACTGTGGTCGCTCCGGAGGAGGTGCCTGCTGGCGTCGACTCGATCCCTGTGGAGGTGCAGAACGACGATGGTGAGCTTGTGACTGTGATCGCGGACGTGGTGGAGACTCCTTCTGGCGATGAAGTGCTTGTTGTGTCGGACCCGGACACGGGTGCTCAGACTGTGGTGGAGGTTCCGTCGGAGGACTCGACGCCTTCGATCTCTGCTTCGGACGAGGACACGACTGTGGTTGTTGCTGAGACGAGCGAGGGCGATGCTCTGACTGTGGTCGCTCCGGAGGAGGTGCCTGCTGGCGTCGACTCGATCCCTGTGGAGGTGCAGAACGACGATGGTGAGCTTGTGACTGTGATCGCGGACGTGGTGGAGACTCCTTCTGGCGATGAAGTGCTTGTTGTGTCGGACCCGGACACGGGTGCTCAGACTGTGGTGGAGGTTCCGTCGGAGGACTCGACGCCTTCGATCTCTGCTTCGGACGAGGACACGACTGTGGTTGTTGCTGAGACGAGCGAGGGCGATGCTCTGACTGTGGTCGCTCCGGAGGAGGTGCCTGCTGGCGTCGACTCGATCCCTGTGGAGGTGCAGAACGACGATGGTGAGCTTGTGACTGTGATCGCGGACGTGGTGGAGACTCCTTCTGGCGATGAAGTGCTTGTTGTGTCGGACCCGGACACGGGTGCTCAGACTGTGGTGGAGGTTCCGTCGGAGGACTCGACGCCTTCGATCTCTGCTTCGGACGAGGACACGACCGTGGTTGTTGCTGAGACGAGCGAGGGCGATGCTCTGACTGTGGTCGCTCCGGAGGAGGTGCCTGCTGGCGTCGACTCGATCCCTGTGGAAGTGCAGAACGACGATGGTGAGCTAGTGACTGTGATCGCGGACGTGGTGGAGACTCCTTCTGGCGATGAAGTGCTTGTTGTGTCGGACCCGGACACGGGTGCTCAGACGATTGTGGAGGTTCCGTCGGAGGACTCGACGCCTTCGATCTCTGCTTCGGACGAGGACACGACCGTGGTTGTTGCTGAGACGAGCGAGGGCGATGCTCTGACTGTGGTCGCTCCGGAGGAGGTGCCTGCTGGCGTCGACTCGATCCCTGTGGAAGTGCAGAACGACGATGGTGATCTTGTGACTGTGATCGCGGACGTGGTGGAGACTCCTTCTGGCGATGAAGTGCTTGTTGTGTCGGACCCGGACACGGGTGCTCAGACTGTGGTGGAGGTTCCGTCGGAGGACTCGACGCCTTCGATCTCTGCTTCGGACGAGGACACGACTGTGGTTGTTGCTGAGACGAGCGAGGGCGATGCTCTGACTGTGGTCGCTCCGGAGGAGGTGCCTGTTGGCGTCGACTCGATCCCTGTGGAAGTGCAGAACGACGATGGTGATCTTGTGACTGTGATCGCGGACGTGGTGGAGACTCCTTCTGGCGATGAAGTGCTTGTTGTGTCGGACCCGGACACGGGTGCTCAGACGATTGTGGAGGTTCCGTCGGATATTCCAACCCCGGGTCTTCGTGGGTCTGCTGACCAAGAAGTTGTCCAGATTCTGGATGATAGTGGTAATTTTGTGACAACGATCGCGGATGTTGTTGATACCACCTCCGACAGCAAGTTGCTTGAGGTTCCGTTCTCTGGTGGAACTTCTGCTGACGAAACAATCTCTGCTTCTGACGACACCCCGAGTCTTGTTGTTGGTACGACGACTGATGGCGACGAACTTCTGGTCAATATTCCCGATTCCATCGTCGATAACAGTGACAGCGTTGTTGTCCAGGTGCAGAACGACGATGGTGATTTCGTTAAAGTTATTGCCGATGTGGTGGAGTCTCCTACTGGCGAGGATGTGCTTGTTGTTGCGGACCCGGACACTGGTGCTCAGACGATTGTGGAAGTCCCGTCGGACGACTCGACGCCCTCGATCGACATTGGCGCTGATTCTATCCCGAGCGATGACACGGACGTGGTTGCTGCTACGACGACCGACGGCGATGTGATTCCTGTGATCGTTCCTGAGGATCTGCCTGCTAGCGGTGAGGACGTTGTTGTCCAGGTTCAGAACGACGATGGTGACTTCGTTCCTGTGATCGCTGATGTGGTGGAATCTCCTACTGGCGAGGATGTGCTTGTTGTGTCGGACCCGGACACTGGTGCTCAGACGATTGTGGAAGTCCCGTCGGACGACTCGACGCCAGCTCTTCGTGGAGCGGAAGAGAACAACGCTGCTGAGTACATGACTAAGGACCAATTCAAGGAGCAGATTGAGGAGCACTTCGCTGACCAGCTCCAAGAGCTGAAGTCCACTGCGCTGCAAGCTGAAGTCGATGCTGCATCGATCCCAGCCAAGCTCCAGGCGCTCGAGGACTGCATCAATGAGGCAGCGGAGAAGTTCGGCTGGTACGGTGTGTATGAGCAGGCTCCTCATTTCTCGGACGCTATCGACTGGGTGGGCAGCGTCTGCTGGTCGGCTTGAAGGCTCTCGGCATTAAATGCTGAGTGAGCATTGATGGTGATGTGTCCAGTATCGGGAGCGCCGTTCTCGCGTGCGTGAACCACGGCATCCTGCTGCATGTTTTCACATTGCATACCTGCGTCTTCGCGAAGTCCCTCCATGGCGCAACATGGACGCGGATCAAGCTAGGATAGTCGTTGATGATATTCAGCCTAACGCAAAATACAGCAACGAAACATTATGAACTCAACACTCGCGATCTTGATACATACTTGGTCTTGCGCAGCGTTTCATAAGTTGATGTTTGCTTGTTGAGAATGTTACTCATCCATATGAACGTATGGGGAAGCGAGGACAAGGTTAACAATGGAAAATCCCAGCTTTGACGAGATGATGATCAACTCGAAGTGCGACGATCACTGCAACTCTATGTGCAGCCCATGGTCGGTCCTGTTGTTCCAAATGCCTTCAAGGTCAGCGACGACACAAGCTCCACACTCATGGCCAAAACCCTTGTCACCGCGCTATTCTTGCGTTTGACAGGAACAGGCGTCTGCGTTTCGTTCTTTGTTGTGTGCCAAGGCGAGGTTGAGCTGCACGTCAACAATCTTGAAAAAGCGGAAGAAACTGTGGGTCTCTTTGTTCATGGGGTCTGCTCATAAACCCGCTTGTGCTAGAAGATCTCCCAAATGAAGATCGCACACGAACAAACGCGGCAAGGACACACGCATCCGGGCCAGCACAGAGCAAAGTCATTACTGCTGAGGCACGCTATCGTGTACGGTGTACGGAGAATTGTCCAGCAATGCGATCACACGTCCCCTCGAGTTCTAGCCATCCATCCACCCGAGTCACCGCACATTGAAGTTGCCGAAGTGCACCCATCTCAACCGAGCCTCTACCGGTTCTCACTCGGTACTTTCGACAAGCAGCACTTCCTCACATCACCTCAAGCTGGTCGCCGACCTGTCGCTGGCATGCGGTGACGGCGCCGAACGAGAGGCGCAGCGCGCGCGGGCAGCTGCGCGTGGCTGCGTTTCGTCCATCAGCGTCAGCGCGAGGCGTCTGCGGCCTCCAGTGGGTGTCAAGATCCGCGATCTTGAGCTGCAACCGGCGACGGGATCCGCCCGTCCGCGAAGATCGCGCGACGAGTCAAAGCGTCGGCGACGGGTCGCGCGTGGCGGCGGATCGCGGAGATGGAGCGAGGAGGGTGGCGCCAGTCAACTGATGGGCGTCGCGGCCGACCGAGCGGCTCACTACTCGATTTGCGCCGTCGAGGAAACACCGAGCCAAGCCAGCCGCTGCGCCTCTCGACCCGAGCGAGGGACCAGCCTGCCAGCGGCCAGCCATGAAGACTCCCTCCAACTACGGGAGCGAGAATGAGGAGACCACGTTCATCCGCCGCGTGGCTGCCCCTGACCGCCGCTCGTCTCGGCGCCGCCAGAAGAAGCGCGTGGCCATCGCGGCCGCGACGGTCGGCCTGGTGGCTGCGTCGGGAGTTGTAGGCTACGCTTCGATGCGAAGCGGGAGCGCTGCGACGACGGAGACGGCGACGACGGCTAGTGCCAGTGAGGAGACCCAGCAGCTGAGTGCTCAGGCGAGGTCGTCGCTGTCGATCCCGTCGTTCGTGTCGGAGCTGGACGACCCGTACTACCCGTCGTTCTCGGAGATCGATATGAACAAGAACGGCGTCGTCACGCAGACCGAGTACCTGACGAAGCTGAGCACGCACTACGACGATGGCTCCGACCAAGTGTCGGGTTCGAGTCTGCCGGATGACATCAAGGACGACCTGGTGTCCCAGCTGAACGACCTGTACGACGCGGACTCGGCTTGCGCTGTGTCAGCGTTCAAGGCGCTCAAGTCGGAAAAAGTGAAGGTGACGTCTGATACCTTGGACAAGCTGTACTCGAAACTCGACGACTGCGACCGTGCGACGATCTCGATTCCGGACTACCTTCTCGAGAAGTACAACACTCCGGAGGTGGATACGACGGCTGCTGTTTCGACTGAAGACACCACCGTGGTTGCTGCTACGACTAGCGAGGGCGACGTCCTTCCTGTCGTCGTTCCAGAGGATGTGCCTGCTGGCGCCGATAGCATTGTCGTCCAAGTGCAGAACAACGATGGTGACCTGGTTCCTGTGGTGGCAGACGTGGTGTCAGCTCCAGGTGGTGACCAAGTGCTCGTTGTGTCGGACCCGGACACGGGTGCTCAGACTGTGGTGGAGGTTCCGTCGGAGGACTCGACGCCTTCGATCTCTGCTTCGGACGAGGACACGACCGTGGTTGTTGCTGAGACGAGCGAGGGCGATGCTCTGACTGTGGTCGCTCCGGAGGAGGTGCCTGCTGGCGTCGACTCGATCCCTGTGGAAGTGCAGAACGACGATGGTGAGCTTGTGACTGTGATCGCGGACGTGGTGGAGACTCCTTCTGGCGATGAAGTGCTTGTTGTGTCGGACCCGGACACGGGTGCGCAGACTGTGGTGGAGGTTCCGTCGGAGGACTCGACGCCTTCGATCTCTGCTTCGGACGAGGACACGACCGTGGTTGTTGCTGAGACGAGCGAGGGCGATGCTCTGACTGTGGTCGCTCCGGAGGAGGTGCCTGCTGGCGTCGACTCGATCCCTGTGGAGGTGCAGAACGACGATGGTGAGCTTGTGACTGTGATCGCGGACGTGGTGGAGACTCCTTCTGGCGATGAAGTGCTTGTTGTGTCGGACCCGGACACGGGTGCGCAGACTGTGGTGGAGGTTCCGTCGGAGGACTCGACGTCTTCGATCTCTGCTTCGGACGAGGACACGACCGTGGTTGTTGCTGAGACGAGCGAGGGCGATGCTCTGACTGTGGTCGCTCCGGAGGAGGTGCCTGCTGGCGTCGACTCGATCCCTGTGGAAGTGCAGAACGACGATGGTGAGCTTGTGACTGTGATCGCGGACGTGGTGGAGACTCCTTCTGGCGATGAAGTGCTTGTTGTGTCGGACCCGGACACGGGTGCGCAGACTGTGGTGGAGGTTCCGTCGGAGGACTCGACGCCTTCGATCTCTGCTTCGGACGAGGACACGACCGTGGTTGTTGCTGAGACGAGCGAGGGCGATGCTCTGACTGTGGTCGCTCCGGAGGAGGTGCCTGCTGGCGTCGACTCGATCCCTGTGGAAGTGCAGAACGACGATGGTGAGCTTGTGACTGTGATCGCGGACGTGGTGGAGACTCCTTCTGGCGATGAAGTGCTTGTTGTGTCGGACCCGGACACGGGTGCGCAGACTGTGGTGGAGGTTCCGTCGGAGGACTCGACGCCTTCGATCTCTGCTTCGGACGAGGACACGACCGTGGTTGTTGCTGAGACGAGCGAGGGCGATGCTCTGACTGTGGTCGCTCCGGAGGAGGTGCCTGCTGGCGTCGACTCGATCCCTGTGGAAGTGCAGAACGACGATGGTGAGCTTGTGACTGTGATCGCGGACGTGGTGGAGACTCCTTCTGGCGATGAAGTGCTTGTTGTGTCGGACCCGGACACGGGTGCGCAGACTGTGGTGGAGGTTCCGTCGGAGGACTCGACGTCTTCGATCTCTGCTTCGGACGAGGACACGACCGTGGTTGTTGCTGAGACGAGCGAGGGCGATGCTCTGACTGTGGTCGCTCCGGAGGAGGTGCCTGCTGGCGTCGACTCGATCCCTGTGGAAGTGCAGAACGACGATGGTGAGCTTGTGACTGTGATCGCGGACGTGGTGGAGACTCCTTCTGGCGATGAAGTGCTTGTTGTGTCGGACCCGGACACGGGTGCGCAGACTGTGGTGGAGGTTCCGTCGGAGGACTCGACGCCTTCGATCTCTGCTTCGGACGAGGACACGACCGTGGTTGTTGCTGAGACGAGCGAGGGCGATGCTCTGACTGTGGTCGCTCCGGAGGAGGTGCCTGCTGGCGTCGACTCGATCCCTGTGGAAGTGCAGAACGACGATGGTGAGCTTGTGACTGTGATCGCGGACGTGGTGGAGACTCCTTCTGGCGATGAAGTGCTTGTTGTGTCGGACCCGGACACGGGTGCGCAGACTGTGGTGGAGGTTCCGTCGGAGGACTCGACGCCTTCGATCTCTGCTTCGGACGAGGACACGACCGTGGTTGTTGCTGAGACGAGCGAGGGCGATGCTCTGACTGTGGTCGCTCCGGAGGAGGTGCCTGCTGGCGTCGACTCGATCCCTGTGGAAGTGCAGAACGACGATGGTGAGCTTGTGACTGTGATCGCGGACGTGGTGGAGACTCCTTCTGGCGATGAAGTGCTTGTTGTGTCGGACCCGGACACGGGTGCTCAGACTGTGGTGGAGGTTCCGTCGGAGGACTCGACGCCTTCGATCTCTGCTTCGGACGAGGACACGACCGTGGTTGTCGCTGAGACGAGCG
Organism: Phytopythium helicoides; assembly: GCA_024867545.1. Lineage (NCBI taxonomy): Eukaryota > Oomycota > Peronosporomycetes > Pythiales > Pythiaceae > Phytopythium > Phytopythium helicoides. The sequence continues at coordinate 1,326,595 of JANFNE010000006.1, read as the reverse complement.
AGGGCGATGCTCTGACTGTGGTCGCTCCGGAGGAGGTGCCTGCTGGCGTCGACTCGATCCCTGTGGAGGTGCAGAACGACGATGGTGAGCTTGTGACTGTGATCGCGGACGTGGTGGAGACTCCTTCTGGCGATGAAGTGCTTGTTGTGTCGGACCCGGACACGGGTGCTCAGACTGTGGTGGAGGTTCCGTCGGAGGACTCGACGCCTTCGATCTCTGCTTCGGACGAGGACACGACCGTGGTTGTTGCTGAGACGAGCGAGGGCGATGCTCTGACTGTGGTCGCTCCGGAGGAGGTGCCTGCTGGCGTCGACTCGATCCCTGTGGAAGTGCAGAACGACGATGGTGATCTTGTGACTGTGATCGCGGACGTGGTGGAGACTCCTTCTGGCGATGAAGTGCTTGTTGTGTCGGACCCGGACACGGGTGCGCAGACTGTGGTGGAGGTTCCGTCGGAGGACTCGACGCCTGCACTCCGCGGATCTGCGAATCAGGAAGTTGTTCAAGTGCAAGATGAAAATGGCGATTTTGTCTCTGTTCTGGCTGACGTTGTCGATTCAGACTCTGACAGCATGATCGTTGACATTCCATACTTGCAAGACTCGGACGAGACAGAAGTCGATGATACTCCGTACCTGCATCAGGATGATTTTATCCCGAGCGATGACACGGACGTGATTGCTGCTACGACAACCGACGGCGATGTGATTCCCGTGATCGTTCCTGAGGATCTGCCTGCTAGCGGCGAGGACGTTGTTGTCCAGGTTCAGAACGACGATGGTGACTTCGTTCCTGTGATCGCTGATGTGGTGGAGTCTCCTACTGGCGAGGATGTGCTTGTTGTTGCGGACCCGGACACGGGTGCTCAGACGATTGTGGAAGTCCCGTCGGACGACTCGACGCCCTTGATCGACATTGGCGCTGATTCAATCCCAAGCGATGACACGGACGTGGTTGCTGCTACGACGACCGACGGCGATGTGATTCCTGTGATTGTTCCTGAGGATCTGCCTGCTAGCGGCGAGGACGTTGTTGTCCAGGTTCAGAACGACGATGGTGACTTCGTTCCTGTGATCGCTGATGTGGTGGAGTCTCCTACCGGCGAGGATGTGCTTGTTGTTGCGGACCCGGACACGGGTGCTCAGACGATTGTGGAAGTCCCGTCGGACGACTCGACGCCCTCGATCGACATTGGCGCTGATTCAATCCCAAGCGATGACACGGACGTGGTTGCTGCTACGACGACCGACGGCGATGTGATTCCTGTGATTGTTCCTGAGGATCTGCCTGCTAGCGGCGAGGACGTTGTTGTCCAGGTTCAGAACGACGATGGTGACTTCGTTCCTGTGATCGCTGATGTGGTGGAGTCTCCTACTGGCGAGGATGTGCTTGTTGTGTCGGACCCGGACACTGGTGCTCAGACTGTTGTGGAGATTCCATCTGACTCGTCTACCGGATACATTCGCAAGTCATCTGTTGAAATCAACGATGAAGAAGTTGTTGAAGTGAAGAATGGTCACGGCGACTTCGTTCCTGTTGTCGCTGACATTGTCTCGTCGACCGATGATAGCGCTGTTGTCTCGATTCCTGATTCTGACGGGGGAGCATTCACCGTGAAGATTTCGGATAGCCAGGCATCGTCCCAAGGTCTTCGTGGATCTGATGTGTCGGAAGTTGTTGCAAACTCGGAGATCGCCGCTACGGTTCCTGACGAGTCGATTCTCTCTGTGCCGACCAGTGATGGCGACAATGTCGATTTGATCGTTCCAGAAGTCCCCGCTGTTGACGGCACAGTGGTCATTGAAATCCAGAACGACGAGGGCGAGTATGTTCCCGAACTAGTCGAGGAGATCTCGACCAGCGACGGCGCCATCCTTCAAATCCCAGACGGCGAGGGTGGCTTCACCCCGATCGAAGTTCCGAGCTCACCAATTGAGTTGGAAACCGAAGCCCCTGTCATCACGGAGGTGTCCACGTCGGAGGGTGAGACCACCATCATTATTCCTGACGTCCCTGCTTTGGACGGTCAGGACGTTGTTCAGGTTGTGACGGATGATGGAATTGAGACTGTTCTGGTGGACTCGACGACAACTGCGGACGGAAATGAGATCCTCGAGATTCCTACTGGCAACGGTGACTTCGCTACTGTGGTCGTGACGCCGGAGCCGGCTGAGCTTCCCCCGATGGCGGAGCACATGACAAAGGAGCAGTTCAAGGAGAGCATTGCCAACTACTACGCCGATCAGATCCAGAGCCTCAAGGACGCTGCTGTGCGCGCCGAACTGGAGAAGTCATCGACGGACAAGGCTCAGGCACTCTTGGACTGCATTGAGGAGGCAGCCGAGAAGTTCGGCTATGACGGCTCCTCGGAGCACTTTACTAGCGCCATCGACTGGGTGGAGCATGTGTGCTGGTCGTCGTAAGCGCGTCCAGCTTGAAGCAATGTGCGAGGACGCTAGGAGTCGCGCTCGTGGTAGCACTGAGCGTGCCTCTATTGCATATGGTGCATATTTCATTCGTGCGTCTTAGTGCATCGCCATGGATGTGTGGTGATCGTCAGGCTAGTCGTTGCTGTTCCTAGGCCAATAGGAAATACAACAAGCATTATGAACTCACAGATTGCGTTTCATGTGCATTTGACACCTGCTGCCTCAAACCCGTGCATCATGACGCCGACTCTCACATGCACAGTGCCAACGAACTCCATTGCTGGCAATCGACTGTTGTCGACAACGGTGTCAACAGCCTTCGTGCTCGGATCGAAATTTAATAATCGAGCAAGCGAGTCTAGTGTCGACGATGGGCGTTCAGCAACTAGTGGCAACTCCAGCAGCCGCTCGCCTGGTGTCATGGGAATCTTGATACTGGCTTGCCCGTCTAAAGTCAGCACCAACTAAGTCATGTTACATTCGCAACGATGCTAGTTGGCGACGAGCGGCTAGCCTTACATGGGTAGGTTCGCTGGAGACTGTCAATACTCATGAGCTGATGAATACAACGCGTCAGCCTATTAAACTGCGGCAGTGAATTGGGAGACAAACGCACTTGGAGTTGAAGGTGAGGCCAGGTAGAAGGGAGGGATTGCGAACTTGCTGGCTGACTCCACACGAGCTGGAGATCGATTGGGTGAGACCACACAGAGTCAAAGGAGTCAATCAATTCCCCAGAAGGTGCTGCAATATCATGAACTTGGGTTCGCCCGCAAGCTTGACCTCTCTCGACCTTCCATTGGCCTCCTCCTGCAGTTTTTCTGTCTTCGTCTCCATTCAATTGCAATCGCCACGAGCAGAAAACACCTGTTGACTTTCGAGACGGCCCGAGTTCGAAGACATCAATCAGCGTCTCGAGTGAGAGCTCGCGTCGCACGTCTCCAAGCTCTGAGGCTCCAATGATCTCAACAGCAACGAAGAGAGAAGGCATGGCAAGGGTCGAGAATGAACTCTATTGATAGTGAAAATCGCTTTGAAGCAACCGAAGACCTTGAAACGCACACATTTTAGTTGCATTGCGGCAAACCGGTGAAGTCGATCTCTGCTGGAATGATCTTCTTGAGCGAATTGTTGATTCCCAACGCATATCGCGGTCGAGATCGATGAAAGTAATTTACTATGAGCCACAGAGGTCGTAGTCTTGAAGGTGAGACGCGAACGTAAGCAAGTAAATTTGTCAAGTCTACACAGGGGACTTCTTCATTTCGGCTCGGCAAAGAAGGCGTTGTATTAATCTGTGATTGATGACATTCAACTGCTGCTGTGGCCAAGCAGTGGAGCATGATCATGCGCGTGGCCGATTTCGTTGACTGACCTGCTGTTTCTTCCTGTGGATTGAGGAGCATTGGTTGCTCTCGACCCAGTCAGCAGACCCGACTGCTCGTCGTGTGGTTCGACTTGACTGCTGGTACTATGGATCTCAACATGAGTAGTCGAGGCTTCTTCTCCGAGATCAGCACCCGCTTCGTACAAATCGTCTTCGTCGTCGTCGTTGAGACCTGCACCAGTCCACATGGCACGAAAGTCGCTGCCGTGTTGCCTTGAAGCAATGACTAGAGTACCAACAGTTGATGGCACAAGGTACATGAGCGCAGGCTGACCCATTTCCATGACTGTAACAGCCACATTGGCCATTGCTAGACCCACGCCGTAGCCGATGCTTGTTTTCCTGAAGTAGTTTGTACCACCGACTGTTTTGGGGGCGTAGTCAAACCGCAGTGCAAACGAGAGCACCATTCCAGGGAGGATTATGTCACCAAGTCCCAGCATGCTTTCTCCCTTCAGCCACGTCAGGATGCGCGGTAGAATGAGCAGCATTGGCATCGGGTCAGGTTCGATGCAAGCAGCAATCTCGGTAGGATACCGTTCGCAGTAGTCGATCCCCGGGTAATTACGACGCGTGTATGCTGCAGGACCTCCCGTAGCAACATCCTCCATCACACTGCGACCAAATACGAGTGGTGAGATGAAGACGAAGAAAATGTCGTAGCAAAAGGCGAGGGAAAGTAGCACAGTAGCCACTTTGAGATTTGGTAGCTGTACTGTCCGAAGGAAGATGAAGCAGAGAACGACGCCCATCATATCTTGCACTGGCCACCATGTCCGTCGATGCAAATACCAGCCGATCGCGAGCGCTGCGCTAGGGACTAATCCAGCCAGTTCAGCCATCGGCACTGGTTCATCAACTAGAAAAGACAACGGGAATGGCAGAATCAATTGTCTCGACGCAATGGCCGGAACAAATGTGTAGAGCGCTGGGGCTATTACAACTTGAGTAAGAGCAGCAGCCCCAGCAACAGCAAAGAGTCCAGGGACGAGCACGGTGACGCCGGCTTTCACATAAAACAGAACCGTCAGGAAGACACCAGCGAACACGATAAACCCGACGGCATGACGAGTATCGAGTTCCCATGTCTCCTCAATTCTTTCATCGGAGGATGCAGATGAACGACGGCGACGGCGACGATGTCCACGTGGTTTGGATTCTTCGTGTCCACTAGCGTCTCCATGTTCTGTGTCTTCATGTTGCTCCTTGCGTCGCTTCCAGGCTTGACGCTCACGGCTAGCTGAATAATAGGCTGCTCCAACTGCAGTTGCTACTCCAAGAACCCACAATAAGATTGACGCAGTATCAAACAGAGGAACTTCGCGCCGGAAAGTACGCATCAACAACGACGGGTAGCTAGATAGTGCTCGATCAAGCAGGCGTCCATCTCGAACTGTCATGTACACCACCGGGATCGACACATTAGCCGACTGGGAACGATTTCCTCCACCCATTATGAGGTAGGTATCCCACATGCAGCACACCTGGTGCTCGATCCGCTCAGCGGTCTCACGTGTCTTGTCAGTCAGCACACACGTCCTAGATTCACATCGCGGATTTGTGCTACAGATATCCGAGTCTGTCTTCCACTTAGGCGAAACAAGTTCGGCCACGTATGCCTCACCCCGCGCGCAGTCGAACTCGAATGGCGGGAGCGCGATTTGTTCAAGCTCTGCTGACTCGTTTGAGTGTGCCTTGCGATCATGAATGGCCTCATATATCGCCTCTTTCGATCCTCGAATAACAAGTCCCCTTGCTCCTGCGCTCTCAGCAGCTCTCGCCTTTTGTAGAAAGGAGCAGTTCCCTCGGTCCACCATCACGACCGTGGTCAAGTTCTTCGGGGCTGCCGCCACGTTCCTCCCACTCCTCTGCAGATGGCCACTGTGTTGGCTCGTGTGCGTCGAAGTCGTCGCCATCGAAGCATCTACTAGAGTAGGAACCGTGTACGGCTCACAGCCGAACCTGTTGCTCGGATCTTCTTGATGCAGCGAGTACACGTGCTTCCACCTCGAGTTGTACTGCTCCGGCAGCGCCACTCCCCATCCAGCTACAGAGCTTGGAGCGCAAAGCAAATCCGCGAACTGAGGCGCTCCACCTGGAACCGAAAGCGCCACGACGCCTGTAGGCGTCACCGCGGCCGCGTTGGGCAGCGAAAACGCCGCAACAAGCCACAGACGCCGCAACATGCACGCCGTTCGTTCGTTCGTTCGTCTCGTGGGCTGTGCTGAGCCACAAGAGGCGCCAAATGGCTCGATCGAGAGCTGGAGAGGCCACGCGTGCGCTGGGGACGATCGATATAGATCGAGAGTCCGCGCTATTCGTGGAGCGAGCGCTCAAGATCGCCTCTGGTGACAAGCAGCCTGGTGACGCTTGGTGACGATCTCAAAATGGAGAGATTCCGTCGCTGATATTGACTACCAGATAGTCAAGTGGTTATGAGCTTCTCTTGCAGGCAATTGATTTTTAGAAGCACTTGGGCACCATTTGACGTTGAAGTGGGCAGCACAAGAGGGAATTATTACATTTCGTATGATCAGCGACAGCTTCTCTGCATCGGTCGTGCCCTGCTCAAGAACAGCAAAATCGTCGTGCTGGACGAGGCCACTGCCAACGTCGACACAGCGACCGACAGCCTGATCCAGGTCACCATCAAGGAAACATTCGTGAGCAAGACCGTGCTGATCATTGCACACCGTATCAACACTATCATGCATTGCAACAAGATCGCAGTCATGGACGCCGGTCGTGTGGCCGAGTTCGGATCTCCGACCGCTCTCTTGGCGGACCCAGACTCCATCTTCGCATCGCTGGCCAAACGGTCAGGACACAAGTGAAGCGAGATCTAGGACCAGCAATATACATTTTGTAGCTCTTTCGTCTGACTTGCTTGATGTGACGCTGGAGAGGCAAGCAGCATCTTGACAAGCCAAAACACAAATTCATTCCCATGACAACTCGCTACGAATGCGAGCCACTCCACCCGCAGCACACGCACGCATGAACACACCTACGCTTAGACCTTCGACAAGGTGTCTACAGTACCTACACCGGAGTCAGCACCTGGTTGTAGCCGTCGACCTTGCCCACCTCAGCGTCCACGTCGCGGTCCTTTCCACCAACGACCGAGCGAGCCTTGGTCGAGTCGAAGAGTGCCTCGATGTCCTCGAGCAGCAGTCCCTTGGTCTCCGGACACAGGTAGTACACGAATACACCCGAGACGACGCAGGTGCCGCAGAAGAGGAAGAAGACGCCGTTGATGTTGAGCGAGGGGAAGAGCTTGACGACCCACGTCATGCAGGTGCCCGTGACCCAGTTGGCCATGGTGGAGAGCGACACGGCCTTGGCGCGCACATTGAGCGGGAAGATCTCGGCCGGGTAGATCCAGCAGACGGGTCCCCACGAGATGGCGAAGTTGAAGATGAAGAACGAGGTGCCGACGATGATGATATAGCCCGCCGTCTTGGAACAGCCAGAGTCGTCCGTGTTGCCATCGCAGCCGACCGTGAAGGTGATCCCGGAGAGTACATGGCCCAGCACCATGCCGACGGCTCCCAACAGCAGCAGCTGGCGACGTCCGCACGTGTCGACCCAACGCATGGCCGGGATGGTGCTGGTGAAGTTGACAATCGACAAGATGAGCACCGAGAGGATGCCATCCCCCACGACGTCCTTGAAGATGAGTCCTCCGTAGGTGAACATGGGGTTGATCCCCGTGGCCTGCTGCAGCACCTGCAGACCCATGGCGATGAGCACGCGCTTGAGGATCAGCGGCTGCAGCAGCTCGCTCCAGCCAGCGGGTTCACCCTCGGCTGCGATCTGGTCGCCGATCGCCTGCAGCTCGCGGTGCACGTTCTCGGTTTGGCGTAAGCGCTGTAGCTCGACGAGCGCGGCGTCCTTGCCCTTGCGCTGGTACGTCCATCGTGGACTCTCGGGAACGAAGAAGATGCCGAGCATGACGATGATGGGAGCCGCCATGGCCACGCCGTTCGTCACGCGCCAGCCGTGCGCGTCGTCCTCGACGATGAGGTTGACGATGTTGGCGAGCAGCAGACCCGTGACGATGGTCATCTGCATGAACCCCGAGAGGAAGCCGCGCAGCTCCTTGGGAGCCATCTCGGCGCCGAAAATGGGCAACGAGAAGGACGAGTTGCCGACGCCGACGCCCTGGATGACGCGCGCCACCAGCAGCGAGCCGTGCGCCTGCGACGCGTTGAAGCAGACCCACGAGGTGCCGATGCAGAAGAGGAAGCCAGCCGTGAAGATGGTCACGCGGCGACCGAACTTGTCTGCGATGAAGCCTCCGAAGAGCGCACCGAAGATGCAGCCAATGTTGTACGTCATGTTGTACCAGAGCGTGAAGTCGAGCCAGCGCGTGGGGAGCAGCGCCGATGACGCCGTGCAGTTGGCCTCGGTGTGTCCGTACCACCCGATGCAGTAGTCGTTGAGGAAGGACTTCATGACGAGCACGCCTCCTGTGACGCCCTGGTCGTAGCCGAAGAAGAGGCCTCCGAGCGACGCGAAGACGCAGACGATGATGGCGTAGGTGCGTGTTCCTTCGGTTGGGAGTTCATCGTCCTTGTTGCTGTGGTGGGCTGTGATGGGAGCTCCGCCAGCCATAGTAGTAGTGGTTGTTGTAGTTGTTGTGTGGGTGTGGTAGTGGTGTTGGTGGTGAAGGTGGTGTAGGTAGTAGGTTTGAGTTTGTTGGTAGAGTGAAGTAGGGTGTCTGGGGTGAGCTCGAGTGGAGTGGAGTAACTTGGGGTTTGTCTGAGAAGATTGGAAATGATCTGTGGGGCAGACTACGCTGTTCAGAGGTCACGATCTATAAGAGCATGTTACTGGAATTCGTGATACGAGAACGCTGGACGCTGAAGACAGCAGCAGGATAGGTGATCCGATCAAGCGCCGCCTTCTGCTCGAGGACGGCTGGTGTTCGGGTTGCAGTTGGTGGTGCTGCTTGATTGTTTGATGCCAGCTGATCTTCGTTTTTCACTATTCGAAAGAGTGCAGCTGATACTTTTCTGCTTGGCACCTCCCATGGTAATCACCTGTTTCTGAAGTTTCAGGACAACATTTTGAACTTCAACGTGCTAGAGACCAATGGTCGGTGGCAATCGGCTCAAACTTGATACCGCCAGAAGGTCGCATGTGGCGGATAAATCAAGCGAGACGAGCAAAACTGCAACCCGAACGTCTCCGTCACTTCAAGACGCAGTCCAGCTCTCTCTGGCATCTCGTCCTCTTCTCGGCAGAACGAGCCGACAGGTCTTCACTACTTGAGTCGACCTGCTATCTCTCCACAGCTCACATCCAATCTTCTCAGACAAACCCCAAGCTACTCCACTCCACTCGAGCTCACCCCAGACACCCTCCTTCACTCTACCAACAAACCCAAACCTACTACCTACACCACCTTCACCACCAACACCACTACCACACCCACACAACAACTACAACAACCACTACTACTATGGCTGGCGGAGCTCCCATCACAGCCCACCACAGCAACAAGGACGATGAACTCCCAACCGAAGGAACACGCACCTACGCCATCATCGTCTGCGTCTTCGCGTCGCTCGGAGGCCTCTTCTTCGGCTACGACCAGGGCGTCACAGGAGGCGTGCTCGTCATGAAGTCCTTCCTCAACGACTACTGCATCGGGTGGTACGGACACACCGAGGCCAACTGCACGGCGTCATCGGCGCTGCTCCCCACGCGCTGGCTCGACTTCACGCTCTGGTACAACATGACGTACAACATTGGCTGCATCTTCGGTGCGCTCTTCGGAGGCTTCATCGCAGACAAGTTCGGTCGCCGCGTGACCATCTTCACGGCTGGCTTCCTCTTCTGCATCGGCACCTCGTGGGTCTGCTTCAACGCGTCGCAGGCGCACGGCTCGCTGCTGGTGGCGCGCGTCATCCAGGGCGTCGGCGTCGGCAACTCGTCCTTCTCGTTGCCCATTTTCGGCGCCGAGATGGCTCCCAAGGAGCTGCGCGGCTTCCTCTCGGGGTTCATGCAGATGACCATCGTCACGGGTCTGCTGCTCGCCAACATCGTCAACCTCATCGTCGAGGACGACGCGCACGGCTGGCGCGTGACGAACGGCGTGGCCATGGCGGCTCCCATCATCGTCATGCTCGGCATCTTCTTCGTTCCCGAGAGTCCACGATGGACGTACCAGCGCAAGGGCAAGGACGCCGCGCTCGTCGAGCTACAGCGCTTACGCCAAACCGAGAACGTGCACCGCGAGCTGCAGGCGATCGGCGACCAGATCGCAGCCGAGGGTGAACCCGCTGGCTGGAGCGAGCTGCTGCAGCCGCTGATCCTCAAGCGCGTGCTCATCGCCATGGGTCTGCAGGTGCTGCAGCAGGCCACGGGGATCAACCCCATGTTCACCTACGGAGGACTCATCTTCAAGGACGTCGTGGGGGATGGCATCCTCTCGGTGCTCATCTTGTCGATTGTCAACTTCACCAGCACCATCCCGGCCATGCGTTGGGTCGACACGTGCGGACGTCGCCAGCTGCTGCTGTTGGGAGCCGTCGGCATGGTGCTGGGCCATGTACTCTCCGGGATCACCTTCACGGTCGGCTGCGATGGCAACACGGACGACTCTGGCTGTTCCAAGACGGCGGGCTATATCATCATCGTCGGCACCTCGTTCTTCATCTTCAACTTCGCCATCTCGTGGGGACCCGTCTGCTGGATCTACCCGGCCGAGATCTTCCCGCTCAATGTGCGCGCCAAGGCCGTGTCGCTCTCCACCATGGCCAACTGGGTCACGGGCACCTGCATGACGTGGGTCGTCAAGCTCTTCCCCTCGCTCAACATCAACGGCGTCTTCTTCCTCTTCTGCGGCACCTGCGTCGTCTCGGGTGTATTCGTGTACTACCTGTGTCCGGAGACCAAGGGACTGCTGCTCGAGGACATCGAGGCACTCTTCGACTCGACCAAGGCTCGCTCGGTCGTTGGTGGAAAGGACCGCGACGTGGACGCTGAGGTGGGCAAGGTCGACGGCTACAACCAGGTGCTGACTCCGGTGTAGGTACTGTAGACACCTTGTCGAAGGTCTAAGCGTAGGTGTGTTCATGCGTGCGTGTGCTGCGGGTGGAGTGGCTCGCATTCGTAGCGAGTTGTCATGGGAATGAATGTGTGTTTTTGATTGTCAAGATGCTGCTTGCCTCTCCATGGTCAAGCTGTCTGCCATGTGAAAACCTCGGAGCACCGACCTGATGGCTGCGTTCGTGGCCTCCCAAATGCGTCGAGGCCTTCTCGTAGCAAAACCACTAAGTCCTGTGGGATTTTTTGCGTCGCAGCTTCGTGAATCACGAATCGTGATACTGTTGTCGTCGTCCCCTGGAATCCGCAATTCCAAACAAAAAGCGCTCTAAACGGCCCCACCGATACCCGACACCCCCACAAGCCGACGTCAGCGGCTCTCGCATTGAAGCGGCGCCTGTCGCCATGGCCGCGCTGGCGCGCGTGGGCTTCTTCTGCGCGCTCTTCTCGGCGCAGTGCTGCGTGTCGGTGCTCGGCAACATCTCGCGCGACGCCATCTTCCTGCGCAGCTTCCGCGCGTCCAGCGTCGCGGCGCTCACGCTCGCGCTCTCGCTCTCCTCGGCCTACGCGCTCTCGTTCGCCAACGCGCAGCTCTCGCGCCTCGCGCAGCGCCGCGCGTCCCCGGGCGTCGTCTACGCGCTGCCTCCCGCCGTGATCGGCGCCAGCCTGGCCGCGCTCGCGCTGCTGTCGCTCGCGGCGCCGTGGGCCGCGAGGGGTGTGGCCGTCGCCATCTACACGAGCGTCGAGATCGCTGCGCAGCTGCTCACGCAGCAGTTCTGGGACCTTTGCGCCAAGGCCTTCGACGTCTCCGAGTCCAAAAAGTTCTTCGGATTCATCACGTTCGGATCCACGTTCGGCAGCCTGCTCGCCAGCTTCGTCGTGCTCCCCCTACTGCAGAGCTACGAGCTACCGACCGAGTTTAATCTGCTCGTTGCAGCGGCCATACTCTTTGTGATTGCAGCCACACTCTTTCTCACAGCGCACTACTTTGCGCCGAATGCGGGGGCCAACAGCGTTGATGTAGCTGCCACCAAGAGCGCGGCTCGAAAATCCAAACAGAAAGGAGGGACTGAGAACGAAGGAGCGACGTCTTCTGCAATCATATCCGAGATTCAAGCCCGCACGTATCTCAAGCATATTTGCTTTTTCGACCTTCTTGCAACTGTCATCCGTGTGCTTGTCGACAACACGACGCTGTCGATCCTGTCGCTTCAAGACGAAAACGAAGTCAAGGCATCTCTCACAAGAATCAACGGCGTGCAGAGCTTTCTCATGATTCCCATGCAACTCGCGTCAGGGCCATTCTTCACCCACTTTGGCGTCATGTATGGCATTGCCACGCTCCCTGTGACAGTTTTCCTGTTTGGTGTTTGTACGCTCGCCCCCAGTGTACGCCGTGCTATTGAATTTACTGTGTATTGCCCTGTCTAACATTCGTCTCACACTTGCAGGCGCAATCCGTGAACTCGGTCATACTGACCCGGGCTTTGTACAACGCGATTTCTCTCTCCATTTTCAACCCCGCGAGAGAGCTCTTGTGGCTGCCTTTTGACGGAGCTGCTCGCTCCCGCTTGAAAAATTTTGTGTGCGGACCATTTCGGTCGCTGTCACGCATTGTTGGGGCCGTGCTTTCAATGACGCTCACTAGCGCTGTTGCTGTGCAATTGTTTGGAAGCTCCTCCATGAGGTACACTCTCGAAATTGTGAGTATTATTATTGACTGCGACTAACGATCACGCTTCTATTGCAAATCTTAGCATCCTTATGAGTGTTGCCTCGATTGCCTGGTTTGCCGATGCCATAGCTGCGAGAAAATCCTACGCTTCCGAGTTTTATGCATCACTGCGCCAAGGGTATTTGGATCTTACTTCACCACTCATTGACTTTACTCCGGACCAGGTTCTTTGAAGCACATTGCTCCCAGTTGATATCGAATGACAACTAACAGCTTGCTGTTTGATGTAGATTGTACTTGTGAAAGAGACACTAGTAAATGGCGCTCAACATCAAGCAAACTTTGTACTCAGCCAGCTTTCATATGACCATATTGGATTGTTTTCCAAGGTGCGGATTGATCATTTAGTGGTGACTCTGGTTTAGGTTTTACTCACGACTATTGATGGAACTAGGAACTTCGGACGCTATTCTACAAGAAAGCTCGCGATGGTGCTGCTCTAACACCTCTCCACACCAAACTCCGACTCTTGAGTCTGCACACAGCTGCAAAGCGACAGTTTGTTCTTCAGGCACAAGGCTCATATCTAGCTCCAGACGAGAGCTCCTACCCGACAGGTGTCTTCAACACTATGGATTTGATGATGATGGTCAATGACAAATCCGTGTCCACACCTCGGCAACTAAGAGTCGCAGCAATTCTGGCATGTGGCTACGAAAAGCTGAACACTGATTCAGATCTTTGTTCGGCAATGCTCCGGAAGCTGATTCAAAGCGACGAAGACAAGTCGATAGTGGTATGCGCCGCCGTTGCGCTCCTTCGGTTGTCGGACTGGATGGACGAAGAGGCCAACCTTATCTTGCAGAAACTACTGCACGAAGAAATGGTACGAGAAATCCATACTTTATTCCATATAAATCTTGTACTCACTTGATTCCCTTTGCAGGAGTTGGAGTCTCGAGTGATGGGGCTTCGAATTGTTGGGAAAGAGCTACCAGAACTGTTAGGGGATGGATACTTGGTGTACTTGCTTCACCACTCCTCTCCACTGATCGTCCAAGCTGCTGTTGAGTGCTGTTCCAACAGCGCTCGCAACTCCAGGATGCTTATTCCAGCACTCCTCAAACATCTTCCAAACACTGTGCTGCGTCCTCATGTCGTCGAAGCCCTAAAATGGTTCGACTCAAATGACTTGTGGGAAGCCCTCTGTCAGTACACCGAAGCCGCGGTCTGCTCATCGGATGGTCCAACCAACACCAGATTGCTGCCAGGAGGAATTCGCGATACCAGTGGTGCTTTAAGCGGAGCGCTGAAGGTTATCGAGACTGGGAGCTTCCCATTTGAGAACAAACTTGAGTTGCTGCTCCACCTGGTTGATACGCTCATTGTCGGCTCAAAGTCGACAGCTTCAGATGATGATGATCCGGTTGAAGATCTAGATATATTGCAGTTCCTGTTTGGAAAAGACGGTGCGATTGAAGAGCTGGTGGTGGATGGACTCATCAAGCTGGTAAGTGGTTATGAGGATATGATGGAGATTCGCCGAGTCAAGCTGACAGACGCTTGATAGGTTGCAGGAACCGACGATAAAACACTTCAGTCCAACGCACAGCTCATGGATCCGTTGCATCATGCGCTTACTATTAAAATCCGAGAAGCCTATCAAATGCGGCACGTATTGGAGCTATTCACCGAGATTTGCCCGCGTACAGCTGCGAATATCGAAGAGACGTCTCCACTCCTTCTCCAGCATGTTGAACACGGCCTAAAAGATGCGACTCGAGTGCTTCTCAAGCTTTTATCCATTGGATTCCCAAAAGAGTTCAATGTCAGCGTCATCCTCGAGGGTCTCGAATCCGATTTGGGGCAAGTCCATGCAGCCATACAGGTGGGACTAAAACGCTTGCTTTAGGCCGATTTCGTTCGTTAACGTTTATGATACCTTTTTTTTCTTGAGCAGGAAGTCTTAGAGAACCTGCTACCATCAACGTACAAGGGACTCGTGCTTCCTCTTCTCTTCCCGAAAGCATCATCAAAGGCTAACACGAAGGTATTTGATAACACTGATTTTTATTTTTTCTAACTGGATACTCACTCCAACCGTCATTGTAGATGACAAAGAAAGTCGCCATCTTCTTCGGAAGCAAAACGGGAGTGGATGTGCTATTGGACACTATGAAGCATCAGTCTTCTGATTTGGAGCTAGCATCACTTGCACTTCAGTATTTTCTTCACATTGCTGCTGACCACTCGGACCATCTCGACGAGGCAAGACAGCATATTTTTGAGAAGGAAATCATCCCGCTCTTGCTCAAGGACGATTTGACCAAGGAACTTCTCGTCGAGACTCGACATAGGTTTGTGGACGTTGTCCTTTTGTATTCTTACTCATTATCCTGACTTTTGAGCTCTGGATAATCGCAGTCGAGCGGAGGTGCTACCGTACGAGTCTCTCTCAGAGCTTGAAGTCGTTGATCCGCCCCTCATCTCCCGTATTGCTGTAAGTGCTCACATGTATTGGTGTGGCCGTTCAAGTTCCTAACAATTTCTCGATTTTCTAGATCTCCAACTGTCTGCGCGTGTCCTCGTTATTTGAGAATGTGTGTGCAATTAGTATTCTGCGAGTTCTGTCTCATCATTTCGTGCCAGTCAAGATTGAAGAAGGCGAGACATTCGTCACTGAAGGCGCACTCGGTTTGTACAGCTCCGTTTTGAGTATCACATGCATCTTACTGACTTGCTAATTGATTGATTTTGTGCGCACCAAAACAGCGACTGCAATGTTCATTGTTGCCACGGGCAAGATCCAGCTGCACAAAGAGCGTCGGATTTTGGCAGAGCTGGGCTTTGGATCGTGCGTTGGACAAGCAGCGCTGCTCCAATTTAGCCAGCACGCCGGTACCCACATTGCGTCGGCCACAGCAGTATCGAGCAGCATCGTGCTCAGCATTTCACGGACCAGCCTTGACACGCTAATGAAGGAAATGCCGCGAATCTCGAAGGGTGTCTTGAACGCTGTCGCGTCGTCGCTGCGATGGCTATACTATGAGGTATGATGCAGGTATATTGTTTGGGCCGAGCTCGGGAACGATTCTGACAGAATATTCTCTTGTTATACAGCCCTTGCGCGCGATCGCCCAGTCTGGGAGTCTACCTCGTCGTGATCGCTCTTCTTCGTTCCATGCTTTTGGAGAATCACTGGACTCGGATGACACACACCCCATTGTCAGTCTTACAAACTCGTTGACGTCGAACATCAAGGCTGCACTATCGGTGGACCGAGCCGCCAAATCGTTTTTGTACAATGTTGGGCGTTCACGGTCTTCGATCCCTTTGTCTGCCCCCGGTTCTGGGCGTAGGAACCGAAGCTTAAGTGGGTCGACGACTCCTGCCGGAAGCTTCCGCGGGAGCCCACAATCTCTGTCGCGAGTTATGCTCGGACTGTCTAACACTGCGGACTACACTAACTTCGAGAAATGCATCCACTTGAAGGGGTCGCAACTCATGAAGAACCTGGAAGACGACAAGGTTTCACTGGTAGCACAAATTTCTCATGTTGTCATGCTGAACCATGGAGACGTTTTGTACACGGCAAATTCCGAGGCCGACGCAGTGTACGTCGTAATCGAAGGGACGATCGCAATTACCACTCCCAGTGATGATGCTACCAGCAACGCCGGGGATGCTGTGTCAGAGATGCGAGAGGGTGATTGCTTCGGTGAAGAGGTGAGTCATTTTGCGGGACACCTAATTCAATTCGCCGTCATGCTTACTTTTTTCTTGTGAACAGTCATTCGTCGCGTCGACGAAAATGCATGGGACAGCCACATCTGTCGGCCGCTCGACTCTTTTTGAGATCACGACGAAGGAACTCGTGGACCTCAGTGAATCACACCACGACATCATGCACCACGTATTGGCGTGGCTGGCGCAAAAGCTGGCAAAGTCTACCGAAACCATGGTCGCGCCGCTGTTGTCTCCAGTGTCTCGCCCTTCCCCGCCGATGTGGGACGACGAGGATTTCGGAAAGCCAATGCTGAAGTCGCGAGTTCCAAAGTGGAGAGCAGAGTCCGACTAGAAAAGGAGGTAGCTTCGAAGGTAGAGCTTCTCTTTTGATCCATATCGTTTGCATTCCCCTCGTAGAGAAATAGAGGTGTAATCCTACATAGCACACTGCGTCCTGCGAGTTTGCAACGACCTGCTATGGAGCGTCAAATTGCCCCAAGTACAGCTCATCATAGATGGGCAAGGTCGTCACCAGATACTGCAGAAGCTCTACCGTTGGATCACAGTCGAACTGCACGTCGAAGGCGGCGGCACCAACAATAAGCAGCTTGACTCCAGCATCCGTTGCAGTGAATTGAACGCCGATCACCAAGTCGTTGGCTGTGTCGACTTGTAACGGGGGCAAGCTAATATTTGTTAGCGGGATATTTGGAGGGGAGTTGGGCTGAAGCGGGCTGTCTTTGGCTGCGTTCTTGTCTCCAACCAGAGTGAGGTAGCTATCGTGAACGCTCTCAATCGATATCTGCCACCCATTCGATTCGCGACTGCTGCAGTCATCCAGGCAACCCACTGTGGTTACAGAGCATGGAGCACAACTCGTCGTGAGTTGGAATACCTGTCGCCATAAACATCGAGTTTCTTCGCCGTGTTCCAGTACCGAGTCCTGGATGATCGGAGCAAACGTCCGTAGTACTTCGTCGCAAACCACGGTTCTCCACATTTCGTTTGCCATCTTGTCGATCTGCTCAAGCGATACAGTCGAGTAGATGCGTTCGCACCGAAAGATAGTCGTCTTGTCTATCATGGATCCGGTCGCGACGTGCCAATTGCGGGACTCGAGTTGAAGAGGGAAGGCTCTCTGTGCCGTCGCGTAGCTCCTCAATATCCGGGACGCTCGCTTGCTCGCTCTCGCGCTGACAACCTTAAGGCGCTCTGCGACGACAAATTGCGGCAGCTGCTGGTCTGTTTTGCTGCGTCGCCATGCGTCCACGTACGACAGCGTGGTGTCCGTGTGTACCTCGTCCTTGGTCTTGACCGACTGGGCCTTTGCCTCCTGCTCCTGTCCATCTTGCCCAATCCCGTCCCCCAAGCGGTCCTTCACGACGCCGTGCCGCTGCATCATTGCGCGACCTCTAGCACCAGGCCTGTCCTTCTCCTCTTCATCGCTGGAGCTCGCCATCTCCAGCAGCGGCGCCGACACCATGAGCGCGTTGACGCGCTGCATCCAGGCCTTGTGCACCTCGAGCTTCTCAGCCAGCCCGAGTGCACGGCGCTTCATGGCCAGACACTCGCTGGCGACCTCGAGCGCCTCTCGCTGCCTGTCGTCCTGCACGCTCTGCACCTCCCGGCGCGCGCGCTCCAGCTCGCTCTCCGTGGCCGCGATGCGCCGCTCGAGCGCGTCCGGCTCGGCCCTGGAGCGCTTGCGCGGCTGCTGCGCGGCCTCCGAGCGCTCTAGCGGCGCTGCCAGCAGTCCCTCGACGGCCATGCGCTCCCTGGCGCCAACGCGGCGCTCCATGGCGAGCTCATCTGGCCGCGGTCGACGGTTGGCACCCCCGGGTGGGGGGAGGGAAACCTGCCATAATGGATACGGCGGGCGTTGGGCGGGAGGGAAACGAGCCATCTCCAGTCGCGAGGCGACCTGCGAGACCCGATGTTGCCGCCGCCAGTCGAGCGTTGCCGCACTCGAGAAAGTGCGACGAGAGAAGCATGGACGCCGCGGCGCTCGGCGAGTTCGAGATGGCCGTGCTGTGCGCGTTCCAGTACGCGGGCGCGAGCGCGGCCGACAGCCAGGCGCAGGCGCTCAAGCGGCAGGCGGAGCAGCTGTGCGCGGCCGTCAAGGCGCGCGCCGACGGCTGGCAGCTCGCGCTCGCGCTCTTCCAGCGCTCCGAGCACCAGGAGGCCAAGTTCTACGCGCTGCAGTTCCTGCAGGAGGCGGTGGCCAAGGGCGCAGACCACGCAGTCGCGGCCGACGTGCGCGCGCAGCTGCTCGCGTGGCTGCACCAGAACGTGGCATTCGTGGAGACCAAGGCGCCGTACCTCAAGACCAAGCTCGCCGTGCTCGTCACGCTGCTCATCAAGCGCGACTACCCGGACCGATGGCCCTCGGCCTTCTCGGACCTCATGGCACTGCTGCCCAAGGGTGCGTCCATGGTCGAGATGTACTTCCGCATACTGCTCGCCATCAACGAGGAGATCGTCGAGTTCGACCCGCAGCGCTCCCAGCAGGAGGCCAACGCCAACATGCGCATCAAGGACGCCATGAGAGAGACCACCGTCATGGCAGAGACCTTCGACGCCATCTACAACGTGCTGGTCAACTGCGACGTAAGCGCCGTCATGGGACAGCTCAGCTACAGCGCTCTTGAGACGCTCAAGCGGTATATCAGCTGGGTTGACATTGGACTGGTCGTCAACGATCGGATCCTGCCGCTTATATTCAAGATGCTGCGCGAAAGCGAGTCGCTGCGCTGTCCTGCTGCCAACTGCCTGTTCGAGATCATTGACAAGGGAATGACTCCTTATAAGAAGCTCGCAATGCTGCAGCAACTGCAAGTCTTGGATCTGATCGCGTCGCTTCCTATTCAGGACGACGATGAGTTTGCCGAAGAGATCGGTGAGGTCATTAACGGAATCGGACTCGAGCTCGTTGAGTGCATTGATACGTTCCGCCATGAGCAGCAGCACGATGTGTTTGTCGCTGCTAGCACCATGCTGCAACAGCTCATGCCTTTTGTGTGGGCTCTTTTTGCCCATGACTCGAAAGATGTGTCAGAAGAGGTTTTTGAGATTGTCAATGCAGTCGGTACGCTCATTCGTGTTGAGTCGGCCACCACCAACGCTCACAATGGAGGTTTCGAAGAAGTGTTCAAGCCATCGCAGTACATCCCACAGATTCTTCATGGCATCTACCGGCAGACGCGATACCCTGAAGACTCGGACTCGGACGCAGCTGAATTCGAAGAGTTCCGCCGAAGTCTGTACAAGATCTACGTCAACATTACGCGAAATCGCCCCCAAGAGACCCTCAATTTTCTGACTACTGTCTTCACGCAAGTGCTGCCAGCACAATTTGCAGAGTGCGACCCTCGCGATCTTGAGTCATTCTTGTCACTCGTCTACCGATTCAAGGAAGGACTCGCGTCGCTGAAAGTCGCAAACAGCTACGACGAGCCGAATAGTCCGCTTTTTGAAATGGTCGTCGAGATCCACCGTCGAATGCTTTCTGCGTCTACTCTAGGAAGTGCACCACTCCACCCGTCCGTGCTTCTCACGTACTATGACCTTGCTGTTCGATACAGCAGGGTGCTTCAGAATCAGCCAGAGTTGATTCCAGCGGTGCTGGAAATGATGTTCGGCTCCAGCGGTCTAACCAACCCTGCGGGAAATGTGCGTTCCCGCGTCTGCTATTTATGCCTTCGCCTTGTCAAGGCGATCGGCGCATCGGTTCATCCCCATGTATCCACACTACTCCAAGCCCTTCAACCACGACTGAGAATTCCGAACGAGACGGAAGCTATTGCTCGCCAGCATGACCCGGCATTCCTTGCCTATGATGATCAGCTATACTTGTTTGAGCTGGCGGGACAAGTTATTGCTTCACTGGCTCCATCGACATCGTCGCCAGATCTGGATATTATGGAGGTCAAGTACCAATTTACAGTTGCTGTACTGACGCCGCTTCTCCAGTCCCTGAATGTTACCCTGGCAGCTGCCGAGTCTGCATCGACAGCAGAAGCTATTGAGGACATCTCAGACCGCTCCGCTAATCTACTAAACGCAACTGCCCACGTTTTGAAGGCTTTCAAGGGAACAAGCTGTATGAACAATCACCAGGAAACCTTCACACAAGTGCTAAATGCAGCTGCCGTCGTCCTGCAGACTCTAGGCGCTCGCCATGCCCGTGTTCGATCAAAGGTGATTTTCACACTGCATCGTCTGACGACGGTGCTCGACTCGGAGCACTTTCTGGGCAATATCTCGGCCCCTCTGCAACAGCTCATGATGAGTTGTGAGTCGAGCGACGCTCTCGAGACAGTGCAGCTTCTGGACCAGCTTATTATCAAGCACAAGGACGCGATGTTTGGCTTCTTCGACGAGACTGTGATGCCATTTGTGCAGCATATTTATGGATTAATGCCTGCTCGCTCAGATGCTGGAGCTGCCGCTGCCAGCAGTACAACGGCGTCGACTACGAAGGATGCACCGCAGCTCGAGCGCGAAGCACTTCAGAAGTATCTTTTCACATTTTTGCTCCATGTGGTTTCGCACCGCCTCGATGGCGTGTTTGTAAGTTCACGGAATGTTCCACAACTGGAGAGCCTACTCCTCCTCGTACTCGAGGGATGCATGGATGTCGAGGACGCAAATATCAACCGTGCTTGTTTCTCGATCACTCAAGAATTGATGTCCAAGTGGGTGCTGGCACCGACCACAGGCACAACGACCGAAGGCGCGGCAGCTCCTGCGTCTTCTACAGCACTTACGCCTGAGGTTCGAGCAGCGTTCATCGAACTCGTCGTTCGGAGATTCTCACCTGCCATGTTCACTCTGACCCGCAAGTCGCACTTTGATGTGAACGACGTGCAGTGTGCAGCTGTGATCAAGGAGATAGCGGCGCTGCAAGAGGTGTCTGTCAAGGCTCTCGGCCACGAGTACCTGACTTTCCTGAGCGAGATGCTGGTCTCGTCCATGGGCTGTCCGCCGGAACTTGCGGCCACGTACTTGGAGCAAGTGGCCACTGCTGACCGCAAGGTCATTGGGAGTGCCTTCAAGGCGCTAGTGAGTCGAATGTGACGCAAAAGTAGGACACAGAACAACAGATGAAGCTTTTTGATAGTGTCTGCCGCCCGCCAGCAGCGATGTTGACGACTCGGTCGAGCAGAGAATAGAACCCAGTTTGCTGTAGGGAGTCAAGCTATTGGTATTGATCAAGTTGTGCCCCATGAGGCTGCGACAGTTGCAGCAACGTTTTTTGGGGCGAGATGACTTGGCGAAACGACAAGAAGTAAGGATACCGTACCCTCGCTCATCCCATCAATGTTGCATCCAAGCAGCTCCAGCTTGAAGCTGGCGACCTTCTCACGACGCCTCGATTGCAGATCATGACCCACTACCAGCTCCTGTTCACCCCCGGGCGTCTACGAATTGCAACTCCCAGCCACAAGAACCACTAGAAGTCGAGGGTTCTACGCAGTCAGGCGGAGTGTTGTGATCCCCTGGGCTCTTGCAGTCGCCCTCGACACCTCACAACCAGGCGGCGGTGCGTCATGCGAGTGAGGGTCTGCGCCCGTCCCACGTCCACTCATCACGCTGGACCTCGCCATCAGAGACCGTCGGGGTCTGCGATTGGCCGGGCGGTGACGTCGCCAGCCAATGACGCCTGCTCATCCCGCTGTCCCATGGCCGGTGGTCGCGTCACCTGGAGTTGTTGGAAATGGCTGTCGTCATTGCGCAATTCGCCACTCAGAGCGAGCGAGCATGGCGTCTGGGGGCCACTACGAGGCCGCTCCAGCCTCTCCGCGAGCCCCGACGCTGCTGAGCAGGCAGCCCAACCCGTTGGCTCGTGCCAATGTGCTGTCGCTCATCCTGGCCCAGTGGATCCAGCCCATGATCTCGCTCGGCGCTCGTAAAGTACTCGACGTGGAGGACGTGTGGCCCATCTGCGAGCGGGACGCATGCGACTCGCTCGAGCAGCGCTTCTTGAAAGTGTATCGACCAGGTGAACCCACGCCTTGGGGCATCTCGCCATTCGCCACCGCGCTCTTCATGACCTTCAAGACCGAGATTGCGTGCATCATCGTCGCCTGTGTCATCTACGTCGTCGGACTGGGGCTGCAAGCGTACATTGCCCAGGCGCTGCTGCAGTTCCTTGCGGGCGACGAAAACCTGTTCCACATCGGCAGCGGATACTGGCTCATGGCTATGATGACACTAGTCTCACTCGCCGCCATCCTCGCGCTAAATTACGTCTTCTTTTCCTCCTCGCGCCTCGGCGTGAACATGCGCTCTATTGCTATGGATGTCGTGTACCAGAAGTCATTGCGTCTGTCAAGTGGTGCACGCCAACAGTACACGAGCGGTGAGATTCTGACCCTCATGAGCGTGGACGGCGAGCGCGTTTTCAACAACATGGTGCAAGGTCCGTGGTTGTTTATGGGTCCGCTCTCTTTCGTCATCTCAATTGTTGTTCTCGGCTTCCTCTTCAACTTCTACGCTGCACTTTGTGCCTTGGCTGTGCTTGTGGTGGTCATGGGGATATCGGTTACCCATGGGGACCGTATCGCCAGCGTTCAGCACGCTCTTCTGGAGATCATAGACGAGCGCATCAAAGTAACGTCTGAGGCGTTGCTCGGTATCCGTGTGATGAAATTTTACGCATGGGAAGACTCACTAGCCCGTCGTGTTGGAGCTATTCGTGACAAAGAGGTCAACCTCTTGCGCAAGTTCAACTTTTACCAAGTTCTCAACACGGTCATGCTGTTCATCACTCCAATCTTCATGTCGGGAGCTACGCTCGGGGTGTATGTGTTGATTCGTCATACGATCAGTGTTGTGGAAGCGTTCACACTTATTGCCATGGTCAACATTTGCCGCACGTCGCTTAACCAGCTTCCTCAGGCTATTGCTGCCTTGTCCAAGGCCAAAATTGCATACAACCGCATTGATGCGTTCCTCGCGAGCGACGAGTTTAAGGACTTTGCGGAACCCGACGCTGGAGTTAACAAGGGCTCTATTGCTATCGCAAACGGTCGATTTGAGTGGCCTCTTCCTGCGCAAAGTGACACGAACACGGGTGAGATTGTTGTTATAACCCCTCCTCTTGAAGACTCAAGCAAAACAAGTGAAGAACGATCTCATTCAAGCCACGAAACAGCAGCAACCCACGGTTTCTTCCTGCAAGGAGTTAACCTACAAGTTGATGCGGGCTCGCTCGTGATGATCGTCGGCAGAGTTGGGTCAGGCAAGTCTAGCCTTCTGAGCACATTGCTGGGCGAAATGCCACACAAAGGCGGGAGCATTTCTGTCCACGGCGAGTTGTCGTACGTGAGTCAAGAGACTTGGATCAGGAATTCCACGCTGAGGGACAATGTCCTGTTTGAGGAGCCTTTTGATGCCATGCGGTATGAGCGTGTACTTCAGGCTGCTCAGCTTACTATGGATCTTAATGCACTTCCAGATGGAGACAAGACTGAAATTGGCGAGCGAGGCATCAACCTCAGTGGTGGACAGAAGGCCCGTGTGGCAATCGCACGTGCCATCTATCGCTCCAGCTATGATATTTTGATCCTCGATGACCCCCTGAGCGCGGTCGACCCGCATGTTGCCCACGCCATTTTCGATCATTGCATTGTTGGAATGGCGAGCGACAAGACACGACTTCTGGTTCTGAACAGCCACTACGACTTGCTGCAGCATGCCGACAAGATTATCGTGATGGAGCACGGTATGATTGCAGGAGAAGGCTCGTACGCAGATATTATTGAGCGCTTCCCTGACCTGCAAATGCACGACCCGGGGAACCAGAAGTCCTCTAGCAACGGCGCACAGCTTCCTGGCGAAGATGAAGATCTACTGGACGAAGGAGACACTTCGAAGACGCAAAATAATGATGCTATTGCAACCAAAGAGTCTGACCAAAAGTCTGCAACAAAGGATGAGAAAGCTGGTGGCAAAGATGGTGAAGCAGATGCAGGGCGACTGGTGCAAGCGGAAGACCGCGTCAAGGGTACTGTTGGCGGGAAAGTCTACAAGGCATACTTTGATGAATCTGGCGTCAATGGTATCGTCGTTGCACTTGGACTGATTATTATCTATTCGGTGAGCCAAGCAGCTCGCGTAATGGTGGACTGGTGGCCAGGTCACTGGGCGAGGAATATGGTTCGATACGCGGTCGACCCCGATTACTCTGGGACGACCTTCGGAATGTGGTATCTGGGATTGATCGTATTGTGCGCGGGTCTCACCTTTGGCCGCGCGTTCCTTATGATCGAGACTTGCATGCAAACATCCAAGCGGCTCCATGACGACCTGTTCCGTCGTGTTCTTCAGGCCCCCGTCAACAATTACTTTGATGTGACGCCTGTCGGTCGTATTCTGAATCGCTTTTCAAACGACCTCGATCAAATGGACTCGATCTTGCCCCAAGAGTACCAGCTTCTGGGCCAAAACGTTTCAATGGCTCTGGGCTCGCTCGTCGTGTCAGCGTTTGCATCCTACTGGATTGGCGTATCGTACATTCCAGTCCTCATTGTGTTTGTCATGGTCGGTCAGTATTTCAAGAAGACGTCACGAGAGTTGAAGCGGTTGGAAGGCATCACGCGGACCCCAGTGTACAATTTGTTCGGCGAGACCCTTTCAGGGTTGTCTACCATCCGCGCCTTCAAGATGCAAAGCACGTTCAAGAATCTCAACAAAAAGGTCGTGGACAAGAACGCCAACATGTTCTTGACTTACTGGTGTGCAAGCCGGTGGTTGGCTACGCGCTTGGACCTACTCTCTGTTGTCATTATCTTTGTGGTGTCGCTGTATCTGGTGGCAACGAAGGGTGATGTTGGTTCTCTTACTTCGGGTATCTCACTTACCTACGCACTCATGTTGACATCAGTAATTCAGTGGGTTATGCGGTCGGTGGACCGCACGGACAATGCCATGACTAGTGTGGAGCGGCTTTTGCACTTCCGTGGGATTGCTCAAGAAGACAACAATGGGCTGTCAGCTGATGCTATATCCCCAGGATCTTTGTGGCCAACTCAAGGGTCCGTTAGATTCTCGGGTCTTTGCCTGCGGTACCGCTCCGAGCTCCCTCTTGTACTGCGTGGTGTCGACATGGAAATCCCTGCGGGCGAGAAGGTCGGAATCTGCGGTCGAACAGGAGCCGGAAAGAGCTCACTTATGGTCGCATTGTTCCGTATATGTGAGTTTGATCGCGGCACGATATTCATTGACGACGTTGATATAACAAAAGTGAAGCTGCGCGAGCTGCGGCGCAGTTTGGCTATTATCCCGCAAGACCCTGTGCTCTTCAGTGGCTCGCTGCGAGAAAACCTTGACCCATTCGGGGAGTACTCTGACTCAGCCATTTGGTCGGTGTTACGTCAGGTTCACATGGCGGACAGTTTGACGAAGTGGGGATCTGGTCTCGACTTTGAAGTCGCAGAGCAGGGAGAAAATTTGTCAGTTGGTCAGCGACAGCTTCTCTGTATCGGTCGTGCCCTGCTCAAGAACAGCAAGATCGTCGTGCTGGACGAGGCCACTGCCAACGTCGACACAGCGACCGACAGCCTGATTCAGGTCACCATCAAGGAAACATTCGTGAGCAAGACCGTGCTGATCATTGCACACCGTATCAACACTATCATGCATTGCAACAAGATCGCAGTCATGGACGCCGGTCGTGTGGCCGAGTTCGGGTCTCCGACCGCTCTCTTGGCGGAGCCAGACTCCATCTTCGCATCGCTGGCCAAACGGTCAGGACACAAGTGAAGCGAGATCTAGGACCAGCAATATACATTTTGTAGCTCTTTCGTCTGACTTGCTTGATGTGACGCTGGAGAGGCAAGCAGCATCTTGACAAGCCAAAACACAAATTCATTCCCATGACAACTCGCTACGAATGCGAGCCACTCCACCCGCAGCACACGCACGCATGAACACACCTACGCTTAGACCTTCGACAAGGTGTCTACAGTACCTACACCGGAGTCAGCACCTGGTTGTAGCCGTCGACCTTGCCCACCTCAGCGTCCACGTCGCGGTCCTTTCCACCAACGACCGAGCGAGCCTTGCTCGAGTCGAAGAGTGCCTCGATGTCCTCGAGCAGCAGTCCCTTGGTCTCCGGACACAGGTAGTACACGAATACACCCGAGATGACGCAGGTGCCGCAGAAGAGGAAGAAGACGCCGTTGATGTTGAGCGAGGGGAAGAGCTTGACGACCCACGTCATGCAGGTGCCCGTGACCCAGTTGGCCATGGTGGAGAGCGACACGGCCTTGGCGCGCACATTGAGCGGGAAGATCTCGGCCGGGTAGATCCAGCAGACGGGTCCCCACGAGATGGCGAAGTTGAAGATGAAGAACGAGGTGCCGACGATGATGATATAGCCCGCCGTCTTGGAGCAGCCAGAGTCGTCCGTGTTGCCGTCGCAGCCGACCGTGAAGGTGATCCCGGAGAGCACATGGCCCAGCACCATGCCGACGGCTCCCAACAGCAGCAGTTGGCGACGTCCGCACGTGTCGACCCAACGCATGGCCGGGATGGTGCTGGTGAAGTTGACAATCGACAAGATGAGCACCGAGAGGATGCCATCCCCCACGACGTCCTTGAAGATGAGTCCTCCGTAGGTGAACATGGGGTTGATCCCCGTGGCCTGCTGCAGCACCTGCAGACCCATGGCGATGAGCACGCGCTTGAGGATCAGCGGCTGCAGCAGCTCGCTCCAGCCAGCGGGTTCACCCTCGGCCGCGATCTGGTCGCCGATCGCCTGCAGCTCGCGGTGCATGTTCTCGGTTTGGCGTAAGCGCTGTAGCTCGACGAGCGCGGCGTCCTTGCCCTTGCGCTGGTACGTCCATCGTGGACTCTCGGGGACGAAGAAGATGCCGAGCATGACGATGATGGGAGCCGCCATGGCCACGCCGTTCGTCACGCGCCAGCCGTGCGCGTCGTCCTCGACGATGAGGTTGACGATGTTGGCGAGCAGCAGACCCGTGACGATGGTCATCTGCATGAACCCCGAGAGGAAGCCGCGCAGCTCCTTGGGAGCCATCTCGGCGCCGAAGATGGGCAACGAGAAGGACGAGTTGCCGACGCCGACGCCCTGGATGACGCGCGCCACCAGCAGCGAGCCGTGCGCCTGCGACGCGTTGAAGCAGACCCACGAGGTGCCGATGCAGAAGAGGAAGCCAGCCGTGAAGATGGTCACGCGGCGACCGAACTTGTCTGCGATGAAGCCTCCGAAGAGCGCACCGAAGATGCAGCCAATGTTGTACGTCATGTTGTACCAGAGCGTGAAGTCGAGCCAGCGCGTGGGGAGCAGCGCCGATGACGCCGTGCAGTTGGCCTCAGTGTGTCCGTACCACCCGATGCAGTAGTCGTTGAGGAAGGACTTCATGACGAGCACGCCTCCTGTGACGCCCTGGTCGTAGCCGAAGAAGAGGCCTCCGAGCGACGCGAAGACGCAGACGATGATGGCATAGGTGCGTGTTCCTTCGGTTGGGAGTTCATCATCCTTGTTGCCGTGGTGGGCTGTGATGGGAGCTCCGCCAGCCATTGTAGTAGTAGTGGTTGTTGTTGTTGTTGTTGTTGTTGTTGTTGTGTGGGTGTGGCGGTGTTGGTGGTGAAGGTGGTGTAGGTAGTAGGCTTGAGTTTGTTGGTGTCAGGGGTGAGCTCGAGTGGAGTGGAGTAGCTTGGGGTTTGTCTGAGAAGATTAGAAGTGAGCTGTGGAGCAGACTACGCTGTTGAGAGGTCACGATCTATAAGAGCATGTTACTGGAATTCGTGATACGAGAACGCTGGACGCTGAAGACAGCAGCAGGATAGGTGATCCGATCAAGCGCCGCCTTCTGCTCGAGGACGGCTGGTGTTCGGGTTGCAGTTGGTGGTGCTGCTTGATTGTTTGATGCCAGCTGATCTTCGTTTTTCACTATTCGAAAGAGTGCAGCTGATACTTTTCTGCTTGGCACCTCCCATGGTAATCACCTGTTTCTGAAGTTTCAGGACAACATTTTGAACTTCAACGTGCTAGAGACCATTGGTCGGTGGCAATCGGCTCAAACTTGATACCGCCAGAAGGTCGCATGTGGCGGATAAATCAAGCGAGACGAGCAAAACTGCAACCCGAACGTCTCCGTCACTTCAAGATGCAGTCCAGCTCTCTCTGGCATCTCGTCCTCTTCGCCGCAGAGCGAGCCGACAGGTCTTCACTACTTGAGTCGACCTGCTATCTCTCCACGGCTCACTTCCTATCTTCTCAGACAAATCCCAAGCTACTCCACTCCACTCGAGCTCACCCCAGACGCCAACAAACCCAAGCCTACTACCTACACCACCACCACCACCACACCCACACAACAACAACAACAACAACAACAACAACAACCACTACTACTACAATGGCTGGCGGAGCTCCCATCACAGCCCACCACGGCAACAAGGATGATGAACTCCCAACCGAAGGAACACGCACCTATGCCATCATCGTCTGCGTCTTCGCGTCGCTCGGAGGCCTCTTCTTCGGCTACGACCAGGGCGTCACAGGAGGCGTGCTCGTCATGAAGTCCTTCCTCAACGACTACTGCATCGGGTGGTACGGACACACTGAGGCCAACTGCACAGCGTCATCGGCGCTGCTCCCCACGCGCTGGCTCGACTTCACGCTCTGGTACAACATGACGTACAACATTGGCTGCATCTTCGGTGCGCTCTTCGGAGGCTTCATCGCAGACAAGTTCGGTCGCCGCGTGACCATCTTCACGGCTGGCTTCCTCTTCTGCATCGGCACCTCGTGGGTCTGCTTCAACGCGTCGCAGGCGCACGGCTCGCTGCTGGTGGCGCGCGTCATCCAGGGCGTCGGCGTCGGCAACTCGTCCTTCTCGTTGCCCATCTTCGGCGCCGAGATGGCTCCCAAGGAGCTGCGCGGCTTCCTCTCGGGGTTCATGCAGATGACCATCGTCACGGGTCTGCTGCTCGCCAACATCGTCAACCTCATCGTCGAGGACGACGCGCACGGCTGGCGCGTGACGAACGGCGTGGCCATGGCGGCTCCCATCATCGTCATGCTCGGCATCTTCTTCGTTCCCGAGAGTCCACGATGGACGTACCAGCGCAAGGGCAAGGACGCCGCGCTCGTCGAGCTACAGCGCTTACGCCAAACCGAGAACGTGCACCGCGAGCTGCAGGCGATCGGCGACCAGATCGCGGCCGAGGGTGAACCCGCTGGCTGGAGCGAGCTGCTGCAGCCGCTGATCCTCAAGCGCGTGCTCATCGCCATGGGTCTGCAGGTGCTGCAGCAGGCCACGGGGATCAACCCCATGTTCACCTACGGAGGACTCATCTTCAAGGACGTCGTGGGGGATGGCATCCTCTCGGTGCTCATCTTGTCGATTGTCAACTTCACCAGCACCATCCCGGCCATGCGTTGGGTCGACACGTGCGGACGTCGCCAACTGCTGCTGTTGGGAGCCGTCGGCATGGTGCTGGGCCATGTGCTCTCCGGGATCACCTTCACGGTCGGCTGCGACGGCAACACAGACGACTCTGGCTGTTCCAAGACGGCGGGCTATATCATCATCGTTGGCACCTCGTTCTTCATCTTCAACTTCGCCATCTCGTGGGGACCCGTCTGCTGGATCTACCCGGCCGAGATCTTCCCGCTCAATGTGCGCGCCAAGGCCGTGTCGCTCTCCACCATGGCCAACTGGGTCACGGGCACCTGCATGACGTGGGTCGTCAAGCTCTTCCCCTCGCTCAACATCAACGGCGTCTTCTTCCTCTTCTGCGGCACCTGCGTCATCTCGGGTGTATTCGTGTACTACCTGTGTCCGGAGACCAAGGGACTGCTGCTCGAGGACATCGAGGCACTCTTCGACTCGACCAAGGCTCGCTCGGTCGCTGGTGGAAAGGACCGCGACGTGGACGCTGAGGTGGGCAAGGTCGACGGCTACAACCAGGTGCTCACTCCGGTGTAGGTACTGTAGGTAGGTACTGTAGGTATGTAGACACCTTGTCGAAGGTCTAAGCGTAGGTGTGTTCATGCGTGCGTGTGCTGCGGGTGGAGTAGCTCGCATTCGTAGCGAGTTGTCATGGCAATGAATTTGTGTTTTTGATTGTCAAGATGCTGCTTGCCTCTCCAGCGTCACATCAAGCAAGTCAGACGAAAGAGCTACGAAATGGATATTGCTGGTCCTAGATCTCGCTTCACTTGTGTCCTGACCGCTTGGCCAGCGATGCGAAGATGGAGTCTGGAAGACCCGAACTCGGCCACACGACCAACCTACTGAAATGCGTTCCGGTATAACCTCAATGATGTCAACTTCCGTCACTCCCTAAACCCATCTAGAGCGCTCCAGATAACAACCGTCTCAGACATCAAAGTGGCCCGACCATTGGCGCGCTCCAGCCTTTTCCAAATCCTCATGGAGGCGGCCCGGCGGGTGCTGGCGGCCGCGGACGGCGGCGGCGCGGCGCTGTGGGCGGCGCTGGAGGCCGCGAGCGCCGCGCTGCTCCCTCCCACAGGCGCGCGACAGCTCTCGCTCTACTGCCACGTGCTGGTGGAGGCGCTGGCGGCTCAGGAGCGGCGGTGCGGCGCGGCGGAGCGCAGGCGGCGCGTGGTGGCGGCCGAGAGCGCGGTGCTGCGGCTCGCGGAGGCCTCGCAAGGGCCGGAGGCCACGCGACTGCCGTCGGGGGATGCGCGGCTGCTGCGCTCGGCTTTCGTGCGCCTGATGGAGCGGATGCTGGCGGCGGCGGAGGGCGAGCGCGCGCGACAGGCGGCGATGCTGGCGGCCGCGCGACTCGCGACGCTGCTGGCGAGTCTGTGGATGCTGGAGGACAGAGGGAGGAGCGCGGACAAGGCGGCGGGGCTGCTCACGGCGTGCGTGGAGGTGCTGAGGAAGAGTCGAGGCGTGGAGCAGATTGCCAGCGGACCGCTGTTCCTGCTGGGGATGATGGAGCTGGCAGAGAGGGAGGAGAAGAAGAGCGCGGTGCAGACGCTTCGTGAGGCGGCGGCGCTGCAAGCGAGGCTTGGGGAAGAGGGGCAGACCGGAGGCATACCGCGAGGAGTGGTTCACTACTGGCTCGCCGTCGCGCTTTTCCTGAACGGACGTCTTGATGAGGCTGTAGCAACGTTGAAGCTCTGTGTACGAGCAAACTATGAGCCTGTAGCGTGCTTGATGCTCTCGGCGCTTCTACATCTCAAGACACTGGACTATCGAGAGGCCTCGGATGAGCTGCAGCGCGCGCTCGAGATCGACTTTTCGCAGTCCGTGTCCATGTTTAACTACGCAGTGCTGCTCGGTCGACTCGGAAGCTTCGACAGTCAAGCTCAGATGCTGCAGTTCTACTGTGAGAGCATTTCTGGACCTGAAAACACGCTTGGAGGAGCGAAAAAGCGTCAGCGAGAGAGCTTCTATTGGACTACAGAGCGAGATAGTGGTGCCTCGTCAATTATTGATATGCGAAAGCTGCAGGACGCGCTTCCATTCACAGCTCCGCACGTACCGATGCGCCTCGTAAACTTACATCTCGCGCTTGCGGCGATGGAGACTGGTGCGTTTCTTATTGAAGAGGCAGAGGTTTTGGCGTCACTGTCACTTACTGGCGCTTGCAGGCAATTGGCTCGAGTCGAAAACGCAATTTGAGGCGTACCTCGAGGAAGATACTGCAAGTATATTTGAAGAATCACCAGCACAGCAGATCAATGTACGCCTGACGATGTGTTGACATTGGGGTGATTCTATCACCAGGACACTTACATGGGTTCTATGGCATTTAGATCGCAGAGGCAACCCGGGACTACATCTTTGTGCTCTTGCAGGTGCGTTCTCGTGCCCCTTTTGGCACGAATACTCTGTCTCATCATTTTCGCTTGCCCAATATGGACAGAGTCATCACTTCAGCTTGGCACTGAACCGAGCCGAAGGATTCTTGGCAATGAACACAAATGACACCACATGGAGCATCGACTTGGCTCGTACGATTATCCTCATCCATCTGTACAAGGCAGATGCGCTTCTGTGTTTGGAGCGTGTTGATGCCTGCCAGCAGTACCTGAAGAAAGTGGTTTCTCCTCTGATTTCTAAACATCAAACTGCAATTCCAGAGCAAGAAGACATCGATAATGAAGCTTCGTCGAGTGGAGAACTCGCTCGCTGTCATATTCAGCTGCTAAACAACCTTGCCGTCGCTACTGTATGCAGTGAAGGTGTGGACCAAGGGATCACGATTCTTCGTCAGGCCATTGCTTATTACCCATTGAGTCTTGTGCTCAAGTTTAATCTCACTCTTTTGCTGTGGAGAACTAATCAAAAGGAGACTGCTTGCACGCTATGGATCGAAGCACGTGGCTGGAATCTCCATGCAAAATCTGAAGATCTACCTGCCCAGGAAAAGCTCCAGCGCGCGCTTGCTTTAGCTTCCAATAGCGATCAAGCAACTGGTTTCACAAACGCGGCACTCATTTCAGAGCACGTTAGTGATACACAAGGCCCTGATGGTGTAACTGAGTACCAGCTCGTGTGCCTTGATGTTATGGTGCTAGATCATTGGCGCAAGGTTAGAGACTCTGCTGCTGTAGAGAACTCGTTGCTCTATGTGAAATATCTGGAGTCCTTAACGGATACTTCGGCAAAATAATGATGTCGTCGTGACACCTTTAGCTCAAGATGCTGGTGCTATTCTTGGTCGATATGTTTTGCTTTTGCAAGATGCTCCACTTTCAAAGCGGAAGCGAAAGTCACCATGAATCAAAGTGAGAGTGTGAAGAAGAAAGGCGGCTCTGAGCAATCAGGAGCAATCCCAGTCACCAAATGGTGGCTCGCAGTCAGCCGACTCGTCATGATACAACTAGTCTGCAGCCTCCTTATGCAGTTATCGTATGTGGCGTTCCCGAGCTACAACTTTGCACTTGCGCTTTGGTGCCTCGCATGCTGTACCCCTACCTGGAGTGCGTCCCACCCGAAGCTTGTGCCGTTCCACATGCTTGCCATTTCAATCTCGATTATTACGGATCTAATATGGGTTGGCCTGTGGGTGTCTGGGCGAGCTTTTTACGACCAATTCTGCGGTGTCAATGGCGTATCCATAGTCTCCTGCGGTGGCGCAACCGACTACTTCCCAGGGTGCAACACAAATCGATTTTCGCTTTTCACCTTGATATTGAACGACTTGGCCAAGATCGCTACGGTAGTGGCTATCAACCGAGCTCGTGCGTTAATGCCAAAACACATTCGTGACAAGCACGGGAGTGGGAAACAAGAGCACTCCGACCTCAACGAGAATAACTCTCTTAACGTCGCCATCCACCCGACTGATATTTCTAAAGTGCCTACTCACAACTAGCGCCTTAATTCCAAAGACTAACACGAGCAATTTCATTCCTAGTCTTTCACCACTCCCAATCGACTCCTTCATCATCACTTACTTCCTCTGCTCTAGCAGAAGTTGAGGACTCTACACCAAAATCAATACAAGCAGACACTGGTAGTTCTTCAGGGATGTCTTGTGGATCAGCTAGGGATTCTTTCGTGACAGCCAAGTTTGACTCCCTTGTTTCTGTCAGTGAGACCAATAGCCGAGCTCGTTTTGGATCTGTCAGCGCATCAAGTGCAGATGCCAAGGTTTTGCCTGTTGCCCCAGAGGCTACTACACTAGGTACGGATCGCTGGAATGGGTCGCGCATGCGATCGTCTGGGAGGAGCGAAACGAGTCCGTGATCACTGCAAACTTGCACAAAGGCCCCCATCGACAGCGCGAATGACTGATCTTCACCACCCATCAACGCCTCACGAAACATGCGCAGCACGCGTCGATCGCTGAAGTGTGGTACTCGAGTTCGAATGATACTTGTGAATTCTGTAAGTGACAGCACACGGTCATGGTTGATATCTCCCTGTCATTTGCAATATGTTAGACTATGATCAAAGAGCTGAGTTCAAGCACAGATGTGATTACCTTGTCAAACAGATCGACCAAATCCTTCGCCATGAGTGCTTGTCGCTGCTCAAGAGCCGTCATCAGCAGCAATAAAACCTTGTGGACGTCTGCGACGATGATTGGGTTGACGTGTGACCGATTGCTTTCTCCTGCTTCCGTGTGTCTATTACTATCTACCGAGGATGCCTCCGCTCCATTAATTAGCATCGCTCTTCGCATTTCAGCTCGCACAGCCAATCGATTGCCGGATACTTCGGTTATCGCGCCACCTATGTATAGTGCAGTGCTGTACTCAACCTGCCAAGCGAAGATAATTGTAAGTAAAAAGTGACATATGGGAGAGACAATTGACTCATCGATGAAGGAGAACCTGTCGGCAATACGCGACTACTTCATCATCGGGTAGATAACTAAGATACCACTTGACGATTG
Organism: Phytopythium helicoides; assembly: GCA_024867545.1. Lineage (NCBI taxonomy): Eukaryota > Oomycota > Peronosporomycetes > Pythiales > Pythiaceae > Phytopythium > Phytopythium helicoides. Next base: position 1,291,968 of record JANFNE010000006.1, on the reverse strand, counting down.
CGATCGCATGATCCAGTGGTACCCACTTCTTTAGCCCGTCAACCTGGATGATGTGGGGAAGCTCGCGAATCTGAGGCTTCTTGCTAGCTGATAGATCTGACTTCGTCTTCTTACTCCTTTTAGGAGACGCAGATGCTGGTGGTTTTCGCAGCAAGTAGTGTCGTGCGGCCAGAAAAACGCGTAAGAAGCTTCTATCAAGATAATGGGTACCAACGTTTTGATTGCCACTACCAGATTGCGTTGGCTGATTTTGCTTAGGTGGCTCTGGCTCCTGGTCACTATTGCTTGAGCTCCGTTCGTTTCTTAGCAGGTTTGCAAAGCGTGCGAACAAGTGGATATGGGTGTTTCGGAGGTACGTGCACTTCGCTGACACAAGAAATCGGTATAGAGCTATTTCGGCGCTCTGGCGGAGCTCATTCAACTTCAAAAAGTACTCGCAGATAAACTTTGGTAACTCCTCCTGAGCCACACCATCGGCTTCATCAACTTGATCCGATATAAACTTGTCGTCATAAATTTGCTCGATTTGAGTGATTACTTGCTCCACACTGTAGAAAGGAAATGCCATGACAGATTTTGGCAAGTTGGAAAGAAAGAGCAATACCGGTGCAGGCAGTTCCCTATAATTCTCTCGTCAGCACATGCCGAGTTGCAACAAAAAGGTCCAGACGACGTTACCATTGCTGCTCAATGCCCTCAAAGCGCCTTGTCCTCTTCTTTGATACCTTTTCCGCTCTACTAACAGACCAAATATCTACAAACTGGTGAGCAAGTGAGTCAATCTATAAGCAATCAAAGTGTGCATATGCTCAGAGAGAGAGAGAGAGTATACAGCGCATATTACCTCACTAGAATCCAGCTCTTTTTGCGCACTCTGGCCGTTCATACAAGACCCTCGCCCAACACGTGGAAGCGGTCTCCCACCGCAATTCTTACAAGTGACGAATGCATTGAACCGTCGCCACATCATCCGATGCAGAACCGTTTTGGACACAAATCGTGGGATGCCGTCCTAAAGTCAGATAAAAGGTTTAGTTGACTAGATAGAGCAAGTCACTCGAAGTTATACCAGCACACCTGAACATCCCACAGGCCGTCATCATCCACTTCTGTCTGAGATGTTCGAGTGCAGTACTCAACAGGCTCAGGTTTTTCTGATAGCTCACGGATGGCAGCATCTTGTTTTAGTATCGTCTTTTCCTTTTCTCGAAGCGATTTTCTAACCAATAACGGCATCAGCATATATTCAGTGAGAATCTGCAAACTCATTGAACACCTTACTTTAGCTCTTCCACAATCCTTTTCTGCTGCGCTCGAGTCTGCAATAGGTAGGTACATAGTTTGTAAGCTCTCTTGTATGGCCATAGGCCATCACTTCCTCTACCTCTTCTAATTGAACTCGACTGTATTCGATCATCTCTGTATATCGTTGCTAACAAAAATGTTGATTTCAGACAAGTCAACTTCGAAGTGAAATCCCGGATACATGTTAGCAAACGCATACCTGAAGCTCACGTAATTCTGCTTGGATTTCCCTCTCTTTTGCACGCAACTCGGTCTCAATATCCATTAAATTGAGCACTCGAGATTCGAGACTGCGGTGATCTTTCACTTGGTCTTCCAGATCCTCAAGTTGTTTCTTGATATCGTCTATCTCAACTTTTTGAGTGCGACAAAATATTTCTTTTGCTTCCAGTCGTTGAGTGAGCTTTTTGCACTCTGCAACCTTCCACCCATACATCTCCTGCCAGTGAGCAATGGTTGCTTTGTCGGCCGCGCGCTCAGCGTTGCTGGTCTGCTCGTAGTTCCAGTACATACCGAGAGATATCTCGAGCAGCGACTCGAATAATTTCAAATAGCTCTCTTCAATACGGAAGAGAGTGTGACCTAGCTCTTTCCGATGGCCAACTGTCTCGCGGGCAACCTCTTTGAATTGTGTCGACAATACCTGAATAGTATCAATAGCTTTTACAAGCTTTGGGTGCCGCTGTATTCGAGCAATTTCTTCTTGCTGAGCACCTGGATTCTGCTGAATTAGCTTGGTAGGTAGGTATCGACCAGTCAACCTATGACAAAGTGCGCTTGAATAGGCAAACAGCTCCACGTTCTCTGGTGGTTGCAACTTGCTCAAAAACCCTTCAGGAGGTTTGATTTTGGAATTTGGAGTGTCGTTGGCTATCATCGAAGAGGTAGAAACTTCTTTTGTATTTGATGTTGTCTCTGGCCCTTCGATCGCTGCGCGAATTGGAGAAAGAGCTGGTACCGATACAGATGACAGCATCCCTCGCTCATGATTCTGTTTCTTGAATTGCTTCTGTTTTGAGTTACTCGACTGAGTTAGGAGATCGGTGATGGTGAATTCGGATTGGGATGATTTGACTTCAGCACCATGCGCCGCTAGCACAGATGACGAGATGCTGATCCCTAGTGCCTGGCGTTCGCGCCGATTCCTCGTTTTTGCATGCTCCTCGCTGCTTTGAACCATTGGAGCATTTGGGGGAATATAACTCCACAGATTGGAGTGCTGGCGAAGTTGGGAGTTACTCGGCACAGTAAAATTAGCCACAAACAACGTTGAACTTTGGACCATCCAGCAATACATGGCAGCAAAATCATCCACAATGTTATATTGAGCTTGTTTACTGCAATGCATAAATGCAGAGTGGTCCTTTTCTAGCTTACTACTTAGAAGCATCAATATACCTCTGTGTTGCCGTCCGCTTGCCGAGCGATTTCTTCCTGCATGGACTCACAGCAAGAATTTCATGTAAAGGCGTTACTCGTGCAGCGTTGTGCCCAAGCGAAGCTACTCTGGGTCCTGGTTGATCGAGTGGTGATGGTCGCTTGCTCGTGGATAACGTCAGTCCTTGCTCTTTTTTGTGGCCGCCGGTGTTGTCATTTGTATCACCAGAGCTTGTCGAAGATGCAATTGTATTACTGGCAACCTCTCGATATCGAAGCACTTTTGGTACTAACATGAGGACCCCAACGGACAGAGTAGCAAGCCAAAGCACGGCCGCAAAGAACACGTAAAATGTTGCAGCCGGCAGTGGAACGAGGTATGCGAGTGGAAGAATCATGAAGCAAGCTGTCGCAACGACAACTGTGGACGCAAAGATCCAAATCGATTCTTGAAAATCGACCGAGACTTTTCGAACGAGGAATGATAGGTACAATCCCGCTGTCAACAAGATGGCTTTCCAAAATATCAGCAAACCACTGAAAATAAAATGTGAGGAGGAGCAAGTGATTTGAGAGATGCTCACGCTTGCTGCAATATTTGTGAGTTCAACGGTGGATTGAACGGCTGAAGGGAAATCGATGGCAAACCACACAGTCAGCACGGCTGTGTCGATAAACAGAAACCCCGCGAGGATCTTGAACATAACGTAAATGGGCAATACAACGCGCTTGAGTCTCTTCGAATTGAAAATTCGGTACACTCGGAGTGTCTTGACGATGAGCGAGCCAAACACCAATGTAAAACCTGTTGAAATGATGACTGGACGCGCTCCGCATAACGAGTCTGTTGGCTCTCCTGCGTACAGTAAAATGGCGCAACACACCAGAAGGCAGCCAAGTAGCATGGTTAGCAGAAACTCGTACTGAGATCGCCGAATAATAGGTACATCGCGGTGTCGGAAAACCTCGACGAAGCTCATAGCAGTTACTCCTCCAAGAAGCGATGTAATTACTGCTATCGCAAAGTACATTGGAGATCGCGTCGACACATACTCGCAGTCAACTTCGACATCTGCTGGGAGTTCACCTTCACATTCGAGAGATGTTGTCTCATTGCTGGGCATTGGCAGTAGCCAATAAAAGCTTATCTGTCTCTTGTTGTTTGCGGTACACTCCCCGACAGTGTAGGAAAAAAATGTGGAATCACACATAGGTTGTTCTGCTATCCAATCGAGCCAGGTTTCGTTATTGTTTTCAAGCCACTCACACGATCGACTTGTTTGTAATGAAGAGGGTAGCACCATTTGACCGCCGTCACAATCGAATGGGCTGGTGTTATTGGTGGGGTCTGGGACTGTCCAGCCAAACGAAATCTCTCGGCTGGGAGAATCTTCTGTGCATCCAGATATGAAGTACGACATGTGGTTTGCAACTGCACAAAGCGGGAGTGGATTGAGCATCCAATCAGTCCAAGTATCGTAGTTGTCACGAATCCAAGAACATGCTGCATCAAAGTGCGGGTCCTCGGATTGTTGCGTCGAGGTATTCGTTAGAGTAACATAGCGGGTCAAGATATTTTCGAGGTCAGTGTCTGGGAGGCGAATTCGAGTAAATACATCTCGCAAAGGAGCATTACCGCTGTCCGACAGTATGTTGTAAGACGTCACTTTATCCATTGTGTACTCAAAAGGGTCGACCCGGACGGGGTTGCTAGTCGGTTCGCCATAGCCATTCTCGCCAAAAGTTCCTGTACTCATTGCAATATCAGCAGCGGATCCTTTTGGCATCAACACACGCTTGAAGGTATCTGGGAACTTGAAGTGAAACTCGTCTGGGTAGTCCATGTAAAATAGTACACCACGCCGTTGCGCTAACATATCGAGTGCAAAGGACTGCAACCCAGTTCTGCCGATGTAACAAATATACGCAGGAATCCCTAGATTGGCAATCATAGCTGGGTAGTATGCGCGTGTAGCGCTCGACTGAGTAGCAACGATCACCAAACATTCTTTCCCGTGTACTTCTTCGCGAAGAGTGCAAGCGTAATTTTTCGAGCAATGGTGACGACAGCCATTGACACCATCCTTGCAATATACCGCGTTTGGCGGGAAGTATCGCGAATTGTTGCGCAAAGTCGACTCTGCGAGCTCGCCAATCAACACATCACTGCGGATGTAATCACGCCAAAAATCAGCGTCAAACTTCTCAGGAAAAGAAGTCCCAATCTCTCCATCAAGAATAAAATTCTGTGGCGTGTATATCCCGCGGATGATTCGGTTCCCGAGGTCGCCTAGGACAGCCCACCTATGCTTCGACATTGAAAGTTTGTTTGAAACAGCCACATTTGCGTGGACAGGAGTACAGAGTGCTTGAGGATCCGTGAGAGAGAGCCGCTTCTCAAGTGTCATGGAGGCAGGAGCATAGTAGATGGACACATTGTATCCGATCTGACCGAGTAGGATCAGAACGAGTGAGTTCATTTCAGTCGGAACACGCATGCAAAATCTCCACACTTACTAGTTCGGACGCAATGATAGCAAAAATCATAGTGTTGAGTCGATGAACTGCTCCTTCGTTGATCTCGAGCACAACGGAGCCGGCAACATGCCCAACGCTGATAACTGTTCCTGTGTTTGGGTCGACTTCGGCGTCAGGGCCGAATATTTGCTCTGAGCTGGGAATGCACGTAGGCGTATAAGCTGAGCTGTTGAACGTTCTTGAATCTAAGAGCTGTTCGAGTCTTTGATGTGAGTATCTAGTCATCGACAGGAACTGCGATCAAGTATCAATCGTACCGTGTATCGAGGTCCAGGTAACGCTGCGTGTAGGAAAGGGTAGAGCAGCTGCTTGGTCGAGGGATCACGTGCTGATGCAGAAATATTGAGCTCTATTTCCTTGGCTTCGACCCATGCTTCGGTCAAACATGTCCCCAAGAATCGATTTGGCGCGAAGAAAGCTGCCACTGTGACCTGAGCTATCACAGCTACAGAAACCAGCAATACTGCCCATAGCTGCCGTCTGGAGCGACCCGCCATGGGTCTTATGAAGTCTTTGGCAAGTTGAAATGTGCTGCAGTGAGCCACAGCAGCGATTTGTACAACGGCTTTGCTGTGAGATCTAAAAGAGGATACATCCATTCGAGACCGGGTATCTGCTTGAAGCGAAGTAAAAGTTACCTCGTCGCGTTAGTCATGAGCAAAGAAATGCGTCTGCAAGATCGCTTTGGTGCCACTAATGATCGATGCGTAGCCAATGGAAATAGATTCGACAAGTGACAACAACTGCCGGGGGACAATAAGGATGTTGAGGGAGTGTTGCCATTTTGGAGTCATGGGGCAGCTTGCCCAACATGGGATTGCTACAATCGGTTTCGTGCCAAGACACTTGACTGCTAGACGCAGAAAGTGTGATCAGCGTATGCAGTTGCTGTAGATTATGTTCCCCCATCTGATCAGATCTTGGTGCGCCGTGCTCAAGTTGGCTTCGCTGTTTCATCCAACATTAAGGTGATTTTGAACTTGTGCATAGATCTACACACGACGTCTTTCTACTCGCTGTGAGCCGCAAGCAAGGCAACCAATAGTCCCGTGATAGGCAATGTTGTAGCAGTACAGGAACCTGATTAGAGGCACGATCGCACGGAAGATGTGTGTAAAGCTATCGTTGTCGCTGTCTCTTGCTATGAAGGAGTGAGTGGTCGGAGAGCCCAAGCGAAGGCAACACCTAGTAGGGGCGATGCCGGCGGTCCGATCGGTCACGGTAGTCTCGGTCACCTCCACCTCCACCGCCACCTCCCCCGTAGCGACTGTAGCCTCCGCCACCGCCACCACCTCCATACCGGTCACCGCCACCGCCGCCGCCACCGTATCTATCGCCGCCACCGCCGCCGTAGCGACTGCCACCACCACCGCCTCCTCGCCGGCCACCGCCGCCGAATCCCCCACCTCCACGGCCGCCCCCGTATCCACCTCCGCCTCCACCCATCCATCCTCCAACTGGCGGCTCTGGCTTCCCGGCAAGCTCGACCTTGATCTTCTTGCCGCGCATGTCTTGCCCTGCATCGTTGCGTCAGCGCGTGCAATCTCTCCACCACCTCCACCTCCACCTCCAAACACACACAGGACAGCACTCCACCTCACCGTCAAAGAACGAAGGCGCGGTGCGCGCGGCGTTCGAGTCCTCGTACGTGAGCACGGCGTCGCCCTTGGGGCGTCCGCTGTCGTCCGTGTAGACCTTGATCTTGAACGGCCACTGGTCCTTGTACCCGCGCTTCTGCTTCTCGCGCGCCACAACGCCGAGCGCGCCGAACATCTCCTGCAGCTCGTCGCTCGTCACGTCGTCCGGCAGGTTCGAGATGTAGATGCGCGCCCACGTGGGGTCGTTCTCCGCCTCCTTGACCGGGTCCCACGTCCCGCTCGCCTTTGGCTGCGCGCTCTCGTCCTCCTCGGCCCTCACCCCGCCGCCCCGATCGCCGCTTCTTTGATCGCCTCGTTCTCGCGATCGGTCGCGCCGATCGACGCCGCGCCGCTCGTCTCCGCGCCGCTCATCCCTCCGCTCGTCGCCTCGGCGCTCGTCGCGGCGCTCGCGGCGCTCGCGGTCGCTCGGCGGGCCGTAGGAGCTGGCGCCTCGGCTGCTCATGCTGCTGCTGCCTCGCGGGGCGTGTCGTTCGGTGGATTGGGGCGGTGGCTGGCCTCCCAACCGATGAAAATACCGGTGGAATACCGGTTCTCACATACAAACTTCAACATCTAGGGGCTTCTAATCGGTCGCCATTTTTTTTTTTTCAAACTTTTGGAAGAGGAAGATGGAGACCGCCGCGGCGGCTGACGAGCGGTGGGCCGTGGAGCGCGAGGGCGACGCCGCATGGCGCGCGGGGGAGCTGCACACGTCACATGAGATGGAGGACCAGGCGCTCGCGAGGCTAGCGGACCGCTACGACGCCTTGCGGCGCCAGGAGGAGCGAGAGCGGACGGAGGACGGCGAGGACGGCGAGGAGGACGAGGACGACTGGATGGAGGCGCACCTCGCGGCGCTGGGGTCGGAGAGCAGGCAGAGCGCGGCCATGGGGGAGGTCGAGGCGAGTGTGCGCGCGGCGCTGAGCATTCTGAACCAGAGCTCGGACGGACAGGAGGACGAGGAGGACGAGGAAGACCCCGAGGAGGAGCTCAAGCAGGACTGGACGCGCGCGGACGCGCAGCAGCCGCACTACTTTGACTTTGTGCAGGAGGCCATGGAGGCGAGGTGGTCCCTGAACTCCCCGAGCAGGAACCTGCTGAGCAGCGCAGAGGCGGCTGCCAACGAGGACGAGAGTGGGGACGACCAGGAGGAGGAGGAAAGAGAGGACGACGAGCAGAGCGAGCACGAGCATCATCAAGAGTCGACAACTGTTGCGGAGAGCACTAGTGAGAGGCCGGAAGCGGAAGGAGAGACAGCTACGAAGACGGAAGAGACCACCAACACGGAGAAGGAGGCGGACAACCAGGTGGAACAGGCAGACGACGAGTGGCAAGAGGCGTACACCGCAAAGGGCCGGGTATACTACTACAACCGGCGCACCCGTGAGTCATCGTGGAACAGGTACTGTAATGCTCACCTCTTAGATCATTTGTTGCTTCTACTGCTGACATGCTCACTGCTGAGACAGACCACCAAAGTTTCGTGCTAGTTCTCGCCCCCGGTCGCCTGATAATGGAAGTGCGACGCCTCATCGGGCTGTGTCCAGCCAGAGTTTGGGCTATCACTCCTTGTCAAGTGCGAGTCCTGGCTCGATCGCGGACCAGCATCACCTCTTTTGCTGTTTCTGCGGCTTACGGCAAGACCCCGACCGTTTTCAAGACCATTTCCAGGAGTGCAAGACACTCACCTATCACAAGAATCAGTCGACGTCACTTTATCGTGGCTTCCAACGCATGCTCACCATTCTGTCCGAGGATTCCTCTCTACGTTCGATGCATTATGCCTCGTCATTCCCAGATGCAACGCCTGTACCCTTGTCGGACAAGTTGCAGGATAATCTCACCCTGTTGCGCCGTCGACCAAGTACTCCTTCCCCAGAAAAAGTCCTGGGACCAGACAAGGTCAAAGCTCGGCGAAACGTATCAGGAAACGGATCGCAAGGCGTTCGTGGCAAGGATTCTCCTGAGAGGTATTCACCTGAGCGCCAGCGCCAGCGGCAAAAGAAACTTCGCCCAGCTCGAAATGGCACAATTTCACATGGTTCGCCCAGTGTACGAAGCAAAATCGCGAACAGTTTCCCAGTAGAAGTAGAGAAGTGCCGCTATTGCGGACGGAGCTTTGCGGAGGGTCGACTTGCCAAGCACGAATCAGTGTGTCCTCGTGTTTTCGGCAACGAGGGCTCATGGGGCCGCGGAAGCCCAACGATAACTACCCACACTAATGGCACAGGGGCTGGTCAACCCACGACATCTCCTGCGTCGAAGCAGCGCCGCAGCCTAACGCAGCGAAAAATGAAGACAAACAAGTCTTTAACCGATGCACACACTCTGGAGGCAAGCTATAAAGAGCACCAGGCAGCGCTTGTGCTCTGTCCGTGCTGTAAACGCAAATTTGCGCCTTCAGGCGCCCAGCAGCACATAGCGATCTGCAAAAGTGTGCAAAACCGACCAAAGAACCCCATCTCTCTTCTCAAGGAGTTTGCCACTGCGGGATAATGTTTGTTCGTCAGATATATGTGGGATGTTGCGTGCATTTCAAGCTCAATATATAACCTGGCTAAGGCAAACACCGCGCTGAATCGCGTCTACTCTCGAAGGTCAAGGACGAAAACCAGCGTACGCCTTCTCAAGGATCTCCTTCCTAATCTTCGGGTAGTCCGGATATTGATCGAGCACCTTGTTGCACACGTCGACGGTAGAGACGTATTTCTTGGCCTTGAGATAGTTGAAAGCGAGCTTGAAGCCGATAGAAGCGCTGGCCTCGCCCTCGCATGACCACGCTTCTTGGTAGCACTCAGCCGCATCGATATACGACTGCTCCTTCTCCATGATTAACCCGAGAAGCTCCCAGGCTTTACCAGATGACTTGTTGTGCGTCAGAGCTTTCTTGCACAGCTCCTGAGCGAGATCATACTTGGCACGACCGACGTAAATGTCAGCGAGCATAAGATAGCTACGCTCAAAATCATCTGCAAGTGTCTGGTCGTACGGCATCTTGGCGATGCGTTTGAGTTGGTTGCGTGCCTTTGGTTGCTGCTTGGTCAACATGTACGCAGTAGCTAGACCCAGTAGTGCCGGCACGTAGTCCTTATCGACTGTCTCGAGCAGTTCCATGAAGAGCTGGATAGCTTTGTCCAGCATGGGTTTGCTCCGTACTGCCAGTACTGCGTATGCTTCGAGCACTTTGACACGCACGTTGCGCTCTTGTTTGACGGGGAGCTCATCCAGCAGGGTGTTTGCAATACGGATATTCTCGGTCTGCTCTTTGGTGTTCGCCGAGATGTCCGAGCTACTACCACCGTCGCTCGAGTCCCAGAAGTTCTCGTTGTCTGGATTCAAGTAGATTTCAATCATGTTGATGAGCGATCGCTCGCCCCATTCGGGATCGCGGCGCGCCAAGTTGAACTCCTCGATGGCCTCGAATACATTGTTCTTGAATCGAGCATACAATCCCTTGCAGAAATGTAAGCCAGGGGAGTGTGCAACCCGAACACCAGCGCGCTCAGCTAGTTTCAGGTATCTCTCGGCATTCCCAAGCTTCCCAGCTCGGCGCAGCATAACAATGAAGCGGCTGAGTGCCGCGAAATTGTCGTGCTTGCTTTCCAGTAGTTGCTGGAACTGAAAGATAGCCGATTCATTGTCTTCTTTCTGCAGCATAATGTCAGCGAGCATGATGGCAGCCTCTTCGTGGGCCGGGTTGAGCCGAAGCAGTGTTGCGCAGCGAACTTGGCACTGGTCAAAATCGCCAGATTGTTGGTGAGCACGTGCAAGGAACAGAATTGACTCTTCGTGGGACTCATCCGACCGGAGAGCAAGGGTGCAATACTTTAGAACGTTTTCATGCTCAGCTGCAAGTCCACGTTCCGCATAAATCGATGCTATACGGAAACATGTATCAGCGATGGCAGTTTTCTGCTTGCTGATCACATCTGGCTGTTCATTCTTCTGACGGTCAAGAATGAGTTTCTGGATAGAGTACGCTTTTAGCAGTGCCTGGATTGACAACTCTTCGTTGCCGAGTCCTTTGTGAATTGAAGGCAGAATCAGCTGGAGCTCAACAATTTGCAGCAAGTCACGAATCTCCTCTGAATCATTCGATGGAGCTTGCTGCACAACTCGGAGTGCTTGGTCGAAATGCCGCAGTTTCGAGTACAGCTCGGCGAGGTCTTTACGTAGCACAAGATTGTTAGGCGACAATTTCAAGGCGCTTTCGTAGTAGTCGACGGCTTTGAGATAGTCGTGTTTCGCGATCAATACCTTTCCAATGCGACCAGCAATTGTTGGGTCATTTGGGCTCAAAGCCCCAGCGGCGCGAAAAGATTCTACAGCTTGGTCAAGCATTTGGATACGCAGATACGCTTCAGCCATGCTCACATGACTTGCATGGCATGGATTGATCGCCACGAGTTCCTGGTTATTGTGCCGCAAACGGAAATTAATGGTGGTTTGCACCAGTGTACGTTGTGGAGGCATACCTGGTAGCAACGGGCGTATTGGCTCTTGTCTTTGCGATATTGCAGAAATATGTCTGCTTTCACCATCTGTGCCTTGGTGAACGCTGGAGAGCTGGATGGAACGCTACTTAGCATCATGATGGCAGCATCGTAGTCCCCACGCTTAATCGCTAGCTCGCTGTTGGCCACAAGGACGCGGACCTCTTGAGCGGTTCCCCTATCCTCCCACATGTCAGTCGATTTACATTATAATCGGTAGAATCGAATACAGTTCGCTACCTGAAGACTTGAAGAGCTTCTCGAACAACTTGTGTGGCACCTGCGATGTCGTTTAGCTGTGACAGCACTTGAGCCATCTGGATGTATACCGATGCCTTGTCAAACAACGGAATTGACGAAATCCCTCGCTCTGTAGCTCGCTTCTTTCCTAAACTGTTGCTGCTACCTCCACTAGCATTCGTGACGATTTTCATTGCTGCTTGTAGTGTTTGAAGTGCATCACGAATATCTCCCGAGTTCTCAAGGATTTTGGCTTTGATGATGTAGTAGGAAAGCGATTGGCGCACAGAGAAATCATAACTCAATGCCTGGTCGAGGCAGGATGACGCAGCCCGGTAATGCTCGCGTTCAAGGCAGATCTGAGCTTGAAGGAGGTGTGTTTTCGAGTGACCAGGGTCCATTTTCAAAATCTAAACAACCGTGACAAACGTCAGAATGGAATAATTTGTGAAACCAGAATGGATTTGTACTCACCAGATTGCACACTTGATAAGCGTCATCGAGACGAACGGCATTGAAGTACGCCTGTGCGAGAATGAATTGTGCGCGCAGGAAACCAGGAGACTTGCTCACCAGCTTCTCAAGTAAGCTTATACCTGTGTTGGAGGCGGTGCTGGCGCTATCGCTGGACCCATTCGTTGCGACCGCATCTTGCTTCAGGAACTCAGAAGCGAGCTCGACCAGGAAGAGCGGATTGAGTTGTGTCATAAGCTCGTGGGTAGAAGCGTCTCCTTGCTGCATTCGCACCTTCAATTTGTCCATGTGGAGCTGAGCTGACGATTGGAGAAGTGTCACTTGCTTAGCTCGGTCCCTGTCCTTCTCCCAGCTGAGGAGTGCCTGAAGAAACACGAACCCAGCGCTTGCACCGATCGACTCTTGAATTACGCTCAGAAACTCCATTTGTTGGGCTGCATCATCAAGCTGGCCGAGTTTTATCTGGCAGTAGATAAGCCCGTGCAGCGCAACTTCATTTGATTCATCGAGCTTGAGCGCTTCCTTGTAGGACTCCATTGCTTCTGGAAAATCCTCAAGTAGTCCTCGCTGATAGCCTCGCTCAGCGCGAAGCGCGCCATTATCCGGTTGTAGTTGAACTGCGTGTTCGATAAGTGACAGATTGCACTGAATGACTTCATGGTTTCCGTCGGAAAGACGTGCGTTGCAGCGCGATATCTCAAGAAACAACGCCGCATTTGATGGTTCAGCGCTCTTCAGCGCCTCAAACAGATCGCGAATCGTTTGTGCCGCATCTTTTGCTCTCCCCTCCCTTGAGAGAAGAGATAGTACTTCGATGCGCAGTGCCTCAATGTCGCGCGGGTTGTCGCCAAGAGCACGCTCAACTGCGTCCAGGCACTGATCCCAGTTGCCCATCTTGAGCAGTGCAAGCGCTTTTTCGCTCACACCATGCTTGAACCATGGGAAAGTCACAATGAGCTCATCGAGGCACTGTAACGATGACTCGTACGCCTTCTTTCCATCGTGATATTTTGCCAGACCAAGCAGAAGCTCTGGGTCCTTCCGACTGCTCGGTGACATAACACGCATCAGGGAGCATCCCACACCAAATCAAATCCGCATCAATACTCACTCGGGTGCCTGGTTGAAGAATTGGTTGGCATTGTCGCGCAGTTCTGCCTCACGTTTTGTCTTGGGCTCTGTTGTGAGATCCACCCAACCTCTCAGCACGAGTGCTCGCTGCTGAAGCGCTGGGTCCACGGGCTCGCTCCCCCCTGGACGCCGCGTGGACGTGAGCTGCTCCAGCATTTTCCTCGCCTTGGCGTGCTCATTTAGGTGCCAGAAGAGCGTTGCACAGAGCAAGCGACTGGCGTCAGGGGCGGATTCCTCAGCCATGCACACCTGCATCTCTAGCTGCGCGATCTCATCGTGGTCCACGTGCTGGCATTGGCTGTGCGCGTAAATGAGCGCGTGCAGACACGGCAGCTCGAGCTCTCGTCCCTTGCGCAGACTCTCGAGCTCTCGGATGGCCGATGAGAAGCTGCGCTCGAGCGCAATGCCCACTGCGCGCCAGAAGAGCACGGTCGCGTCGCGGCCCTTCTTCTCAAGCAGCGACTCGCATAGCGCCTGCACATGGTCGAACCAGCCCTTGCGCAGGTAAAAGTTAGTCAGCACGCGCGCGTCCGGCGCTGGCGAGCTCATGGCCGGTGGCGATGTAGTCGAACGATGGGCTCGAGCTGCAGGGCGGCGACAAGATCCTTTGGATCTTTAAAGGTCGCGTCGTTTTGCGTTCCTTTGATCTCGCATGATGAAGTTGAGCAGGTTGCACTTCACTTCAACTTCAGCTGTCTGCTGTTGAAAGATGGACCACCAAGCAAAGGTTGCTTCTATTGATTCATTCAATATGCGGCATCTACATGCTCGTAATGCAGCTTTATGGAGTTCTTGGCGTTGTCGGTGCCAGCCCTTGAGGCTTACACGAGCGTTAGGACACCCATGAGCACGGTGGACATGGCTCCAGCAACGACGAGGGCGTAGTGGGTCGATGCGGACGCAGCTCCTGCAGTTGTGGCCAAAGAAGCGTTGCACGTGATGTTGGCCCATAGCGATTCGCTCGAGGTCTTGCTGCTGTCTGCGGGGTTGGAGACCGACGTCCACGTTGGCGTCGAGCCTTCGGTCCACTCGCAGCACGGGTCACCGAGTTCCTGGCCGTTGGTTTGTCCGTCTCCGTCCGAGTCGGTCTGGCACAATCCGACGGTCCACACCTCTCCAGCGTCTTCAAAGTCCTTGCCAAACTGGTTGAGTGCGCTGGAGCTGCCAGTAAAGTCTGAATGTCCGACAGCCTCGACGTTCGGCACGTTGTCTCCGTTCGGGACTCGGGACACGAATTGCCGCCGCGCTGAGCAGTCCGACGCAAAAGCAGCGAGAGTTGTGAAGAGAATTGCAGCGGAGGTGGAGGTCTTCATCTTGTGTGGAGGCTAGGAAATTGACAAATGAGACTGCCATAGAGAGAGGCGAGTCGAGTCGAGACGAGTCCGCCGTAGCGGCGATGGCTGAGCTGGGACCTTTGGACTCGCCAGCCTCCGTGCGAAGCGTTGGACAGTGAGGCATTCTTCCATGAAATCGCGATGGCACCGTCCTCATCCGACGACTGCAGAGTACGTTGAAGCCCACTGTAGCTCTGTCGTCTGTCTGGAGTCGGGCGAACCTTCGCTGGAGACGGGCGACTCGCACCATACGACTCCACTCTCTAGCACTACCGTACAGCACCGCACTTGATTGATCACGGCTGCTTTGTAATATCTTGTGTTTGCACGACGCATTGCGCATCCTTCGGCCTCTCCATGGGGCCGGAGCACGCACAGTGTGGCGACGCATCTTTGTCTCCAGCAAGCCTCGAACCTCCGGAACGCCACTGGTGTCCGACGCCGCCGCATCGTAAAGAAAGTGGATGCGAACTTCGCAGAGAAGAGCTGGCAACCCAGATCGGCTTGTTGGTGATCGACTGGTTGTGAGAGTGCTGCTTTGTGTCCTACGCGCAGCAGGCAGCGGATGCGTCAGCCCCATCTTCATATCTAGTCGTGGTCGTGGATGGGATCGTGTCCAGGTTGGTGTGAAAAGTTTCACAAACGGTGTCGAGCAGCAGCAAGCCATCTATCTGCTTACGGTCCAAATAGTAACAACAAGGATTGCGCTGTTCGGTCAGTGGCCATGCTCAACGGATCCGTCGCAAGTGAGATTCATAACAGCAAAAAAGTGGCCTCGCCTCTACGATGCACTTGCACTTTTGAATGTAGGATTATTTGTGGTGGCAGCTCAGCGAGCAGTCTACAGTAGGAATTTGTCTTCATCATCATCAGGCTGATCTCAAAGCATCCCAAAGATCCCAACGAGTGCTGTGGAGACCGCACCAGCAATCACGAGAGAGCTTCGTCCGTATGCCGACGGAGACGCTGACGTCGACGTGAAGTTGCACGTGATGTTGGCCCACAGCGTCGCGCTCGAGGTCTTGCTGGCGTCCGACGGGTGCGACACGGCCGTCCAGCGAGGCGTGGAGCCGATCGACCACTCGCAGCACGGGTCGCCAAGCTCTTGGCCGTTCGTCTGGCCGTCTCCGTCCGAGTCGGTCTGGCAGAGCTTGACTGTCCACTTGTTGCCGGCATCCGAGTAGTCGCGGCCGAACTGGTTGAGCGCGCCGGACCTGCCCGTGTTGTCCGAGTGCCCGATGGCAGGCACATTCAGCACGTTCGCGCCGTTCGGGACACGAGCCACGTCCTGCTGGCGAGCGCTGCAGTCGGCGGCGAAGAGTGTCACCCACACGACAACGGGGAGACCACCCGAGAGCTTCATGTCTTGGAGAGCGCTGGTTGGCGAATTTGAAAGTGAGGAGGGCGGCCAGTGAGTTGAGCTGGGGTGAGCTGGCGAAGCAGCATGGACGCCCAATGCGCTCGCGGCGTTGAACAGCAGAGTAGCGAATGTCTGCACCCGCACTGCCCTCTCCATGAGCAAGGCCAAGGATCTCCACTGCCTGCTGTCCATGTAGTCCGGATTAAGTTTAGTCGGGAATCATTCGCGTGGCGAGCAGCTCGCTCGGTGCTGGACGTAAATGTGCTCGACGCAACTAGCTGGTCAGCAGGCAAGCAGTTGAAGCGTACCCGTACGATTGATACATTAATAAATTTACGCAGGTTCAGTATCGATTTTTAGGGTGAAGCATAACATTAGAAAACAAAGGTGAGTGGCCGGGGTACCCGGCATTGGCGCTGTGGTAGATGGCCACAAAAACCTCCATTTCTACATTCACCCTTCTCATCACAACAATCGACGCTAACTCACACTCAACCCGAAAAGGTGGAAAAAAAGACGTGAAACTAAATAACCTTCGGTTACGGCAAGAAAGTTACGCAAGTACCGTAAGTTACCCTCTTGAAGACACACCTGTGTCTTCAAGAGGGTAACTTACGGTACTTCCTGATGGACACATCAAAACCTGTTTAAATAAATAGTAGTAGTTAAAATATTAAAAATATCGTTCAAAACTAGCTCAACAACAAACGTTTAGTACCTCATAAGCAAATTATCTGTCAAAGATTGATAAAACTTTGAGTCGATGCCAGTGTTGCAGTGGCTTGAACGTGTAGCCACGTTCACACGCAAAAAAGAAGCCGTACTGGGCTACTGGATGCGGAGGAACGGTCGGTTTGCTGATGCTGGGTGTCGTAGAGTACGAAACTCTGAATGGTAGCTTACTTGGGCACGAGCACATCAACTTGATGCAACAGTGGCGCGCGTCGTGCTTCTCTGACGCGAGATCTCTCATCGTTCAAAAGTTCTCATTACTGAGCAAGCCATTTGCTTGGATTTCCACTTTTGCGGACATAACAATCACGAAGAGGTGCTGCGTTACTTCGACAGCGCTCTGCGTCGACTTGAATCGATGCAAATACTTTCACGTGAAGGGTACGGCAAGTGCCAGACCTGTCAACGATCAATCGCGATACACACCATATCGGATGGAGAGAGGGCAGATAGACGGTCTATCGGTCTGTTGCTACTTTCGACTGCCACACACACCACCTCCACTGCTGCTTTCAATGGTAGCACTAATGATTATTTTGATGCTGCTCAGGATGCACTCGTTCTCGGATGCTCCACTGCTTTTGCTGTGTAGGCATCCCGTCGCCACTCCTGCCACTTTCGCAACACGCCGCCACAGATAACAACTCACAGGTTCTCGCTCTGCTAACTTCAATCAACGCTGTCATGCTTCCTCCGCCAACAGAGCCGAACGACGACCCACCATCCACTGTCACATTGCCGCCCACGCCCTGCGCGTTGCTGGCGCCGAGGATCTTCACAGACAGCGCCAAACTCGCGCTGTCCACCGATCCGTCCTGCAACTATACGTCGCTGCCGACGCTGTTGCCGACGCTGTCGCCGACGCTGCTTCCCTGGATGATACGAATACCGCCTTCAGAGCCGCTTGACACGAGCACCGAAACAGACAAACCGCTGCTTGAGTTGCCGCTTGACACGCTCACGTCACCACCAGCGCCGCTCGACGAAGAACCGCCGTACAGTGTACGGCGTACACACGCACAGAGCCACCAAAGCTGCTCGACGACGACACACCGCCGCTCACGGACACATTGCCGGACGGCCCTCTCGCAGAGTCGCCTCCGCTCGCCAACACAGAGCCGCCGGATGCCGCCGTGCTAGAGCCGCAGACTACGCGCACAGCGCCACCTACAGACGTGTGCTTGAACAACTGGCTGACCAACACTTCGCCCGACGCGCCATCCACAGTCGAGCCAGACTGCACTCGAATTGCACCCGACACGCTGCTTCCAGATAACACGGCGCTAGACACGGACACGTAGCCGCTGCCGGAAACACCCGATCCGCTCAACAACGACACGGAACCTCCAGTTGACTGACTGCTCGCGCCGCCAGACACAGATACGGAACCGGCCGTAGACGCCGACGTGCCAGACGACACACGGACCGAGCCGCTGCTACTGCTTGTGCTCGCAGAATCGCCCGACATCACCGTCACATCGCCCGAAGATGAGCTTGCGGACGTGTCACTGCCGATCACCGTAGCCCTGCTCGGACCCGTCGACGTGGTTGCGCTGGCGCTAATCACTTCCACATCCTGCCGGGTACCCCGGCCTTCTTCTTCGTCCAAAGGACGAGCCAGTCATCCAATTCATACTGGTTACATGTTTCAGTGCATTGTCAAATGCACTTTGTTGTCAAAGGCGCAGAAGTGGAGGTGTGAAAAGCTTTTGGGCGGACGCATTCGATGATTGCTGCACGAAATGGCCACACAGGTGTTGTGGGGTATCTCGTTGATGGTGGTGCTGATATGATTGCAACTTGCCGCACCGGATATCCGGCTTTGATGTGGGCTGATCGATGTGGTCGTGTAGACAATGTCAATTACACTCTCGAAATCGGAACTGACGCCAAGGCTCTTAGGAATGACAGTGAAATGGTGGTTGCCGTTGCAATTCAAAGCTTGCAATAACCGTTTGGCTGCGTTGTCAAGATCCAACTAACCACAAAATCTCTCAGCGACGTCCAATTCAACATCTTTATCCGATTCGGAATATCTCAACCCAAATATTCCCAACGTGAATCAGCACTGACCACTGCATGATCGTTATTCATTCCCAATATTGCATGGTGAGTCCATTGGGGACAATCGAAGACCAAGACGTTTGAAAGATTTGCACCTAGCACAGTCAGCTCACGGTCTGATATATTTGCTTGAAGGCTCTATTTGAAAGAGTCACAAGGAAGAAACTTATGCGACTTGTTGCAGCTTGTCTCCATACGGTCAAGATTCACCAAGCGGTGCAATACTCCACTGTGACTCTGAGTTTCACGCCACTTGAGAAATTGCGAACCGATGACAGACAAATTAAGCGTGAATGCCAAGCTTGCGTTTCTGGCAGTACATCTCCAAACCCGAACGCTTTGCACCTCTGACGATGTCGACCATGCCATAACTATTATACAATCATCCCAATTGTGACGTTCGTTCCGCCCCACGTGTACTTTCTGCCTACAAAGTAGCAGCTTCGCCGGTGTGAGCTGCTCGCTGTCGAGCCTGGTATGCACCATGCATGAGTCCTGGGAGGAGAAATCCTGCGATCAACAACGCACTCTTCCACCAACCGGCAGCGAATGCTGACACGATAATGTAGCTAAAGACAGCAGCAGGCACAATCGAAATCGCAAAGACTCCTACAAAGCCACCGGGAACTTTAGCTGGTCGTGAAATGAATGGGAGAACGAGTCGGAGCTGGGTATTACTCCCGAGAATCAACAGCGCCACAAGACTAGCGAACCCATTGGTCACAGGCAGCAGGATATCAAAATTGACTCCAGTCAGCGCCAGAGTTGGCACAAGTGTCACGAGTACGCCCAAGTGTGGACTGCCCGCCGATCGTTGCGCTCACCAAAGACACGAGGAAGTAGGCAGTACTCGGCCATCCCGGCAGTCTCAAGAGACTTGCAGTACAGATTGGAGATGTGGAGCCCTGCAATCGTCGCGACGGTTGAAATTACCATAAGTGCACGCAGCACGTCGCCACCAAGAGCTCGGGCAGCGATAACGTACGCTCCACGACCAAAAAGCTGCCAGTCGAGTGCGTTGGTTGCTGTCGTAACCAAGATTGGAAGTACATATGTCAGGATGATCAGTGCAGCGATGGCTGGAATGACTCGTGTGTACACTCGTGCTGGGTTGGACACTTGACCAGCGAAGACAGAGGCCATGTGGATGCCGTCAAAGTTCCAGAAAAGCGTATTGAGCAGCGAATCCCAGTCTAGCTCACTGCTTTCTTCGTTGTCATTTCGTGGGCTGGGGTCACTAAGAACCTCCCAATGTGTCAAGTGAGCAGGCGATTAGAAGCTCAGTAAGTTCATGATATCCAGCAGTTGGGGAGGAGAAAATGACGGGAAATCTATAGCTAATGTTGAGTCATGTGGGGGTTCTGGGTTATTTTCGTTAATCAGTTTCGGCATGCGATGGCGTTGGCTCAGAGCGTCTGTGGGGTTCGATTCTTGTGTCAGACAAAATGGACACACACGACCCGTAGCCAGCGAAGGAATTGCAGATGGAATTGTTCGAGCAGACAATTCAATCAACTGCAGAGACCATTGACGAAAAGCTACTCCACTGCGCATCGTTGTCTTCGTGCTTCCATCTTAGACAGAAACAAAATGTCTCCGGATCCTTCACATGAACAAACGTCTTCATCACAAGCGGATCATCCGTCTGAGTTGCTCCTTCTTTCAAACGACTGAAAACACGATCTTTGCACTTTGCATCCAAAACCTTCACGAAAACCTCGACCTAGGCACGCAAACATCAGCAAATTTGCCACCACACAATACCACTATACGCGTACTTTGTATCTGTCGTTGATCGATTGATTCTTCTCCACAGCTCCAGGAGTCATACTGACGATTGGATTCTGGTAGCTCAGACCGTCATAGAAACCACGCATCTCGCGAGAGAGCGCCAGCCGATTATTTGGATCACGGTTATACTTGCCGTATTCTCGTTTGTCATCATTGCTTTTCTTTTTTGACACCAAATGGCAACTCTCCGCCTTGCCAAATGGCAGGAAGTATCGCTCATCCTCGATCCGTTGATAGCGAAACTCTTCAGTCGAGGAATCCACAATCGTCACATTGCTTGATGCCAACGATATGGATGACATCTTATCTTGAGGAGACTCAGAGTCTTGTGGCTCATAATCATCGCAATAGACGCGCCGCAGAGAACTCTGCGATCCTTCATGTTGATCAACAGACGTCATCACCACTTGGCCATAAAGCGGGGACCCAATTGTCAGTTTTTCATCGCGCAGCGTGTTCTCAAATTGCAGTGCATTATCTTCTACAATTGGAACACAGTTAGCCGACGCAAGCAGCATTATCACACAGCGACGACGCAAAACAAACCTGTCTTGAAGAGAACATGGACACACAACGTCTTATCATCATACCAAAAAGCGCGATCATTGTCATCCGAGCGATGAGCAGGATCGTAGTATCCAAGGTACAATCCAGCCAATCGATACAGCCGGCAGCGAACTCCTTTCGTGTTGAGAGCATTCGCAATCGATCCACGCACCAGCCATAAACCAGCTTGCTGCATTGATGGCACCCCGAACGCCGATGGCAACTCCACTAGCACGTGAATGTCCCGACTTCTTGGTTTGAAGTTCGTGCGGAAGTATTCCTCGTCATCAAGCATCGCAGCTTCATCTAGTAGCAGTTCCTCTTGCATAAGGCTCTTGATACCATTCGGAATCTCTCTTTTCTTAAGGGCCATGATCTCAGCGTCTCGCGAGTTCAGCCACGTGTCGCCCTCCCGCGCGAGGTACAGCTTCAGCAGATCTGCGTCAAAGTGGATCAAGCTGGGCTTCTTCTCCTTGATCTTGTCCTTCAGATCACCGACCATCTCGCTGAGCTCAATGTTCACGGAGAAGACGCTCCCGACGCCAACCACCACGCAGACGAGCTTCACCATCGTGTTTCTTTTTGTGGAATGCCAAAGTTCTCTCAGTTCTCTCAGTTCTCTCAGAGGAAATCCCTGAGTTCTCTCAGCGGAAATCGCTGAGAGCTACTCGGTTTGACCGATCCAGAAGAAGTGTATTTTACAAGCTTCAGAGGTAGAAAAAGAACTTGGATAAAGTATTGAACAGAAACATGCACGAGCAGGACTCAAGATCTTGGAGAAAGTATGTGATGGTCATGAATGTGGACTATGAAGCAGAAAATGACTTGACGATTGTATTGGGATTCGAGCCACTCTTGATTTACGGGTGATCAAAACTCCAATCCCGTGAAGTGTGGACCACAAATATAAGAGATTGGAAAACCGCGAATTGTCGATCTCGCCTGGCGGCTCGTTAAGGTCAGGGTACCCGACTACACGTAGCACAGGTATGCAATGCATGCTACATCCTACACTACTAACCCAACACTACTAACCCAATGGCCGGGTTTACCCGGCTATTGGTTGGCGCACCGAGCCGTAGGGGGTTCAAAACCCCCTACAAAACATATCTCGCAAATCGAATGAAAGATACAAAATGTAGGTCACAACATACAAACATACAAATGTGAAACTGTGAAAAACAGTCCCTGCCAAAGACGGGCCTGGATGGACGTACCTTAATGGGAGAAGAGTCTTCAACTTCAAGGTTGAAGTGGGAGTTTTGCACGGCACTGCTTTCGTCGGCGTGTTCGTTGACATGCAAGTCAACGACGCGTTGCGCTCAAATGCACTCAAAGCACAGTACATACAACGGTACTACTACTGCTCGAGGTAGTCCAATAGTGGCAACGCGCCGTTGAGCAGGTCAGGTCGGTTGGTTTGCTCGAGCAGTAAGAAGATGGAAGGCAGTCTGGAGCGGGTGACAACGTGGGTGTGTACTCCGGCTTGGGTGGCACGAGCAGCGGGGTTGTGGAAGTGGTGAGCGGCAGCGCGACGACGTCTACGGGCCCGAGCGGAGCCACAGTAGTCGGCAGTGGCACGTCCGCAAGCTCATCTTCAGGCGACGTGACGGTGGTGTCTGGGGATTCTGCGAGCACAAGCAGTAGCAGCGACTCGGTCCGTGTGTCGTCTGGCACGTCGGCGTCTATGGCCGGTCCCGTGTCTGTGTCTGTGTCTGGCGACGCGAGCAGTCAGTCAACGGGAGATTCCGTGTCGTTGTCGAGTGGATCGGGTGTTTCGGGCAGTGGTGACGTGTCCGTGTCTAGTGCCGTGCCATCTGGAAGCAGCGTGTCGGGCGCGGTTCGAGTGCAGTCTGGCTCGACTGTGGATGGCGCGTCGGGCGAAGTGTTGGTGAGCAGTGGATCCAGCACGACGTCTGTTGTCAGCGCTGTGCGCGTTGTCGGCGGTTCTAGCACGGCGGCATCCGGCGGCTCTGTGTTGGCGAGCGGAGGCGACTCTACGAGAGGGCCGTCCGGCAATATGTCCGTGAGCGGCGGTGTGTCGTCGTCGAGCGGCTCTGGTGGCTCTGTGCGTGTGTTCGGCGGTTCTTCGTCGAGTGGCGATGGCGGTGACGTGAGCGTGTCAAGCGGCAACTCAAGCAGCAGTTTGTCTGGTGCGGTGGTCGTGTCAAGCGGCTCTGAAGGCGGTATTCGTATCATCCAGGGAAGCAGTGTCGGCAGCAGCGTTGGCAGCGACGTGTTGTTGCAGGGCGGATTGGTGGACAGCGCGAGTGCGGCGCAGTCTGTGAAGATCCTCGGCGCTAGCAACGCCCAGGGCGTGGGCGGCAATGTGACGGTGGATGGCGGGTCGTCGTTTGGCTCTGTTGGCGACTCTGTGTGTTTGACGAGCGGCGATGGCTTGTCGATGAGCGGCTCGGTGTTGATCTCGACACACGGCGCTGCGGGCAGCAGCAGCAGTAGAAGCAGCAACGTGATCGTGACGTGTCGAGCGGGTCCGTACGCATTGGAAGCGGATCGTCGACGTCGTCTGTTGCCAGCAAAATTGATGTCGCGGGCGGATCTTCCGTGAGTGGCAGCGGTGCGTCCATCTCTCTGTCGAGTTGTGCGTCATCGAGTGGCGCGGGCGGCAGCGCGATCATCCTGAGTGGTGCTAGCGAGTCGACGACAAGCGGCGCGGTGACCGTGGGTTCATGTGCTGTGACGGGGGTCGTGGAGAGCAGCGTCTTGCGTGTTCCAAGCGGCTTTGCATCTGGCGGTGCGTCCAGGTCGGTGTTGATCTCGTCGGGTGCGTCCACGACTGGTTCTGGCGGTGTGGTGAGCGTGTCTGGCGCCTCTGGCGTACTATCCTGAGGAAACGTGATTTTCTTTAGCGGCGCAAGCAGCTCAGCGTCCGTCAGCACTGGCGGGTCTTTGCCGGTGTTTGACGGCGCAGGATCGGTCGGCGGCGCTGGATCGATTGGCGGCGACGTGAGTGCGTCGGTCAGTACAAGCTCTTTGACTACCGGTGCCTCGATGCGTGTGTCGAGTGGTGCGAGCTCGACGACGAGCCGGTGTGTTTGTGTCAAGCGCGACTGGCACGAGCTCTGGCGCGGTGGCGCTGTCGAGTGAGTCAGCGAGCAGCATTTCTGCCGGCGATATTGTCGTGTTGGTGAGATCATCCGCTGCGGGCGGCGGTCGCGTAGCTGTGTCTAGTAAACTCCCTGTACACAAACACGTCAGGCCAAAATGACTGTTAGCCAGTGTGTAGTAAACTCGGACGCGTTGTCAGTGGAGTTTGAGCATCTTTCCAGATTACGATTTGCTATCCTATCCCGCTTGAGTCCCGCTTCGAGTCCGAGCCGTTCTCCTCGTGGACTCACTGTGATTCACTCCCACTCCACACGAGCAATATACGTTGACGCAATTGCCATCCGCACCGCCTACTTATCTTCATCCCAAAGACTACATCATGGAACCGGACGAGATGTAGATGCGTTTGAGCACTGACTTGTTTGCTGAGACCCTCTAACAGTTAGCCAGTGTATAGTAGATCGCCAAATGATGTCAGTGGAGTCCACTTGTTGCGTATGGCGACGAGAGCTACCGAAGAAGCCTTGATCTCTGGTGGCGCGAGTTCTGCGAGCACGTTGTCGGCGAGCTCAGTGACCAGTGACTAGCTACTTTCTATTGCTGAGTGCCATGAGGTCTGTATCACCTCAAGGTCAGAAGATAGCTTGCAGGATCTTGGAGGAAGCAAGATGGTGGCGATTGGAGCTAGCAGAATGAGTAGTTGTGAGTCATCATCTGTGGTGGTGTGGTGCGAAAGCGGTTGGAGCGTTGACTAGATGCGCCAACAGTGGCGGCACTAGAGCATCCGGGTGCATGTGTATCCTAACCAGCATCACGACAAGTTTGACCAGCGTAGTCATGAGTGCTGGCTTCGCGTGCAACGGCGGGGGTGTCGAGTTTGTGACAATTGGAAGTAGCTACAAATCGATGGGAAGTGTGATATCGACCATCTACACGCCCTCACTCGATCGGACGAGGCTCTACTGTATTGCGATCGATTTCGCTAAGTGATCTTACACTCATCTCACCCAGTAAGCGAGGGTATTTGCAGCGATTCAAACCATCTCTGAGCGTTGTCGAAGAAATGGAATCCAAACCAAAGCACGTCAATGGCATACATTGCATGGTAATATGTGGGAATCCAAGCAAACGATATAATCAGTGTTGGACGCTTTGTTCGCTGAAAGATCTCGACCGCACCACGGCTTCACGTGGGTCTGCATCTGGCAGGACGGCGAGCGTGTCTAGCTGCTCTGGTACCCTGCCCGTAGGAAACGTGACTGCGTCTGTCGGTCGGTAGTAGATGGACGCCATCATCGGGCGAAAGACACAATTTTTCACAGGTCATTCAACACGTAGTTCAACCGGCATGGGCCGATTGTGGCAACGCTTGAATTCATTATAGGAGGTATCTCCTCCCCCCCATGATTGTTCGTGTTGTCTCGCACATTCGAGACACCTCCAAAATACATTGACGTGCTTCCTACCAGGCGGGGCGACGTGTCTCCTCCTCTCATTTTTTCTATACCTAACGGTCGCATCAGAAGTGTCATCCCCCCTTGGAACGGAACTATCTAGAACACCTCTGCGACGCCCTGTAACGCCCTGCAACCACTGGTGCATCAACATGCCGTCACCAGCCGCCAGCTTCGTCATTCGGCAATCTGCACGCTCGCGACCACACGCACTCCTCCAGCCCCCGCGACGCGACGACCGCCGACATGATGCGCACCTGCAGCTACGCGCCCGCGAGCTTCGACCGCCGGCGCAGCGCCGCGCGCCAGGACTGCTTCGCGCGCGCGCGCCACGGCAAACGGCGCCAGCGCGAGGACGACGCGCCGACCGCGAGCGACGGCCGGCGCTCGGTGCTCGACCGGCTGAAGCGCATGCGCCTGGCGTCGCCGCCCTCGTCGCCTACCAGCGGCGAGGAGCGCGTGGACGCCACGGCCATGATGACGGACGACGAGCTGCGCGCGCTCGTGGCCGTGCACCCCCACGGCTACCAGCAGCTCCACCTGGCGGCCGCCGCGCGCGACGTGGCGCCATTCCCGGCCGGATACGGACCGCTGAACGCCGAGACGTGCACGGCGCTCGTGGTGTTCGACCCGCGCCAGTCGCGCGCGATCGCCTCCGGACCCAGGATAGAGCTCGTGGACAGCGACTGCGACGAAGTGGCCTCGCTGTCCTCGAGCGAGGACGAGAGCGCCTTCGTGCGCTTCGAAGAGCTGCCCAGCGACAACGACGAACCCGTGGACATGGACATCGACTAGCCGCCAGCTCCCTCCTGAATGTGCATCTACCTATCTATTCGCTGCGGCGACAACAATCCATGTCAGCAGCGTGCCGTGCTTTCTTGGTGTACTCGCCCTTGACGCCCGTGATGTCAATTGGGCGTCCAGCCTCCACCAGAAGCTTCTACCATACACCTGGCACCAACCCTCGCGTGCGCGCACGACGCCCGCCACCTGGGACCGGCACCCTAGGAAGTTGAAGCGTGTTTGCTCGAAGTAGGAGCCGCAAAGGTGGCGTCGACAGTTATAAGCACCACAGTACCATGGCGACCACCGAACAATCGGATTCATTGAAAGTCTTCCTCGTTGCGGCCATTTTACTCGGTCCTCCTCATCCTCCCTAACACCTTACTGGTTCCGTCGAGTTC
The DNA here is from genome assembly GCA_024867545.1 of Phytopythium helicoides. Classification (NCBI taxonomy): domain Eukaryota; phylum Oomycota; class Peronosporomycetes; order Pythiales; family Pythiaceae; genus Phytopythium; species Phytopythium helicoides. The sequence continues at coordinate 1,265,239 of JANFNE010000006.1, read as the reverse complement.
ATTGCTCAACCGCACACCAAGCATCGCACCCATGCCTGTAGCAGACGGCAAATCCAACCACTTGCTCATCGGATCCTGCCTATCGACCACATGCTCCTCTATCGACCACTCCTCGCTCGCCAGCCTGCTTGACGCCGCCACTGCTCGTCACCACGTTGAAGTGCCCTCCGTCCACCTTCCTCTCCTCCCATTGGCCAAAACTCCCTCCTTTCCTCCAATCACCTCCGTCCGCCCTCCGCAAGCGATCCCACAACAGCAACCAGTTCCAGAAAGGCGGCGAATATGGCGAAGCTGCTGCACGCGCGCGCGCCGCTGGCGCTGGCGGCCGCCGCGGGCTCCCTGGGGCTGCTGGCGGCCGCGCAACCACTGGGGTTAGGGGCTCGCGGCGCTCGATCGGAGAGCGCGGCGCCCCGGGGCGAGGAGCGCGCGCTGCGCGGGCGCCCGAGCTTCTCGGAGCGCACGGTGGGGAATTACGAGAACCGGCTGCGCAAGTTTTCGGCGCCCGAGCGCGTGTTCGAGTACTTTTCGTCCGTGGAGATCGACAAGCAGTTCTTCATGACGCGCGACGACCTGGCCAGGGCCATCACGCCCTACACGTACCGCCCGGGGGCTCCGCTCGCGTCCAAGAACCCCAAGTTCAACGCCAAGGCGCGCACCGACAAGACCACCAAGGTGACGGGGCGCAGCTTGTGCAGGAGACGGAGAGGGGGAGAGACGGAACGGGAGGACTGAGACGGAGGGGTCGTGTGTGCAGGAAGTGGCCGATGCCTACCTGCGCCTGCTGCGCGTGGTGCTGCTCGAGACGCCAAACGTCACGGCGGCCGACGTGAACGCGCTGCTCAAGTTTCACGAGGAGAACCACATCGACTTTGAGGTGCCTGCTGTGTTATGGTAGAGGGGTGAGCGGCGTGGCTGACGGTGCCTCCCCCGAGACAGACCCACGTCAAGACGCTCCGCGAGCTGCAGATCACCAACGTTGAGTACGACCAGTTTATCGAGGTGAGGCGACCGGGATGCCTACGTGATTTACATGGAAATGTGACGTCGTTTGTGGTCGATGGCCAGCTGCACGGCGGACCGCCGCGGCCCAAGACTTTCTTCGACCTGGTGGACGCGGATGGCGACGGACTCATCTCGTACGCCGAGTACATGTTTTTCAACACGCTGCTCGCAAGTACGTGAGCGCCCCCAACGTTAGCCACGACCTCAAACTGAAGCTCAAGCTGATAATGTCGTCTTCTGCAGTTCCTCAACGCCAGTTCGAGCTCGCATTCAAGATGTTCGATGCTGACGGCAACGGGCGTCTCGATCACCGTGAATTCAAGCAGGTGCGATGAGACTCGCCTACCACATGTTATTGGCAGTGGCCAATCTAAATTGATTGTGGCAGATCATGGAGCTGATGCGAAAGCGAACACCTGCGGGTCGCCAAGATCGATCGCTAAAGGAGGAGGATGCCCCCATCTTCAAGCACCTTTTCGGCGAGCTGGCGACGTACGCGCTACCCTTTTTTTGTGATATCCAAAACGTGGTGCTCACAGTGCAACTAAAACTTCAGGGAGACATTGTCGTACGAAGACTTCTGCACTTTCCGCCGCGATCTTCAAGAAGAGATCCTTCGCATTCAGATATCCTTTCCACGTTGTGTCCTTGATACTGCGATAGTGGTGCATGACATCTCGACCGAACTGCACGTTTTCCTTGACGAATGTTTACTTTGAGCAGTATGATCTGGATCACAACAAGGAGCTCTCTCCGCGTGAATTTGGCATGTTCCTGGTCTCACACGTGAATCAAGTGCGTGGCAATACCTACCTCTTCATTTATTCCGACATGTTGGAGCTGACACTTTGGATGACCACATTCTTCAGGTTGAAATCGACAAGTGGGTGGAGCGCGTTGAAAACCTCCAGTCGCTGAAGGTACAACTCCTTATCCTTGTGCCAGTTCTTGGCTTGTAGTAAATATGCTTTTGACACTTTCGCCCACAGGGGAATGTCTCCGAGCAAGAATTCATGGACTTCAACGTCTTTCTTGAACATCTGGACGAGATGAAGGTCGCGATTGACCTTATCATGCAGGAGCACGGTCTCAACAAAGGTATACCTGGAAATTCTCTGATTTCTGCCTAATGCGCTGCTTACCATCGCCTGTGTTGGCAGAGCAATTCCTTCGTGCGACCAAGGCGGCACTTCACGGGCAAAAGAAGACGAATCTTGTAACTCCTCTTCAAGTCGACATTTTGTTCGCTTTATTCGATGACAATGGTGCGTCTCGTAGTCAAGGAAACTGATTGACGCGCTCGCATTAAAGTCTTTTTATTATTTGTGTTAGGTGACGGCTTCTTGTCGCCCAAGGAGTTCATCGATGTGATGCAAAAGCGGAAGGACGGTGTTTTCAATGCGGTACGCCTTGCCTTTTCTTTCATTTTGCTGAAACACGAATAGTAGTTTGCTAAGTGTATACTGTCGCGTGCGAACATACAGCGCCGTGACACTGGGGCATTTGAGTTGATCTCAAAGATCAAGCACTGCATTGAAGAGTGCATGTACTAGCCCGATATGGTGTGGGCTTGTTTGGGCGTTACTGACAACAATCCAGCATGATGCATGCATTTGTTTGCCCTCAATCGGTGTGTGCCTAACGTCTATATCATCTAAGAGGTGGTGCCTGAGTATGGTCCAAACAGAACCTGCGCGTTAAGAGCTGCAGTGTCTCCATCGTCTTGTCGCTTGCTTTTGTCTTTCTTGTCGCTGGAGCTTCCACCCCCTCCGCTATTCGTGACTGAAGATAGCGACAATGAAGCAGATGGTGTCCATTTGAGCAGCCGGTTCTTGAACTGCGAGAGACCAGATGACGCGCTTTCTTTGGTCACATACCACTTGAGATGTGACTCAAACTTTTGAAGCAGCTTCTGGTATGTGTATAGCCGGCTCTGGCACACAAAGGGCGGTAAATCAAGGTCAAAGTTGCTCAGGTTGACGAAAAATCCGTTGCAGTTGATGCGCAGACGCACGTTGCCGAACCGGACATACTTGAAGTAAAACAGCTCGCACCCGTCCGACTCGCCAGAAGTACCGCTGTCATCTTCATCTCCCACCTCGACTGAACTACCGCCAGTGGAGTCATTAGTACTGTAACTGCTTCCACTGACTGAGCTTGCATTCGAAGGTTGGATGCTTCGACGGCGCGAAGCTCCAGGCGATGAAAGCAACCCTGGCGCCTGCAACCGGCTTCGAAGGCTTGGCGATTGCTGAATGCCATTAGTGCTCAAGTTTCCTGAAGCTGCTGGCATTGACGGTGGTCCAGGGATGCTGGAACTGCTTGCTCCTGTGCTAGTAGTAGCACCACTCACCTTCCGACCAAACAGCAATTGCTCTGACGTGAGGTCCCCGTTGGTCTCGGGTGCTGTCGTCTGAGCGAAGAAAAACTTAAACACTAGGTCGTAGAAATCCGCGGCAAGCTGAATCACAATCATGTTGGAAACCTCCGGAAACATGCTGACCTCCAGCACATCCAACACACGAAGTTTCTGCCCAAGCACACGAACGATCGGTCCACTTTCAGCTCGAACTGACAGCATCCCTTTCTGGTTGTTTGCCAGTCGAGAAGAAGATGACGAAAATGACGACAGCAACGGTTGTGAATTTAGAGATGCCCCAACTTGATGCTGGTGGCGTTCGTCGACCAAAAGTTTAGCACGCAGCACAGACATGGCATCGTCAAACGCAATAGAAGACTGCCCGGGGCGTAAATTTGTCACCTCCATCCACTGCAGATTGAGAACAAATTTTGCGCACTGGTTCGTGTAGAACGTGTGCGACCCGGTAAGCCCCTCCGCTCGAATTTCAACAAACTCATAGTCTGCCCCAGCGATCTCTGGACTGAGACGAAGCCGCATGCAGACTCCTGACGCGCGAAATGCAATTGACTTGAAGCTAACTGCACTCAATGCTGCTCGAGCAGCAGTTCCGAGTGTCTTGAGTTCACGTGCTCGAAGCTCCTCCACTAGCTGTGCGTATAGCTTTTTTGTTGGTGGAGCTGTGGATCCGGACACTGATTGTGATCCACATGTGTCGCTCCCACCTGTAGCCTGCTGTGAAGTTGGAGACGGAAGTGAGTCTGCTTGGGATGCTCTTGAGGCAGCGGTTTGAGTCCGTCGTGCGCGTCCTCGCATCATTGTTGTCGGAGGTGCAAGCAAGACATGACGAAGCACATTCAAGCACTGATAGAACTGGTGCCGATCGTTAGTAATTTGAAGAAACGATAGATCAGCGTCGATCGTAGATGCGCCACTCGCGTGCACTTGCGTATAAGTCGCACTTAAGCTGCATTCTTCTAAAACTTGTTTGAGGAGTGAGCTCGAGCTTGGGGCGGCAGCTGACGACAGACGCCGACTTCCGGAACCGCCGCTAGTACTTGTTGAGTTCGAATACCAAAGAACCCGAGTCGAGATGTCCACATCAATTGGTGCTACGTGTGCCGTGACGACATGAAATGTAAGTTTTGCCTCGCTTCTAGTTCGCTGAGCATCCATCCCAACCTCCAAGTGAATTCGATCAGCAGCAACAAGCACACTGCTTCGCGAATTCTCATCGCGCATGTTGATCTGAACGTCGTGAATATCAACGGTGTACTGCTTGATGGCAATCGTTTGAGAGCAGTTGTCGCTATCAGTAGAGCTTTTTGGACTATTCAATGGCGTAGATTGAGCGTTGTCATCGTCTCCGTCTGCATTGCTAGTCGCCTTTGCGCCGAGTTTTCCCTGCATTAAGAGGTCGAGGAGAGTGTCTCGTGTGCTTCCGCGACGATTAAGATTCACTCGTGGGTCCAGTTGCTCCACAGATTTATCCTTGGATTCGTTTTGATTCTTTTCAGACATAGATCGTACAATTTCAGGAGGACGGATAGCCCCGACATCAGAAACACATGCAGCTGACTTTGACGGTGGGCGAGAGGAAACTACTGTCGACCTTGTCTCTTCTTCAGTCGAGCGAGGCTTTATCGTTCTGTTCATCCCTTGCTGTTGCTGTTGACGCTGATCTCTGGCATCAGCTAACAAATGAAAACTGTCCACCAGTACTGCAACCATGTAGAAAACGGCATCTCTCGTCTCTAGGGTCCACAGCAATTTCATAGAATCGACTTGAATGGGGCAAGACCCATCGTTGAGCAGCATATTGTCCATCGACGCTGTTCGCCGCTTCAATCTCGACAGCCGCGACCGAATAGTATGACTCCAATGCTTACCACCTCTGGGTGATGGAGGTAACCCTGGATTACATCCAGGTATTCCACTTGTGGGACTCAGAGCTGACAAATTTATAGAGCCACTCCTAGCAAAGCTGTCGAGCTTGCGCAGTTTGGTTGCTGCATTCAAGCTAAATCCATAATCAATAGGTACGAACGCGTCATGCATCTTGTCTCCTACAGGCAAGGTCGGCTCGCAAAATAAAACACTCAGAGGATCATTGTCTTCGTCATATTCATCTGTTCGAACAAGGCGATAGCTCGTTCCCATTGTTTCCCAGAAGAATTCAGAGTTGCTGACTCTCTCGAAAGGGATCACACCTGCTTCCTCTGTCATGTTGATGTTCCCATTCGTCGGAGATGTGACGGAAAATTCAGCAGGAGGTTGAAAAACTGACTCGTGGAGTAAATATCCATGGAGACGGTCTAGATACACAGTCATCTCTGACAATCCCCAAAGTTCATCATTAGACATTTGATCATCGTATGTAGAATCTTCTGAATTCCTATTCGTATCTTGCGCGCTCAGAGCCGCATCGGTCTGAGCAGAATGTAGTGCTATTCCGTGGGAGATGAGTTCACCAACAATGATCATAACGCCTTGATCTTGGGTCATGCCGTCCCACCAAACGATTTGAATAGTTCCGAGAGACATATCCCATTGGACGCCTTTACAGTAAACAATAGGAGAGCTCGCCAGGCTCTCTTCTAGATCCTTGCTCGAATGCTCATCTTTTTCGATAGAGTTGGCGTCGTCGTCGTCCGTAACCACGTAGATTAGCCAAGGGTACACGTAGTCCCAGTTGAGAGATAGTAGCGCTTCATTCATGCATGGTACTGAGCCAGATGGCCAGGCACACAAAGCTGGATGCTGACGAAGTGCGATGTCAGCAGAAACTGAAAACTCCTGCGGACCGTCGTGGAGTTTTACTGATAGCCACTCGTCAAGCCAATGAACGATAATATTTGCGCTCAATGCTGGTAGAAACATAAGACGAACTTGGTCGGCAAACTCTTGATCGTCTTCGTCGTTCTTCGGTGGTGGTCGGTTGACGAGATATACACCCATAGTGTCGAATTGGAGGGCAACTTTTTGGAATTGACGTGTGCAAACCATGAACTCGTTGATAACCACACGCATTGCCTTAATGCCATCGGTGCCTGTGAGTCTTTGATAATATTGATGCGTTGTGTTGTCACCGTACGGGAAATCAATTGTCCACCTGTGTACACCTACATCAATATTCCCGAAAAAGCGAAACCTGAAGTTTTTCTTTTGGCTGCTGTCACTGGTGACACCTTCATCACTGCTTTGGGTATCCGTGGAGCTTTGGATGGTCTGAAGCATTGCCGGGATGTTTTTGAGCTCGTTCTTGTCCGCATTAACCAAGACACTGTTGCTTGAAACGCTTGTATCGTAGATCAAAGTTCGCAACAAATTATTGTCACTAGAAGAGTCTCCGATAATCTGCTGCCACTCGATATCTGTAAGCCCAAAATGTACTTCGACACCGATACAAACAGCAATCGGACTAGATGTTGCCTCTCGTGCGATCACCAACGATTTTGCCGCCACAAGTCCCTCAAATGTGGTCGCCTTGCTAACGAGCTCTGAGAAGCTTCGTGTGGATAAGGTGCTGGCAGCAGCTGGACTACTTATTCTTTGGATAAACTTTCTCATGGCATCACTGCATTCAGCAAGGTTGGCCTTAGTGAACTTGACACCGAAAGTGTTCAAGTCAATCAAAAATGTCCGTGCCTTCACTGATTCGTTGTTTCTTGCGTCTGGAGGACACTGTACCTCGATTATTAAATGGCTGCAATCTATCGAGGTAGCTTGAGCAGTGCTATCGCATATCTTCTCACTGCGCTTGTCGGAATCTTTTCCTCCAGCAAGTGTATCGAACTGAAGGATCAGTGCCAGTAATTTTCGATCAGGGTACATCAATATCCGCAAGTCGCTCATGGTAATCGTGCTCTGTGATGGCGTTTTTACCATGAATCGTTGTCGCCCTAGTTCTGTTCTCTGATTGAAAACTAATGTAGCAACTTCTACAGCTGGGGTAGTTTCTTCATCCCAGGACAAGCGAGTAAAGGCACTCTCAAAACTAGTTGTAGCTAGTAAGTGAGTCTTTTTGAGTCGAATCTTGGAATCCGTGAGCGATACAACAATTCGAGACGCAACATCTGCGACGTCGTGTAGCAAAATTTTGCTCTTCTTTGACATCAAGTTCATTCCAGTCACCTTTGGGGCCTCTTCAGAGTGTACCGGTGCGACCCGATTCTTTTGAAGCGATGATAGAGCAATCATTCCATCAATCGACTGGATGGCGCGATCTAGCTCGTCGATTTGGCCAAGGAAAGAAGTATGAAGTTGATGGCTCCAATTCACTCTCGTCTCATTGACTTGAATGTCCATTTGAACTTCAACCACGTCAGAAGAAATGTGCTCATTCCTTTTAATTGTCATATCACGAAGTAGAACAGCTGGAAGAGTCAAGTGGTTGACCTCTCGATGTGTATCCAGTCGATCTCCGCAGTTATTGATACAGATGTGACCGAACTTGGTAATCAATGACACGTCTCGAGTGCGAGGAACACTTTGTACTTTCTTGGACATCAAGATATTGACATCAATGAATGTTGCCACGTGCTGGTTTTCAGCTTCTGTTGGCTTATCCACTAATCTCAGTTGAGCGCCAATGCGTTGAATGAAGATATCGTGCTTGACACTCAACATGCTCCCGCTTTCTGTTACTGAGTTGATCTTGGACTCTGCTCCATGACACTTGATATTTGTCCGGACTGATTTATCTTTTGCATTAAAAACACTAACCTCAGCTTCCCATCGATGCACTCGAAGTTCAAGTTGAATTGATTCTTGCGTCGGAATAACGTGTTGGGGCTCATTTTTGTAGTCTTCTTCATTCTGGCTATCCAAAAGACGTCGTTGACAGTCTTTCAAGCGATCACTAGCGCAGACCAAGCCACAAAGATTTTGTTCAATTGTTGGAGTCATTGTCACAGCACATGACTCAAGCTCTCCGCGTATTCGGCGAGCTCCATCTCGACTATCTTTGTCAACACGAAGGTCAAAAGAGTTTACTTGAACTAAGATCTCTTCAAGCTTGGGACCAACTGATGTCGTAAATTTTTGACCTAGCATCGAGACTCGAATCAGCGCCGTTGGTGCTAAATCACCTTCATCGGGTACGATAGATTCGACCTGTTGAACAGTGAGCCTAGCAACTTCCACTGACACAGCCGCTGCACAGGCTCCATAAACTTCATCAATACTCGATATTCGGGCGAATACCCAGAAGTCAGTGACTTCTATGTGAGGAATAGGCTTTGGATTGGGTGGTGCATCTTCTTGACTATCTACGCGCAGCTGCGGATTGCTCTTTCTTCGAGTTGGAAGTGTGACCCACCCTCGCCGAACTAGTTCGCAGTGTGTATCGAACAGCTTTTCTATGAAGTTCATATTGCAGTTTATATTTGCTGGCTTGCCTTCAGTTCCTTGCACCCTGCTTCTGGTAACCAGAAGAGAGGTCAAATCAAAGTCAAACTGAGCACTGGCGCCCGGTAGGCTCAGCAAGACGTCACTTAAGTTACTCTCAACGTTATTCCCCGCCTTAGCATCTCTAGAGCAAGTGCTGAAGTGGAGGGATGATATGCTGGAGCTCAGTTGAATGAGATTTAGCGACGTGAAGACATCCGTAATAGCGACATGTATATCATTGCAATGAAAGAATGCTGCAATATCGAGCAATTGCACAGTGATCTGGATGTTGTTGATACGAAAGTCGACAAATCGGAAAAACGCGAGTGGGCTGACTTTGTTGGTGCTTACTGAAGCTGAAGAAGCGGGTGCGTGTCAATGTAGAGCATCTACATAACAACAAAGGTGATCACGTACATAGTGAATTCTTCGTAGAGCATTTGCTGTTCACGTTTCGCTGTCGGCTACTTAGTATGTTGACTGCGTACTCGTCCTCGAGATTTCCAAGTGTAGCTGTGACAGCGTCGACCTCGAGGGCAAGGATGCGCACCTGTCCAAACGACCGGAAGAACTCCCGCACAAAGCTACGCAGTGTAATCCGAGAGAACTCGATACTCCATCGCTCTCCGCTACTGAATTTCACATTCCGCAGCTCACAAGGACTAAACCTGACGCTCTCAATTTGCGCAGTAACCTGCAGAGGTGCTGAGTCTCGGTCACGCGCAAGCTTCAACGTCACCAGTTTGGCCACCACCAGCCCAAGCAGCCGATAGCGATTCAGGAACGCATAGCCGAGCACCAAGACGAGCAGGAGCCAGCTATTCTGCCAGCCAGGCGCGAACATGGCGGGCCGATATCTCGCACCTGGTGGCGCGCTCCACCATGCGCCGCTTCAAGATCGAATGGGTGGTCCACAACAGAGACTAAGGTGGATGGGTTCACAGTTGAACGACTTTTCAAGATCTTTCAAGATCCATTGCTGGATGTGAGTCCATTCCCAGTGAAGCAGCTAACGAGCAGCTCAAGACTCGAGCCCCATGAAAGCGTCGGCGTCGCCATCACCCCCGCGGCTATTGCTGCCGTTCGCGGTGCTCGCAGTCTGCAGCATGCTGCTGTATGCGCTGTTGTTCCTCTTTCAGGCAGGGATGGTCAGCAGATCTCCAAGGCGGGAACGCTTCTTCCTTCGCTCAGTCCCCTCTCTATCAGCCGACTTGGCAGGTGGCGATGGACTCCGCAAGTTGTTTCAAGATCTGTCCCAGCACCACTCGCTTGACCAGCAGCGTGTGGTGAACATGACGCGCCACGCATGGCGAGGATATCGCGAATTTGCAAGCTGGACCGATTACCTCGATGTTGACCACATGGGTGGAGGTAGCGTGTACGGACACGACATGGCGCTCACTGCTGTTGATGCGCTCGACACGCTATTTGTGCTGGGCATGCACGAGGAGTTTGACGAGGCAAGCGCGTGGATGAGAGACAACTACGAACGTGTTATGATCCGAAGGGGTAGTGTGAGCTTCTTTGAGATCACAATCCGGTCGCTTGGAGGGCTGTTGTCAGCATTTTACTTATCAGGTGCGCCCACGTCAGGATTGCGCTTCACCGGTACGCTTGACCGGCTGAAGTCGTGACACTATCCTTTTGCGTAGGGGAGCGTCATTTCCTGGAGCTTGCAACGACACTGGGGACAGCGTTGAGCAACACGTTTTCGTGTGGTGGCTACGCACCGTGTCAATCTATTGATCTAAATGTAAGTGGCTAAGTGGAACGGTATTATTCAGGGGACCTAATCTTTCTGCCGTTGTTGATAGAACGGAAACCACTATGGATCTCCTGCTCTGAGCGAGGCCAGCACATTTCAGCTGGAGTTTATGTATCTCTCGCAGGTTTCTGGTAACAAGACGTTCATGGACCCGGTGATTACAATGAATCGAGTGGTGGGGAAAGGTATATTGATTTGTCACCGGTGTGTTGCTGACATATGTCGCTGAGAAGACGCGTGAGTTGGTGGAGCTCCACTATCCTGACGGGATCCTTCCAGTTGCAATTGACTGGCTTAACGAAAGGTATCTGCAACCGCTTTATTGGCGTCATGGTAGCTCCAAACTGATTACCAACCTGCTTTCTCTTTCACAGAGGAGCAGGCTCCTTCAAGACGATGGGAGCGCTGGGCGACAGTTACTACGAGTATTTGCTCAAGCAATGGTTGCTGTCTGGCAAGAAGAACGGAGATCTTCGTGAGATGTATATCACAGCCGTTAACGGGATGAAGGAAGAACTCCTGATGCGTTCAGCGTCGGGCATGCTCTTCATCGGCGATGTAAACGGTGCTATTCGGGATTTCAGGATGGAGCACCTCACGTGCTTTGTGCCGGGAATGCTTGCTCTCGGATACCTGCACGGCATGCCGCACGAACACCTCGAGATTGCCAAGGAGCTCACCGAGACATGCGTACAGGTTGGTTATCGTGAGTTGCCCATCCCAATTATTTGAGTAGAAGTTGCTGACTGTGCATGTGATTTCAACGACTAAGATGTACACGAACTCGAGAACAGGACTTGCACCAGAGGCTGTGCAGTTCACAATGGCATCGGATGACGGCACAGCCAGAGTGCACGCTAACAGCCAAGTCATTGACGAGAACGCCTCTTCCTCAGACATGTATGTCCAACCAGACAGTGACTACAATCTGCTTCGGCCTGAGACGGTCGAGAGTCTCATGATCCTGTACCGGGCGACGGGTGACGAGATCTACCGTGAGCACGGCCGGGTCATCATGGAGGCGTTTGAGAAGTACGCAAAGGTACGCGCTTGGCTTCGGAATATCAGCAAATATACTTCGATGGCTCGTATTGATCACGACAAGTGCCTTTCCAGGTGCCAAGTGGAGGCTACCGCAGCCTCCGATACGTGTTTTCCGACCCAACCTTCATCGAGCCGTACGGACCCAAGATGGAGAGCTTCTTCCTCGCCGAGACACTCAAGTACCTGTTCCTGCTCTTCTCGGACGTGGACGTATTGCCTCTGGACGAGATCGTGTTCAACACTGAGGCCCACCCGTTCCCCGTCTCGACGTAATACATTGATGCCAGTCGGATGTGTTTCAGATGCTGGGAAAAAAAATCACTGGAGCGCAGCAACTGCGTGAGACTGGCATTATCCTCGTTGGGGTACGTGGCATGGAGAGAGAGAGTGAGCTGGCAGCACCAATCAGGATGGTGACGGCGCGCAGTCGTCCTATCGATGAGGGCATCTGACTTGTCTCCACTATGTCGCCCCTCGAGATCTTTGCCTCGCCCGACCCTTAGCGTGGTCAAAAGATACTTTCCGCAATATCACCACCAACAAAAAAAGTCAGCTCCAAGAGATGAGGGAGGCGAGCGCGTCAAACAGACAACGCGAACGCTACATGCAGCTAAGCACGCCACGCAGCCTGCGCTTTCTGCCATCCCGCCACTCGCTTTGGCTCCCAACTTGAGGTTTCCAACTGTAAACAATCCCTCGTCGCGTTGTGGCAACATTTTTTATTATTTTTTTTTTATTATTTTCTCCGCATTTATGCAGCCGCGCACCATTTCCTCCAATCCAATCCCTCCCTCCCCCATTTTCACCCAATCGCATCCTCCCTCCTCGAAAAAAAAAGCGCGAAAATCAATCGCAAAAGCAAAGAAATGGCTTTCCTTCCTTCCTTAGGTGGGTTCGAGCCGAGGCGCCGCCACTTCGGATCTCCCATCGAGCCTCATGGGCGCCGCGCTGTGCTCGTGCACCGGCCGCGGCGACGAGCGCGCGCTCGCGCTGACCGCCGGAGGAGACCGCCACCTACACGCGCGCAACGGCAAGGCCGTGCCGCTGGCCATCGCGGCCAAGTACTCGAGCCTCGTGCCCCCGAGCCACCCGCTGCAGTACGCGCACCCGACGCCCGAGCAGCACAGCCGCGGCGAGACGTACGCGCTGTCGGACGACTGCCGCCACGAGGAGGACGCGCTCGAGCAGCTGCGCGCGCTCGGCCCGCCGTCCGCGCAGGCCATCGCCGACGCCTTCCGCGCCAAGCTGCACGAGCCGCCGCTGAGCCCGCGCAGCAAGTTCCAGCTGCTCATCACGCGCATGGGCGCGGCGGACGACGACGACGGCAGCGACGACAGCGACGACGACGCCACCACCAGGACGTGCGACGACGACAGCGCCGACAGCGACCAGGACACGGACGACCCGCGCGCCAGGCGGAAGCGCAGGCGCGAGCGGGAGCGATCGCTCGGCGTCTCGCTGCCCCCGCGCCGCAAGAGCGCCAGCTACTACAACAACTCGTTCGCGGCCGCGGCCTACGCGGCCTCGGACGAGGACGCAGAGTCGCTCACGGAGGAGGACTGGAAGGCGCGCGCCAACCCGCTCATCACCATCATCGTGCCGCCCGGACCCTGCGGACTTGTGCTGCAAGTCGACCCAGACGCGCAGGGCCGGCAGCCGCCCACGGTCGACGGGTTCGTGCGCACGTACGACGGCATGAAGGGCACCATCGAGAACAGCGGGCTCGTGCGCAAAGGCAGCGTGCTGTGCGCCATCAACGACATCGACGTCACGCGCATGCCGCTCAAGGAGGTCATCCGCACGCTCAACCTGTCGTCGCACCTCGAGCGGCAGTTCGCCTTCCGCAACGGCTACGAGCACACGAGTACCCTGTGAGCGGGCAGACACGCGCGCTGCGGGGCGAGCATTGTACTATAACAGAGCGCGCGCGCCGCAGGAACAAGCAGAAGAAGAAGGGAAGGGCCAGGAAGTGCGTAAATATGAATCCCCGGGAAAAGGTAGAAGAAGGCGGCAGACCCGGCAAGCAACTTGCGTGTGAAGGAGCAATGCCATGATAACATTCGTTCCTCATCCGCGCTGCGTTTCCAGGACGAGCGGCCACGATCTATTGCGTCGGCGCCGCCCGCTGTCATTATCATTTTCTTTCGTTTTCCCGGATTGCAGTGGAGACTACGAGCTACAAGCGGATGGATTCACTCACCTTCGGGAGCTCCTCACTTGTTCTCCGGCTTGTCGCTCGTCGGCTCTTCCGCACTATCGCTACTCGCTGCCACACCGGTCGTCGTTTCTGTGGCTGTCGCCTCCACAGTTGATACCCCAGCGACAGCGGCATCCTTCTTGGCAGCCTTGTCCGCCTCGTACTTGTCGGCCTCCTTCCAGGACTCCTCGACGAACTCCGTGTACGTCTTGTTGCCGCCAAACGGCCGCGGACCAAGCACGCGCACAAGGTCCGAGTGGTTGATTGTCTCATTCTTCAGCAGTTCCTCTGCCAGCTCGTGGAGAACGTTCTGCTTGTCCCGCAGCAGCTCCTTCGTGCGCTTGTACGCTGCGTCAACGATTTTCTGCACCTCTTCGTCAATCACCTGTGCCGTCTTCTCACTGTAGAGCTTATCGTTGCCGAATGAGCCCTCCTCCTTCGGGAACGAGAGCTGACCGACACGATCGTTCATACCGTAGAGCTGCACCATCGAGTAGGCAATCTGCGTCACGCGGCGCAGATCGTCAGAGGCGCCCGTTGTGATACGGCCGTCGAAGTTGATGAACTCGGAAGCGCGGCCACCAAGAGCCATGCACATGATGTCGATCATCGCCTCCTTGCTGTGCAGCGCCACTTCCTTCGGCAGGTACTGCGCGTAACCGAGCGATCCCTTGCCACGCGGCACGATCGTCACCTTCAGCAGCGGGTCTGCGTGCTCGAGGAACCAACCAGCAACAGCGTGGCCGGCTTCGTGGTATGCCACTGTCCGCTTCTCCTCCGGAGACATGATGCGGTTCGTCTCGAGACCGCCAATAACACGATCCGTAGCCTCCTCGAAGTCCTTGAACTGGATGCTCTTGCCATTGCGACGCGCTGCCACAATCGCAGCCTCGTTACAGATGTTGGCAATCTCGGCACCGGCGAAACCAGGCGTGAGCGCAGCCATTCGGCGAGCAAAGTCATCCACGTTGCCGTCAAGATGCAGACCCTTCAAGTGGACCTTAAAGATCTCGCGACGGCCCTTGATGTCGGGCTTGTCGACCGTGATCTGTCGGTCAAAGCGACCAGGACGAAGAATAGCCTTGTCGAGAATGTCGGCGCGGTTCGTACCAGCAAGCACCACAACGCCCTCACTTGAGTTGAAACCATCCATCTCGACTAGAAGCTGGTTCAGTGTGTTTTCACGTTCGTCATTGCCTCCCGAAAAGCTGCCCTTACTACGCGCGCGAGCAACAGCATCAATTTCATCGATGAACACAATGCACGGAGCGTTTGCACGAGCCTCACGGAAGAGGTCGCGCACACGGGAAGGGCCGACACCGACAAACATCTCAATGAAGTCCGAGCCGGAAATGCTGAAGAACGGGACACTCGCTTCGCCTGCGGTAGCCTTGGCCAGCAGCGTCTTACCCGTACCAGGGGGACCAACGAGCAGCGCACCCTTCGGGATCTTTGCACCAAGGTCGGTGAACCGCTTCTGGTTACGCAGGAACTCGACAAACTCCATGATCTCCTTCTTTGCTTCATCGACACCGGCGACATCCTTGAACGTGATGTTGATGTCCTCCTTGGTGATCTTCTTGGCAGGGCTCTTGCCGACCTTGAAGATGTTGCCGATACCACCGCCGCCGCTTCCGCCAGCACCGCCGAGACCACGCATCGACATGAGGAGGAATCCAACAAGAACAATCGTCGGCAGGAACTTGAGCAGCTCACTTCCGATGTTGATCTCGTTGGCGTACTGAACTGGGATATAGTCGTGCGGCCGCAGACCCATCTGGTGCTGTGCGTGCTCCAGCTGGCGCTCAAAGCTCTCGACGCTGCCAATGTTGAAGTAGTGCGACGCCTGGTTGTGCGCAGGTCGCATCCGCGCCGACATCGATGACGGCGCATGGCCGTGGTTGGACTCATCGTGGTGTTGCTGCTGCTGCTGGTACTGATACTGCGGCTGCTGGCCGAACTCCTGCGGCCGAGCGTTGTTCCAGTCCGCATACTCTGCCCCACCACTCTCCATCGCATCTGCGTCGTCGCGGAGGAAGACCTTGACGTACTTTTTGTTGACGACGACAACCTTCTCGACCTTGCCGCTCTCCAGGAAGCTGTTGCGGAACTCCTGGTATGTGATCTCCTGCATGGGTTTCTCGACCGAGGCAAGGTCCGAGAGGAACAGCGCTGCAATCGCGAGTGGGATCAGGTACGCCATGCCCTCGCGTCCCGAGTTGCCACCGCCGCTTCCTCCGCCAAACGATCCGCCGCTGCCTCCGGTGGTCTTCTTTCCGCCGTCCGCCGTCTTGGAGCTCAGCTTCTTGACCTCACCTGCAGGCTTCTCTGTCGCTCCGGCTCCGCTGCCGCTCTTGGGCGGTCCCGCCTTGGCTCCATTCGCAGCGCCGCCGCCGCCGCCGTTCTTCGGGTAGAAGCGTCCAAAGCCCTTGGGGATCTTCTCGGACAGCCACGCCGCGAGGCTGGTCGCCTGTCGCCGCTCCGCCCTGGTGACTGTCGCGAAATGCACAACGCCCGTCAGTTCCTCCGATCGCAGCAGTCCGCCACGCCGCAGCGCACTGACGCGAAGAGAGCGGCCGCGAGGCCTGCAGCAGCTGCCTGGCGAGCGCCGCGTGGCGCTGCGGCGCCGTCTGCAGCAGCGCGCCGAACGCCCCGCCGCGCGTCAGCGTCGCGCCCAGTTGCTGTGTTCCCCATTCATACAGAGAGGGCTGGCCGTCAGAAGTCCGTCTCGGAAAGTCCCCCGAGCGCCGCCGACGGGCCGCGCGGGAGAGCGCGAGAGCCGGGCGCACCTGGTGCAGCGCGTGCAGGAGCCGCGGGCTCTGGGGCTTGCGCAGCGCCGCGAGCGCGTCGCGCCGCAGCCGCCGCGTGGACGTCGCGAGCATCTCGAGCCGGCCGGGAGGGGAGTGGGGGGGACGAACACCTCGGTCGATGCTCGCTCGCTCATCCAACAACGAGCCGCGACCTTCCAAACATAATCATATCATGCCTTTTCGGAGGTTTACAACCAAGCCTTACCTGAGCGGCATTCTGGGGGGAGGAGTGGTGGTCTATATGGATTATTGTGTCCGCCTCGTTCAGAAGACCGTCGCGCGACCTCTCGGCATGACTGGCGGGGAAGCCATTTGCGGGGGGACATGACATGCCCCACCTCCGAGCATTCGTTCAATTCGCCCCCAAAGAACAGAAGAAATGGCTGAGGTTGCTGAGAGACCCGCTGGTGAGCGTGGCGGCTTTGGCCGTGGCCGTGGCCGTGGTGGCCGCGGTGGCCCCCGTGGCCGCGGCCGTGGACGCCGTGGAGAGGAGTCCAAGGAGTGGGTGCCCGTGACCAAGCTCGGCCGCCTGGTCAAGGAGGGCAAGATCAACTCGCTCGAGGAGATCTACCTCTTCTCGCTCCCCATCAAGGAGTGCGAGATCGTCAACCACTTCCTCGAGGCCTCGCTCAAGGACGAGGTCATGAAGATCATGCCCGTGCAGAAGCAGACCACGGCCGGTCAGCGCACGCGCTTCAAGGCCTTCGTCGCTGTCGGTGACGGCAACGGCCACATCGGCCTCGGCGTCAAGTGCGCCAAGGAGGTGGCCACGGCCATCCGCGGCGCCATCATCCTGGCCAAGATCGCCCTCGTCCCGGTCCGCCGTGGCTACTGGGGCCGTATGGTCGGTGCCCCGCACACGGTGCCCAACAAGGTGACGGGCAAGTGCGGTTCGGTCCGCGTGCGTCTCATCCCGGCCCCGCGTGGTTCGGGCCTGTGCGCCGCCCCGGCCACCAAGAAGCTTCTCGGTATGGCTGGTATTGAGGACTGCTACACGTCGGCCCGCGGCCACACGCGTACGCTCGGCAACTTCGTCAAGGCCACGTTCTACGCTCTGCGCGCCACCTACGCGTACCTGACCCCGGACCTCTGGGAGCAGCACTCGTTCCAGGCGTCGCCGTACCAGGAGCACACGGACTTCCTGGCCAAGACCGCCATCAAGAAGTAAGTTGCGTCCGCAACTTTGCAACCCAAGCCTGGTGATCCGAGGGGAAAGCGTGTGAACGAGCGCTACGGTGCGTAGGTGTCGACCTCTTGGCGCCACGGGCTGTTGTGGTCTGGTTTTAGGAGAGCGCTGGGCGAGCGCTACGGTGCGTAGGTGTCGACCTAGAACAATACAAAGGACCGCTTCGGCTCTAAAATGCAATTCGTTCCATCCATGTTTGAGTGCGCTGCTGTCTCTGCTCGGTCGTTCGGTGCGAGGACCACAGCTCGTCGTGAAGCAAGCAGAGTCCCTCCTCTATTCACTTGTCCTTCTTGGTCTCCGCGTCCTCGGCAATGATGCCCTCTGCCATGGCCGCCGCCTCGCTGTGGTACTGCTTGATGCAGTCGACGCTCTGCTGCACTAGGAACTGGATGATGGGCGTGATGGTCTGCAGCTTGCCCTGCAACACGTTGGACACGTCCACGACGCGCTGCTTGAGCGCGTCCACTCGCGCGGCGTTGCCCTCCTGCTCCGCATCCTTCAGCTGGTCGCGCACGGCCTTGAGCTCCGCGCCGGCCACCAGCACGACCTCGAACGCGAACAGCTCGTTCAAAAAGTTGCTGCGTCCACCTCTGTCAGCGCCCAATTCCCTCCCTCCCATCCACCGCATCCAGCCACTCACGTTCTGCTCGCCACACAATCGTCAGCTCCATCATCACCACCACCACCAACAACAACAACAAAAAGAGCCCAAATGAAGGCCGCACCCAAGCTGCTTGTCCTTGTCGTCCGGCTGCTTGAGGCTCGCGCGCGCCGCCGCCTGCGTCCACCGGCGGTACAGGAACGCGGCGACCGGCAGCATGAGCAGCAGCCCGTGGACCACTCCGCGCACGTACGAGCTCCAGCAGTCGTCGCCCATTGCTCCTCCAAGCAGCGCGTCCGTCGCCAAGTGAGGCGGTGGCTTCTTCCTCCCATTGCCGCGAAGGATGTACCACAGTTGCTCAAACACGTTGCTGACTACCCGGTCGCCACTCCCAGGCGTGCCAGTCAAAGTGTGCTCCGATTTCGCCGGCGGTCGAGGTTTTGGGGTTTTACCCTCCTTGACAAGGTCGGTGTGTGTGTGAGGGCTTCGGCCGGCCACTACATCGCGAGAAGAAACGCAGCGCGCGCGCCTCCATCGCCCCCGCCCCGCCTGCCAGTCTGTCAGCCAGCCAGCCAGCCAGCCCCGGAGCCTCATGGTGCACGTCAACAAGCCGCTGGTGCTCGGCGCCGTGTCGGCCGTCGCGGTCGCGGTGCTGCTGTTCGCGCTCTCGCGCTCGAGCGACAAGGCGGTGCGTTTGGCCGATAGATAGATAGATAGATGGGCGTTTTTCGGTGGTCAGGCGCTAACGGTATCGGGGGCCGCAGAGCGGCAAGAAGGACAAGAAGGAGGACGCCGTGCGAGAGGTGCCCAACCTGCACAAGGAGCAGCTGCTCAGCATCCTCGAGACCATTTGCACGCAGATGGGCCAAGTCGTGGTGCGTACCAACGCGCGGCCGTGCTCATGCCGCGCTGCCGGCGGACCGCTCATGAAAGCGTGTGCGCGCAGATGCAACTGGCCAAGCTAGAGGCCAAGATCCGCCAGGAGTCGTCGCAGAACGGACGCTCGCTGCCTGAGGACCAGCTCGCGTCCTACCTCATGGGACAGTTTGAGGAGGCCATGAAGGCCATCGAGGCCCAGGTGTACGCCAAGTACCAGACCACGGAGGACGAGGTCAAGATCGCGACCGAGTTCTACGAGGAGGAGGAGGACAAGGACGTCGCCAACGCGGTCGCCAAGCTCCAGGAGCTCTACCGCGTCATGACGGGCGGCGGCTTCAGCGACGTCGAGGTCCCGGCCGACCTCACGCTCAACAAGGTACGTACAACCCGGCGGGTAGACGCTTGCATCGCGTGTATCGCTGACGGATTGCGCGTGTTGCCTTGTCCAGTTCATTGATATTATGCAGGAGACGATGGAGTCGCTGAATGTTGCGATGGAGGAGGTGTGCCTCGAGGTCAAGGAGCTCAACCCGGAGAACAAGGAGGAGGCCATCAACCAGCGATACGTCAAGCGCGCCGACAACCTGTCCGCCGAGATCCACGCCAAGCACGGCCTCACGCGCGAGGTGCTTCAGGCCGCTATGATGAAGTACCAGCAGGAACCAGCCTTCCTCATGGCCATGACGGAGCTGCAGCAGCAGCAGGCCGAGCGCTTTGCGGCGGCTGCGTCCATCTTCAACGGTGAGGTCAACATGGGCCTGACGGAGTAAGGTAGGAAAAAGGTGGAGTGTTGAGGCTCGCGGGGCGTGAGCGACTACCGCTGAAGTGATATCTAGATCGGACCCTGCCAGCCCAGTGGTAGTCGCTCGCGGCTCTGTCGATTGCGAAATACAAAACAGAAAAAAAAAAAACTCGAGCCGCCGCAATGTCTTGTCGTTCTTGACCCTTCACGAAGATGGGATTGCCGACACCAATCACAGCGTCAGTGTGGCGATGACGGAGCGCTTGCTATTAATACGCCCGCAACAGGCTTGAATCAACAACGCCCACTTGTGCAAGGACATTTGCAGCGCGACTCTCAGCGCAACACCATGCAGCAAGAGCGGCTGGAAGGATGGATGGTGCAGCAGATTGAGCACGCCAACTTGGCCAAGGAAACATTGCTGCAGTTGCCGACTCGACCGCTCGCTCCAGCATCGCCAAAGTTTTCAACGGACAGTCCAGGAAAAAGAGCACGCCCTGTTCCTGCGTCGCCTCGGGCATTTGTTTCTCCACCTGAACCCTCGGAGCATCGAGCAGCATCATTCCCAGCTTCAACGCCTCGGCAACGCCATTTGCGGCTTTTCGACACACGAGACGCTGCTCACGCAGAGAGTGGGGGTGTTGCGACGAGCGAAGGCCCGATCGATAAGCAGTGGCGATCACAGTTTAGCTCTCGCTCCGGACCGTTCATCGAAAGTGGGCGTGTAGACCGCACCAAGGTGTTGAGAGGAGATGGTAGTAGCTCCAATAGCGAGCCCAGTACCACAAACGAGACAGACTCGTCACTGCTCCTCTGGGGCTTGCCTCGAGAGCAAATCCTTGATTTCATTCGCCAGTCATTGTTGCCGTCGTCTTGGGTCGAGTGTGTTCTTGCTTGATGATCGCCTATGGAATGATAGCTAGTTTAACGGTCACTTATGTCAACTTCGTGCCTGTGCTCTGCTGCAGTCACACACAAGTAAGCGAGCGGCAGCCTACGTCTCCAACGAACCGAGATGCTGACAACGAATTGAAATCCCCGGGGAGTGTAAAAGTGTACGTAGATCAATTCATCTCACCAATCAGACGTTCATTAATGGGAAAACAGACCACCTGTGCAGCTTCCAATCGTGACATCAAAATCTACACCGACAACCGCCAGACAAAGCATAAGCCAACCAAAGCGCAATTCTACAAGAGTAACCCCTCGACCGCGAACTTCTCCACTTCCATCTACCGGACTATCGCTAGACACTTCCTCCCGTGTTATTTCTCCACGCCCAGAGACGAGGTAAGCATATTGTGGAGAACTATGATGTGCTACTTCCCTTACAGTCAAGTATTTACAGGATTGCCAAGCTACTGGACGACTTGCGCTCGAACCCAGCTATGCTCACTGCCTTTTTAGTGAGTTTCATGGTTTCCTCAAATCGATAAATGCGCTGATGTTTGGTGGCTTGATAACGCTTGCAGAAAGATGTAGAGCGGTTCCAGCAAGAGCAGCGCGCAGTACGTGTTTCTTCTCGAGCACAGTCATGCATTAGATCAACTAACAACTTTCTATCACTGATGAACATCCAACAGCGAACTAAAGCGTCTGACGTGAGTCTTTGCTTCCCCCAGTCCTGCGTTGCTCACAGTCTTGACTTAAGCTTTTGCGAACAAATATCGGCAGAAACTTCGTGAAAACAAAGAGCGAGCAGGAACCGCGCGTTCTGCTGCAGATCGAGAGGAGCGGTGAGATTCAATCTAATTGCGCTGCTTCTCGGTTCATTATGCTGAAAAACTTCTATGCTAGTAAGAAACTAGCCGCGCAGCGCGTCGAGCGAGTCCGTCAAAAGCGAGATAGGATCGTTAAAACCGAAGACGACCGCTACTCTGCTACATTGGCCGAGTACCAGCGTCGAGTGAAAGCGAAAGATGCAGTCCCATCACCCCTGTCTGAGGCGGAGCGAGCGCAACGAATTACTCTCCGAAGGTGTCGCTTGTGGCTGTCCTCCATCGCGTTCTCTGTTGTCAGCAGCAAATGGCACGCCCAGCTCGTGAATACCAAGGTGCTACTCCAGATTGCACGTGCGCAAAATCGAGCAGCTCGCATCATTCAGTCACTGTGGCGCAAGTGGAAGTGGCAAAACGCATCACGACACACCGTTATTATCTACACATGGCTACGTCGCTGTCTGTGGAAGCTACTTTTCCGTGTGCGAGTTGCTCGGAAGATTCGAAGCGCAACACTATTGCAGCGCTTCATGATTGACAACTTTTCAGGAAGTCGTGAGACGCGGAACTTCAACCACATGATGGCCAAATGGCGTGGCAAGGTCATCCACGCACAACGTCTTGGGCTCGCTTTCGTGCTATGCTCGCGTGCTCGCCTCCACGCATTATCTCTATGGTGGGATACCGTTGACCATGAACGTCAACGCAACGATCGTCAGCGTGCTCTCGCTGGAGGAAATGAAGATGACGACAGATCAGGTAGCAAGCGTCCGAGCAGTAGCGCGAGCTCCACGAGCAGTAGTGCTTTTCGAAGAGTTACGTTTCGACCATCTCGCAAAGAGCCATCAATAGTGGTTGAGCCAAGCACACCTCCTGGAATGGACGGTATTTCAAGTCCAGGTGGGAGTCGGCTTGGATATCGTCGCAGTTCGCGAATGGTCCTGCAGCTCGATGCGGTGGAAGATAAACTTTCAGCAATGCAGATGTTAATGACCCCCGTAGAGATTCAACGACTTCAACAGCAAGCCCCTCGTGTAATCCGTGTCTCAAAGAGGTCACCACGTTCATTTCTGATGCCTTTATGGGTAGGTCCTCACCAATTGTTTCATGAGTTCAGTATCAAGATGCGCCTGCTGCTAGATTACCTGGTGTCGGCAAGGCGAGAGTACATGAAGAAACTACGAGCCTACTACGAGCATATCGCCTGCGCCAGTTATGCCATGTGAGTGAAACATCGTCAAAACTGACCAGGCAGGCAGGCAGTAGCTAACAACTTGGTGCTTGCTATAGGGAGGTGAAATTGGACGATGCTCGTGCTATCGTGCAGAGCTCTGTCTCCTGGCGAGCGACAACAGGATCTCCAGCGCCAGGAATTCCGTTGGCAAAGCCAAGTACCTTGGCCCCACCAGTATTTCAGCTCTACTCGCGACCGGAGGCCATGGTGACGTTGGTCAAGCGTGGCGTACAGCTAACTCTCGAGAACGACCCAGAGCTAAAGGCTGCTGTTGAGCGGCAAGCTCAACGAAGAACAGCTGCGATGGCTTCTCCTTTTGGTCCTCCGACGAATCGTCCATCCATGGCATGGCCAGCTATGAAATCCTCCCCTTTACCACCTTCGATGAAGAAAAGCGTCGTTGCAAACCCGCCATTGAGTGGGCAATCTGTTCGAACTCAAGCGCCTTCAACATCTAGCCCAAGTAGCCCTTTCATATGAAAACCAACAGCAACAACAAGCATTTGGAGTGGTGAAAAAAAGCTACTGTGATATTTGTGACATCGTGGCTGGAAAACGAAAGATAACTTAGAAGAAAGAGGTGTTGGCGTGTCGGCGTGCATGTGTCAGTCTGTCGGATCCGGCTGATGGTCGGTCGGTCCCCGCTCTGGGTAAGCTTCTCGTTGCTGCTGGCGCTCTCCAAGGCTGCAGTCACCCTAGTTTATACTCTATCGATCTCCTCGGCATGCATAGCGCGAGGAGTGAGACCTGTGCTGGACGAGGCGGATGCGCGCAACATCTGCAACATGTCCGAATGGGTCAAGTTGCTCGCGCGCATGGCCAGCGTCTCACTGCCGCAAACCATCGATCCTTCGTCGTCGTCGTCATCCTCATTGTCCGACTCCTCGATGTCCTCGAACATGGGGATGCTGTCATCCCAGGACAAGTTGATCTCTGCCTCTGTTTCACGAATCGAGTTGTTCGACTTCTCGCCACCATGACTGATCCGCAGCAGCTCGCTTGGCACGTTCAAAATTGGCGTCTTCTTCTGGTTGGCAAGTTGTGAGTCATCAAGATGCTTTGCCTTGGGTGCGCGGCCACGCGCAAGTGTCACAAGCTCAAGCTTGAGCATCGGCGAGTGCAGGTCGATCGGAATCGCCTCGACAAGCCCGATCGGTTGAGAAATACCCTTGAAGTTGTAGTAGCCATGTGACTTGAACTGGAAAATCGTCGTCCCCGACACTTCTGCAAGAGTGTCGGATTTGAGTACAACCTGGCTTCGGTAGGGCCCAGAACTGAATGCGTTCCAAGCGTCGCCACCGATAAGCACCTGCGCTCCGTGGGCGGCCTTGGCAATACGTGCGGTCTGATTCACGATGTTGCCGAAGTAGTCTGCACGCCCGCTTGTCTTGTGCGGACTCACACTTGCAGGCACACCCGTCTCGATACCCATTGACATGGAGAACATGAGCTCCTTGTTTTCACTCTCTCGGTTCCATTCGCGGAACTTTTGTCGAATACGCAGCTGAAACTCACCGCACCACAAGATCGCCGACGCTGGATTGAAGAATGCCAACATGAAGTCTCCTTGCAGTTCCTGACATTCGTAGCCGTTGTGTTTCCGCAGCAACTCGCGCGCAACCATGCAAAGAGTCTTCACCCGATCGGCAAGCTCTTCCGCGTGGCATCGTACCAGAGGACGAGCACCTTCAATGAACGTGAAAACCATGGTGACTGGCTTTTGAGCTGACGGGGCGTCCCGCATTCCCAGCGAGAGCTGCACGGGAGAGTTTAGGCTTGGGAACCGCCGACAGTCGAGGTCCCGCGGCAACAGCAACATCAACAGCACTTCGTCGCCTAGTACAGCATGGCAACCAAGATCTTCGACGACTGGGTTGCCTAGCTGGACAAGCTGTTCCTTCAGCCGATCCCAGACGCTATCACTAAGAATGATTTGTCCACCATGCGCGTACTCGCTGACGGTCTTGGTCCACTTGACGGCATCTGACAGCGATTTGTCGGGGGCTTCGTCTGGATCAGCCGTGTGGATCACCATCCGAACGCGGAACCCGCGGTAGAGCAGCATCTTCTTCTTCGACTTGCCGTTTGTCGTTGCGTACACTTCTTTTGTGTCGTCAAACTGCTTCAGAAGTTTCTCGTTCCACGCTGCGTAAACCAGGCTGAGTTGCAGTGACAAGCACCACTTTGCGGCATGGAACTCGGAGGCGAACGCAATGACGAAGAGCCCGGAGCGCGAGTGGCTCAGAATCTCTTGGCCGCCATACTCGGACGCAAGTCGCGAGAGCACCGTATGTTCGTACAGGAGCTTTGCCTCCTCCATCAGCTCTTTGGCCTGGCCCATCATTTCGCGGAAGCCCTGCACGGAGACCTGCACAATCACCACCTTTTCCCACGGCACGGGCGTGAGATCGCCCAAGTCCGTCTTGATCTTGGCCATGGTCGACTTTTTCATGAGGGAGCTGAGCGTCGACTGGTCCGACCCGGACATTTCGCCCGCGCGAGTCGATTCCATGTCGGAGCCCGAGAAGCCCACGCGCATCTGTTGCTGTGAGTGGGACGGCTGCCACGCGTTGAATCCGCTTGATGCGGCCGTGCTGGTCCCGCTGCTGAGTCCGCTGGCGGCGCTGCCTGGGTTGCTGAACGTTCCATCGAGGTGTCGGCTGGACCGCGGCGCGGCGTGCGCGAGGTCAAGCGTGGGTCTGTCCCTGGCGGTATGCGGCAGTCCCCTGACGACCTGCTGCTTGGCGTCGATGGTGAGCGACACGTCGGCGTCGTCGCCCGTGCTGGCGCGCAGGTATGCGTTCGGGTTATTGCGGAACGAGTCGCTGGACGTGACCGAGTTCTTCTCGTCCGTGTAGGACGTGAACTCGAATCCGCGCGGCGACTGCACGCGTCCCCAGCCGCCGGCCCCTCCGTCGGCGCCGCGCCGCGTCTCGTCGTCCAGCGCGCCGTCGTCGCGGTGCACGTGCTGCAGGTATGGTGCTAGCTCTCGCACGATGTCGTTGCGCGGCAGGCACTTCTCCAGCACGCGCATGCAGCACCACCAGCACATGCTGGCCGGCGCGTCGAGTCCTGGGCGTTTCGGGGGCTACCGCGGCTTCCACCGAGCCGATCGGGGCGAGAGCGGCACTCGCCGGGAGCCAGGCGCGTCGCGGAGCCGGGGCGCGCGCTGCCGAGTCGCGCCGGTCGCGCGCTGCCGCTGGGTGTGCGCCGCCGACGACGCCTCGCGACGGCCGCAGTCTCGCTTGGGCGCTCGCTCGTGGGGGGCGCGCGCTTGGACTATGGGCGATTGTATGCCGCCGCCGCTCCCTTTTTATTTGCCGCACAAGCCAACAAGCCAACGACCTGGCGTTTGTTTGGTGGCTTGCTGGGCGGAAAAAAAATGCCAGTGGCGCGAGGTTTTGAGGTGTTTCCCATACAAACGCCAAGAGAGCGCGTGCGATTCGGCGAAACCAGAATCCCGGGTAGTCATTTTGTGTGTTGTTTTCCTCCCCCCCCCCCCCCTCACTCACTCCCTGGCTGCAACCTGTTTCTCTTGCGTTCACTATACATTGGATGACCAGCCGGCCCGGTTGTGCGTAATCCGAGCGTGAGCGTCACTGCTGCTTTCTCCCGTCAGGACGTTGAGGTGAGAAGGACGGAGCTGCTCGATGGGCTCGGCAGGTGGTGGGCGAGTGTGTGGATTGCGCTCGGCGATTGTTTGGATTGGAAGGGCCACGAGCCATCGGCGAGCGCGTCCGACGCGTGGAGCTGCTCCTGGGATGGGGCTCGTCTTCTCGGGCGAGTAGAGGATCCCACGGTGGATTTCTTCTTTCTGGAGGGGAAGCAGTGAGTTAGGGGGGAGGCGACCGTGCAACTCGACACTCGAACGCGGGGTTTACGTGGAGAGTAGCGCTGCAACACGCAGCGAGCAAGCAATCATCGTTCGGTGCGCAGTTAGGACGCCTGCGAGTTTGCGAGGATCATCAGCAGCGTGATGTACATCTGGATCTTCTCCTTGATCATGAGCATGACGGCGGACGAGAGCGCGCCCTGCTCGAGTGCGTGATATGCAGAGTTAGTCGATGGACAGACATGTCACCCCCCCCCCCCCCCCGACAACAACACGGCGAGACACACCTTTGTGAGCTCCGGCCAGAGACCGCGGTAGAGCGCCAGCGGACCCTCCTCCGTGTACACGCGCTGCAGCGTCGACACGATGCCGTCCTGCTCGGCGGCGGGCGCCTTCTCGCCGCTCTCGAGGTCGCCGGCGATGGCAGCGCTCTTCTTCTTCTTGGACTGCAGGATCACCTTGGCGCGGATGTACGGGAACAGCAGCAGTGTCGCGATGGACCGCGCCACCGCGCCGAGCACGAACGCCTGCAGGCAGTAATGCAATCGTTTGATCAGTACAAAACTCCCCCCACTGCCTCAAATAGTCGTGGTAGAAAGCGCAGCGCACCTCGAACGCGCCGAGCGACTGCGCCGCCTTCTTGAAGCGCGCGAGGTAGAGCACCTTGACGCGCTCGAAGACGGTGTACTGGATGGCGGGCTGCAGGCAGAGCACAAAGTAGGCGTGGAAGCCCTTGTAGAACCCTCCGATGCCGCTCTCCTGGAACACGGAGCGCACAATCTGCACGACGCCGGCGCCAGCAGCGCCCTTGGCGCCGGTCTGCAGCTTGGTGGCGATGACCTCCATGGGCAGCGTCACGGGCAGGTGCACGAACTCGCTCAGGTATCCGATGGCGAGGTTGGTGCCCGTGCCGATGGGGCTGCCGTCGCGCGGCGCCACCACCTGCGCCAGCAGCGTGTACGCGTAGAAGTAGAAGAACTTGGAGGTCGTCGACTCGGCGATCTTGTACTGCATGCCGCTGTAGAGCGACCGCAGCGCGGCCAGGCGGCCCGCGCCGTCGCCAGGCAGCGCCGCCGCGCCCGACTGCAGCCGCGTCTTGAGCGTGTCGAGCGGGTACAGCGCGCCGGTGGCCACGAAGCCGCCGACGCCCGCGGCGGTGGCCGCCGCCAGCATCTCCATGGGTTTGCTCAGCGCCATTTTTGGCGGCGGCGTCACGTTGGGTTGTGTGGTAAAGCGGCGGGCGGAATGGTACTGAGTATGTCAAAACTTTTGTTTTACGTGAGCAATACTGGCTTCAACAGCTGACTGGATGGGATCGTGGGCGATCATGGACGGTGGCTGAGTTGTGTGCAGGCGAGCGACTGAGGGGCGTTGTCGCATGAGAAGCCTCGTCATGGACCGAGACGAGATGAAGGTGGTGCTGCAGCAGTGGTTGGTTGGGGCCGAGGTGCTGCTGCGTCAAATGCGGCAGCAAGGAATGGCATGGACGCTGGTGGCGACTCTGCATGAGGCATTGAAACTCTCCACGAAGACCCGCGTGGTCGGTAGAAGAAGAGAGTTCATTCATTCATCAAATAAAAAAAGGAGGCTGCGTGCCATGCCGGCCCGACAGAATACACGCATGAAATGTCCGATGCACGCGAGACTTGACCCGCCGGAGGCGACTCACAGCGTCTTTGGCTTGCCATTGCAGTCGGCGTCGTCCTCGGGCTGGACGACGATGGTCTGAATGCCGAACAACGTGTCGCGGACCTCGACCTTCTTCTGGAGCTGCTCCATGCGGACGTACTGCATGAACACGGGGCCGTGGTAGGTCGAGAGTCCCATGAAGATGTGCCACCTGACAAGTACCACAAGAGTCAGTGACGTGGCTCTCTATCGAATCTCGTCGAGAACAAGCGAGGAGGACGCACCAAGCGTGACCCTGCGGGTTGACCGGGAGATCGCGCATGACGTGGCAGTAATGGTAGTCTACGAGCCAAAAGCCGAAGCCCACGAGGCTGAAGTAGATGTACGAGCGCGCCAGAGCCCTCGCGCGCGGGTTCTTGACCTGGTTGTAGTGCATGCCGAGGCGGATGGCGCACAGCACCGCCAGCACGCCGAAGAAGACCTGGAAGACGGTCGTGAACCGGTGGATGGCGTGCACGACGGCAAAGCCGACGCCCACGGCCACGAGCGAGCCGATGACGAGCGCGTTCGGCACGCGCATCTGCTCGATCTCGTTGTTATACACAATGTAGATCCTGCGTTCTCGCGTTAGCTCCATCTGCATCTCCACCGGCACGCAGCACTAGTCGACGCACCAGATGAGCATGGCCCAGATCATGGGCGTCTCGTCGCACTGCTGGTACCTGCATATCGCCGCCAGGAGCGCGTCAGTGCGTCCACCGGCATTCCAACCAAAGCCGACGCCCCGACTACTACTCACACGTGCTGCAGCGTGCCGTGGAACATGGCGGAGCCGAACCCCGTGACCATGATGCCTACGAACTGGGCGTGGAAGCGCCACTCGAAGCCCTGGCGCATGGACTGCGCGAGGCCGTAGAGCCCGACGAGCACGAAGAGCAGGTTGCTGACCGTGTTCCAGAACTCGGCCACGTACAAGCTGCGCTCGTAGTTGGGCTCGCACCAGTCGATCGTCGACGTCACCGGCCCCCAGTAGCCGTTGCGAGGCGCCTCGGAGCGCATGGCGGCGCTCATGGCGACGCTCATGGCGGCGGACGCGAGGAGCTGCAGGCGGGCGGGCGCGACTTGCGCAGTGCCGCCGCCTTTGGAGCTGCTCGTGGGGGCATATCCGTTTCGCCCCGGCTCTGGCCAGGAGACGTCTTGCGGCGCCGTTAGGAGGGGGGATACGGCGCAGCAGCGGCGTTCGCGCAACGTTCGAGCAACTTGGACGGGTGGTGTCGCAGCAGCGGCGTAATC
Organism: Phytopythium helicoides; assembly: GCA_024867545.1. Lineage (NCBI taxonomy): Eukaryota > Oomycota > Peronosporomycetes > Pythiales > Pythiaceae > Phytopythium > Phytopythium helicoides. Next base: position 1,235,557 of record JANFNE010000006.1, on the reverse strand, counting down.
GCACGGCAACTGCAGATGATCAGGTCGACGGCAGCGACCGAGGTGGTGGATGCGATGGATGCGATGGACGCGTGTGGTGTGTCGCTTGCTGTATGGGCAGCGGCTTCATGCAGAGCTGGTGCGGCAGTGCAGGGTGACGAGCTGGCGTCAACTGCTGTAAGGTGGCAAGTGCGTCACACGCTGCTGATCATCTCAAGGATTTTTTTTGTGAGGCAGAGAACGTCTACACCCATGCCAGCACAACGACACCCAAAGTCCTGCACGCCTGAGAAGAGCCACAGCCTCCGCACGAAGTGATCGCCTAGCTGCTCTGGCGGCGGTGGAGCTTCTTCCGACCAGGAACTTCCACTGGCTCGGCTGGCATCTGCTCAACCTCGACGAGCGGGATCGTGTGGGTGATCTCCACCACGCCAAGCGATCGCTGGGACCCTCCATTGTTGTGGCTCAACACGTTGAGCGACCGCTGAGACCCGCTTTCGTTCACAGCCGGGTGCAGCGAGCTGAAGGCGTGTGCGCGTGCGATCAGGGCTGGAGTCAGCCCGCTGGCCGCACTGGGCTTGACCCCGCCCAGGGCAGCATGGATTGATTCGCGACGCTGGTGCACACGAGCAAGTCGCATGTGCGTGTCCTTGAGCACGTCCATCAGACGCTGGATCTCTTCCAGGTTGTGCGTCATGTTATCGAGCTCCGAGTTGATCACCCCTCCTTCTTCTGACTGGAAGGAGTTTCCTCGCACTAGCTTTTTCTTGGCGCCGCTCGTATGCGAATCGCCCACGCCCGAGTCGGATCCTCCATGCATAAATGGCTGCAAGTTTGGGTTTTCGCTTGGACTCTGATGCGAGTCAACGATGCTACTCACGTCGACTGCGTGCGCGTTGTCGAGCACTTTGACATTGTACAGCTTTGCTTTCAGCCGTGTGTCTTGGCGGCGCTTTTCGGCTTCTGCCAGCAGTCGGTCAAAAATCTGCGGGAACGAGTCGAATACCTCCTCTGCATCGTTTCGCTCGAGCGATTTCAGCTCGCAAAATGTCCCAGCTACGACGGTGCAGGAGCGCGTCATGTTGCGAAGCAGCCCAATCTCGCCGAAAAAGCTGCCAGGCTTCAAAACAGCCAGGATTCCTTCGTTATCCGGTGAGATGACCTTGACCTTCCCTCGACTAATGATAACCATCGAGTTGGCTGGGTCTCCTTTGTGATAAACGACATCACCTCGCATGAACAGTTGGGTCTTTAGCTTCATAACGACGCATGCCAAGCACGAATCTGAGCAGCCTTGAAAAAGTGGAACTGTCGCAACCAAGCTGCGATGGATGTACAACGCGATCTCCGAACGAAGAGCTGGGGATAAATCCTCGTCTTCGTAGATTGCCTTTTCGTAGCGATCAGACGTGTTTTTCATGCGCCATAACGTCTCGTAGTACGCCTTTGTAGCCTTTCGAAGATCAACTGGGACTTGCAGTGCCTTCAGGTCGCTCATTACCATTCGAACTTTCTCCTGATACTGTAGCGCGCGAGAACCAGACGACATGGCAACGGCTGTAATACTTGCCAGCGTCATGCACTGAAACAGGAATCCAACGAGTCCCAGCACGGCACAAAGGAAGGTCCACTCGGGTTTGACGTCCACACCAGATATGTTGAGCATGAGCAGCACGGCTGAGTACACTGCTTCGCTATACTCGAGTAGCTCGTCATCGTACTGAGCGATGGTGACGACGCGACCAGCCCAAAGGCAAGCGATCCAGTGGATGATGGTGATGTAGCAGGCAAAGACTTGGACTGCGTACGCGTACTTCATGTACTTCCTGTTGCGGGATCCGTGTGAGATAAGGGCGGGCGAGCCTCCACAAAATGTGTTGCAAGAACTTACTGCACGAATTTGATCAGTCGAGTGATCCGAAAGAGTTTCTACGCAACGAGACCACGACAAGCATTAGTTTCACCTGCTCGATGGATGATCACAGTCGCGGGGACAAACAAACAAGCACTCAGCGTACTGGTATCTTGATATACTTGAATGAAGCCTTGATAGCTTTTCGCTCCACCCCGGAGGAGTGCGACCCCATGATTGTTTCGACAGGTATTGAACCGATAAGGTCAACTAGAAACCAGCTCTGGAGCACAGCCGATTGTCAGCGTGCTCATAGTGAGTGTGGAAGTGAAAAGACCCACCTTGATATATCGAATCGCCACCTTTTTGCTATCCATCACGACTTCAGCGTCTTCTGTGTACCCTGTCCTGTCATCGACAAATTCATCCAAGGTCAGGATCCATTTTGGGTGAATGAAATGGCGATTTGGTGCTTCTGTTCACACCGAAAGTTGAGAATCACGTCGGCCATGTAAATCGCGTCGCTTCCTTTGTTGAAGATGTACCAATAGAGCTTGTTGCCTTCACCAAAGGCGATCGTGTACGGCACTCGCCAGATGAGCACAATCGTCACAAGTGCCATCAAGAGGTCCCACCAATAGCGGATCATCGAGTCCGGTGAAATCATGTAGTTCTCCCTCTGATTCGAGCGGGCAAGGCGGACCAATCGCTCCTGCTCTGCCAGCTTGAGCGACACTCGATTCGATGCCGGGACCACATCCGTCTTTGCGGCGCTGATGCCCGACAGCCGCAGACGTGAGGATTTCGTTGGTGTTTGCTCTCGCTCGAGTACTGTCAATTTTCGCAGGCTAATGTCGCTAAGAGGCTGAACTGGTGGTGAGCTCGGAGTCACCTTGGCAGTCGAATCTGAGCCACCATCAGTCATTGTGCTGGGCTGGCAGGATGATTGAGACTGGGCACCTTCAGCTTCCTCGAGCAAGTAACCGATCAGAGTGAGCGAAAATAGAGTCTATCTGTAGCCAAACTAGATTTCTGTCGTGCAACTGCCAGAGCAATCGACAATTCGCCACGCTGTCCATGTAGCCTTATTTATCTTCTCGTTGCACGTGCGAGGCTCGAGCATTTTGTCGTGGAGAAGGTCCTTTCGCTCGCACCCGCTCAAGAGCCACCACCGAGACCACTTACTCGTTAAGCGTGCAGGCGTGAAGCACACGAGCCCGTGGTAGTTCCATCATGAACAAATAGCTTTTTCTAGCGGTGTTCATTCTCCGTCTTGGTCGATCAGACCAAGAATGGGCAGGAGTTCGTGACGTGTGTGATGCAAGTCGATTCGCTGCAATACATACTGACGTACGTCCTGCTGCCACATGCTGATCGAGATGCCGCATAAGATGCACCGTCATTGTGCGTGAGCTATGAGTATCCTTTTGGAAGTTGAGCAGGCGGTACGGGTCCTTCTTGATACCAGATAGCCATCAGTTGGTCCCGTCAACAACAACACGTCCTCGTCGACAGCTAAGAGGCGCCGATATTTCGTTGCATAAGTGAATGCTTGGTACAAAATCATACGATATGGATATCCTGACTCCCGCTCGGCATGACCCGGGTTGCCGTCTTTCACGAACAGGTTTCACTAGCAATTGCCCCTTCATCATCACTGTTGCACCTCTTCAAAACCATACCGATTGATCAAAAAATAATTACACCCAATGAGAAACATTTACTTGAATGTTTAGCCAATAATAAAAAAAATACACTCTTGATTGGTCAGCAAATGCAAATTATAACTATTGATTGGATTAAAATGTTGGCAGCCAAGTCGATCGCACTGAACTCCGATTCATATAGGATCGTTGGAGATCATAGTTCAAACTGAGCGTCAAGGTAGATTATTATATTTGTAGGCACAGTTAAAGGTTGGTTATAGGCACCAATGTTATAATACTCATTGGTGCAGATATTGGCAGCATCCTGGAGCTCCGTGTTATTTCTTGGGAAAATCCCAAAAGGTGACTCACTTCAGAAATTGTCCCAAAAGGTGACTCGATATGGCAGAGCGGTTAAAGATTGTGATGTGATTGGTCGAGTCGACTTGGTGTTGACGACTCAAGTGGTTTGGTGCGTGTGTGTTGTGTGAGTGACACACGGATCGATATCACCGAGGTCAATTGAGGGCCCGTTGGGGAAGAGGGTTGTCGCGGCTCAGCCGTTAATGCTCCGCACTAAAAGGTATGTACCGCTTTGAATGTCATTGGATGTGGTTGAGGAATACTAACTTGCTTTTTTGGCATCTACAGGTGCCTCAAAGCAGCTTCTACAGCACCGCGCGACACGTTCTGGCGTTGTGACCATCGGCATGGCCACACTTGCTGCATTTGTATCTCTTGACGCCACTCCCTCCATCGCTTCGCTCTCCCCGCGAGCGAATTCGACGCTTTCTCGGACGCCCTGCTTGACGCCGAAACACAGCAGGGCGAAGAGAATGATCTGGCTCGAGTGCGTCTGACAAGGGGAGCTCAATCGGGCGTTGGGTGCGAGTATACTGTGCTACAGTGTACTCGCAACCGACTAGATTAAGACCCTCGTTGAGTCGACCACGAGCGTTTAGTGCGGCGAGTAGGTGACGGCAAGTGATGCGGTGCTGGAGCCACATCTTGCAGCTACACTCGCCGGGATCAATGTCCACACGGTAGGATGTCCATTTCTGCTTACGTATCCGATGAAACTCGAGCTAAACAACACGTTGTAGTTCGTCATATCACGTAGCTCTCTCTGAAATTTGGATTCAGCGCGCTGAGTCACCAGACGTCCGTCTTTGTTCCATTTTGCACCTTGCTCCATCACTTTACATGCCTCAGCCATCATTATCTTTGTGTATGAGCAAAAGAACTCAAAGGGTAGCATCATTCTGGGTCTTAATCGAAGAGCTCTTGCTTGCTCACTCTCCACAAAATTGGTGGTTATCCACCCGTAAAGCGGCGTAGAATTCAGGTGGGGATACAAAGCCCACTTGACCGGCTCAATTGCTCGAAGGTAAGCACCAGCGTGTGCATTTACAGCAGTCAACTCACTAATTGCAGCATCATACTGTGTCGATGACTCAGCCGCTTGTGCACGCCACACTATAGCTTCATGGCCAACAGCCAGCTTTACTTTCTTGTCTGCACGCATGTTCCCTAGCAAATGACGAGTACAGTACATGCTTCGTACTTGCAGCTCTGTAGCTGCTGACACAATGCCGACATGGCGGTCACTAAAGACCGGGTAGCTGCGCAATGGAAACCCATGGTTAATAGCAGCACTGAAGAACCAATGATACGTAGCGTGGTCCTCAATAGGAGCTAGGGCAACTGCTGCCACACGATTCTGTAAGTTTCCATCACGAGCAACTAGAACAATTTGAACGCCATTGTACTTGTTGTGTTTCATATGAGCGGCATCGACACCAAACAAGCGGAGGCCCCCAGTAAACCATGCTGGATCAAGTACTATGATTGCTCTCTCGAAGTTTCCACTCTCATCTTTCCCAACTTCTGTGAATACACCATGATTCAGCTCAGCAAATTTCAATAGAAAACTAGGTAGCAGCTCGATGGACTGCAGATTGTCCGAGAAAACCTCCTCTAGTATCTTTGCCTTTGCTCTGTAAAGCTTGCTTCGACCACAGAGAAGCCCCGTCTCAAGTTGAAGTTGACTCTTAAGCGTAGAGGCTGCTGCATTTGGGTCAGCAATCACTGCCGATCGTAGGACTGATGTTGCTGCCAATTGGTTTTCAGTTGGCTTAGCTGTGCTTGTGCAGTTGAAGTGGTTTAGATGAGCAGTAGTGACATGCCAGTGATTAGGAGCTTGCTTGCGCTTCGTGCGAGAAAGATTGACAAACCAGCGGCATGGAGAAGCGCTTGAACAAACCAAACGCCGGAATGTTCCTCCTCGTTTTTCAACATGTACCTGCTTACCCTCAGTCAGCGCCATGTCCTTGATAGCACAGACCGCATCTCTGCCTGTGGGCCACTGATGTTGGCGCAGAGAGCTTATCGCGTCGCTCTGCATGGTCCGAGTGGAGAATGAGGAGTCTGCCTGACAAATTGTGTGCTGCAGCGCAACCATCTCCGCCATAAGGCGTGCAATCTTAAAATTAGGATTAGCTCTCTTTTTAGAGAATCGAGTCACCTTTTGGGACAATTTCTGAAGTGAGTCACCTTTTGGGATTTTCCCATATTTCTTTTCGACATACGCTATGTTGTAACGTCGATCAGCCAGACCTTACCTGTCTCTTAGAGTCCTAGCTTCTCAATAACGACTAACGAAAAATCGCCATCGTTATTAATGTCGCAACTTCACACTCCGATAAACAGCTAATCTTTTGAGTATAATGAAATTGTTTATTGGGTAAACTATAGACATCCAGATATCCCAATGCCGAACGCGTCTGTAACGGGGCGTTCCCCGTTACACAAAAGTGGGTGAGCTGTCAACCACCTGTGACGCGGTCCCGTCACAGGTGCTGTCACTCAAGGGTTGTCAATCCCTGATTGGCTAATATTCACCCATTTAGGCCAATGGGCGTTGACCACCACGGTTGGTGGTGTGTAGCGTCCCAGGGCTCCCGCCCTGGCTGACAATCAATGCTCAGTCTCATTTTCTACGCTTCCTGCACACCTCGTGCTCGCCCAACGTAACGTGGGCGCAGTCCCGTTACACCTGGTAGCACTTAGTAGTCCTTCCAACGACCACGATGAGCGACGCCGCGCCGGTGACCAAGTCCGGCGTCTGGGAGTATGAAGCATTTAACCACCTCACCACGTATGAGTGGGAGGCGCTCCACCGCATGGCAGCGGTGTCCGGCGAGTCGGTCGTTCAGCACCCTCTCTCCTCTGGGTCGGAGAACCAGCAGCGCCTCGCAGCTCAAGAGTTCATGGGGCGCGAGCTCGCCGAGGCCCGTCGGCGCGCTGAGACTCCCGCGCCCGTGAAGAACGAGCGTCCAAGTGAGGTGGTGAAGCTCGATGTATCAACATACAGCGGTGAAGGAGCGAAGAGGATGACGCTCAACCGCTGGTTTTGCGAGATCGACATGGCGATAGCCGCGCGCCAGCTGACGTCCGAGTTTGCTCGGACGAGCTTTTTGATCTCCAAACTCTCTGGGAAGGCGAAGGAGTGGGCCCTCGGTCGTGTTGTCGCCGATCCGTCGAGCTTTACGACGCTCGACGCCATCAAAGATGATCTTCGCCTCGCGTTTGAACCGCCTCAAGACGAGGCGCAACATCGAACTACCTTTCTCGGGTTGAAGCAAGGGCGTATGTCAATGCGCGACTACGTCCAGCGTGCACGCCAACTAGTGTCATGCATAGTGAAGAACCCCATCGACATGACCACGCAGGTTTATGTCTTCATCACCGGCATGAACGCCGGCTTCCAGCGCTTTTATCTTACCCGGAAGACACCCGCCTCGCTGGAAGAGGCGTTTTCCATCGCGCTCCGCGAGGACTATAGCGTGACGGCATCGCAGACATTCGCCTTCCCATCTGCCCCGCGTGACAGTACGGCGGAACCCATGGAGGTCGATGCGGTATCGTCTCAACAGCATACTCGCGGTCGTGGTGGAGGCCGCGGCTTGGGTCGCGGTGGTGGTCGCCTAGGTAACGCTGGTGGGAGATTCAACGGAACGTGTTTCCGTTGCCACAAGCCTGGTCATCGTGCCGCGGAGTGTCGCGCGCCGGCACCCGTGCTGGCGATCGTCGAGTGTGACGACGCCGCTGCTCCCGAGCAGTCAAAAAACGGGAGCGACCAGTAGGCGCGGGGCGCCCTACTGGGCGAAGGGAGCCCACCTTGGTGGCGGTGGCCGCTCCTAGCCCCGCTGTGCTCAGAACACAGCTCAACGCCACCACATCCAGCACTGACAAGCGGTTGATCATCCTCAGCATCCACGTTGAGGGTGCCCGTCGCCCGCTTCGCGCGCTGCTGGATTCCGGCGCGACGAACAACTTCTTCCGCGCCGCGAGTATGTCGGTTCTCCCGCGGTCGATGAGCGCCCGCGAAGTTCCGAGTGAAATGACGGTCAGGTATGCTGACGGAGCACCGCGAACCGTCCCACGGCGTGTTGTCGAGATTGTGTATGCGTTCGACGATTTCGCCAGCTCGGACGAGTTCTTGGTCATCCTGAGTGGTTCGTTCGACGCATCCTTGGCATGCCATGGCTGTCACGTCACCAGCCGGATGTTGATTGGTTGAACCGCACAGTCCGAGCACGCGACATCGATGTTAGCGCAGTGACGGCGCTGCTGCGGAAGTCGACCAAACTCTGGTCGCATGTCTCCGTTGTGGATCCCGATTCCGCGGCGTTCGCCACGGCAGAAGAGAGCGATGGCCCTTCTCACGTGGCGTGTGAGGCATGTTCCCAATCGTCTGGGAGTGCGGTTGAGCAGAGGCTCCCGCAATCGAGAGCCGTCGGGCAGAGGCCCCCACGGGTGTTAGCGGTCGAGCAGAGGCTCCCGCACGTGTCGGCGGTCGAGCAGAGGCTCCCGTCATCGAGAGTGGTCGAGCAGGGGCTCCCACGAATGTCAGCGGTCGAGCAGAGGCTCCCGCACGTGTCTACGGTCGAGCAGAGGCTCCCGTCACTGAGAGTGGTCGAGCAGGGGCTCCCACTGGTGTCAGCGGTCGAGCGGAGGCTCCCGCAGCACCTGGACGAAGACCTCATCCAGGTGGTCGAATACGTCGACGGCAATCACTTCAAGCGAGGAATTCAGGTCGAGAACCCTCCCGCCGACGCTTCCGAGTTTATCCGGCTCCCAGAGATGTCGTGGAAGAACTTCATGCACGACCTAAAGACCGGCGATATTGACCAAGTGTGTGTTCTCACATCATCGGCGCTCGCCGATGCGTCTTCAATCGTTGCCGCTGTCGACATCACAGCGAGGTCCGAGCGCCCCCCGGGGGCGGAGCCGAAATCCGCACGGGAGGAACGATTCACCGCGCAATCGTGGGCAGCGCTGGAGTCGTCGAGGAACCCTGTGTACAGCCTCGCCCGCGAGTTTGCGGACGTATTCCCTGACGAAATCCCGGCGACGCTCCCACCTGACCGGGGGGTACATCACGAGATCGATCTCGTGCCAGGAACGAAGTATTGCGTGACGCGGAAGTGGCCGCTTCCCCAAGAACAAGTGAAGGCAATCGACGAATTCTTCGAAAGACGTCGCCGTGCTGGTCATGTGCGTGAAAGCACGTCTCCACACTCAAGCCCCACCTTCTGCGTGAAGAAGGCAACGGGTGGATGGCGAATTGTACATGCGTTCAATAAGCTGAACGACGCGACCATCCCTGCGCAGACCCCGATCCCTCGGAAAGATGTCACCCTCGATGCGATGTCGGGGAGCACGATCTTCAGCGCCATCGATCTTCGCGATGGGTTCTACCAGCTTTTGATGCGCGAAGAAGACGTGCCGCTTACGGCGGTGAGCACCCCTAGCGGAATGTTGTGGGAATGGCTCGTGATGCCCCAAGGCCTAAAGAACGCACCCGCGACATTCAATCGGATGGTTTCGCAAATCCTTCGTCCGCTTCGAGACTTCGCGCCGAGTTACTTCGATGACATCTTCGTGCACAGCAAGCCAGACCACGGAAGATCCGCCGTGGAAGTACATCTTGGGCACCTCCGTCGAGTCTTTGAAGTGATGCGCGAGAACAAGTTGTACGCCAATTTGAAGAAGTGTGTCTTCTGCGCACCCGAGATTCCAGTACTCGGGTGTTACGTGAGCAGCTCGGGTGTTCGTGCCGATCCAGAGAAGGTCAAGGCGATCTGCACATGGCCCGTGCCTCGGAATGTGAAGGAATTGCGCCAGTGGCTGGGTATGGCGAACTACTTGCACAAGTACACCAAAAACTATGCGGAGCTGATCCGCCCGCTGTCTCAACTGCTGAAGAAAGACGCTGACTGGGTCTGGTCAGCGGAACACCAAGCTGCATTTGAAGCTGTGAAGGAGGGTCTCGCTTCAGCGCCAGTTCTCGCGCTGCCGAATCATGCGCGACCATTCCACGTTGTTTGCGATGCGAGCGACTTTTCCATCGGCTGTGCGCTGATGCAATTCGACTCCGACGGGAATGAACGAGTTGTGAGCTACCAATCCCGCCAGCTAAAACCGGCGGAGCGCAATTATCCGGTCCACGACAAGGAACTTCTTGCGATGCGGTATGCCCTGGTGAAGTTCAGGGTATATCTTCTTGGGGAGCCAACGTTCGCGATCTACACCGATCACGCATCGCTTCGTACAGCAACGAAGAGCCCGCACCTCTCGCAGCGGATGGCCCGCTGGTTGTCCTTCTTCGCCGAGTACAACTTCGTCGTTCACTACAAACCCGGCAAGTCGAATATCCTCGCCGACGCTTTGTCTCGGCGTCCAGACTACGACCCGAAAGCTGACGGGTTGCGCCCAAACGAAGCTGATGACGACGACGACGAACCCGTGTGCGCCGCATGTATCGCGGCGGGTCTTCATAGCGTTGAGGTACGACCTCAGGGGTCACTTCGGGAACAGATTGTCGCCGCATACTCCGCTGATCCTTTCTACGCCGACATCATCGAATACCTCCGCGACCCATCGCCGCCTCGGCTCCGTCGATTGAGTCCCCCGACGCGCGCGTCCATCGAGCGATATCGCCTAGACGGCGAGCTCCTGATGTACAGTCTTGACCAACTGGAGCCTCCGCGGGTGGTGGTTCCGTCCGATGCTGATCTTCGAGCACGTCTTCTTCACGAGTATCACGATAGCCCGTCCGGTGGGCATCTCGGACGCGAAAAGACTTATGTTGCGCTGGCTCGCGACTTCTACTAGCCGCGCATGTACAAGTGGGTTCGGAAATGGACGCGATCATGCGAAGTTTGCCAGCGTGTCAAGCCCGCTCCATCTTCACAGGCCCCACTTCGTCCACTCCCAGTTGCCGCGGACGCATGGAGCTCAGTGAGTCTCGACTTCGTCTTCGGCTTTCCAGCTGATTCCGCCGGAAACACCGGCGTCATAGTCTTCGTCGATCGGTTCAGCAAGATGGTGCATCTTGCACCCGTGAGTGAAAATGTCACCGCGGAGCAATCGGCGGAGATCTTCCTGGATATCGTGTTCAGACATCACGGCCTCCCGTCATCGCTGGTCTCCGATCGCGACTCGCGCTTCATCGCTGGCGTGTGGCAACATCTCTTCAAGCTGTTGGGGACACGCTTGGACATGTCAACCACCGACCATCCGGAGACGGACGGCCAGACCGAGAGGGTCAATCGCGTCCTCGAAGATGTCTTGCGCAGCTATGCCACGGCGTATGAGTCGTGGAGCAAGTTCTTGCCAATGGTCGAGTTTGCGATCAACAACTCGGTCCACGCGTCGACCGAGTTGACGCCATTCTTCATCAATCACGCTAGACATCCCCGAGTGCCTGCGCTCCTCGCTGTCGGTCTCCCCATTGCGCCCATGGGCGACGCCTCGAATCTTGTTGGGGGAGAGTCTCCGGTCGCTCCACCGGCTGAGCTGCCGGTGTCTTCAGCGCCCGTCACATCGGGTGTCATCGCAAGCTCTGATGGGCAGGCTCCCGCGACTCCCAATCTCGTTGGGGGAGTGCCTTCCCCGCCGTCATCAACCGCCTCTCCGCTGGTCAACACCGCAGTAGCTTGGACAATGGGCTCGCTCATAGCCCCCACGGGTCCGTGTACCCGTGGTTGGGTACACCAACCCAAATACTCAGCGGAAGAGCTTCATGTGGCTGCCACCCACGGTGCTGCAGCCGTGGTGCCAGAACTGCTTCTTCATCGCCAATCCGTGATTCGATACGTGCGCGACGCGATTGCTCACGCAGTGGCCAAGCAGAAAGAGAACGCCGACAACCGTGGTCGGCGGAATTTGAATGTGTTTCGTGTTGGCGACAGGGTGCTCCTGTCGACGGTGAAGATCCATCCGGGAGCCGTGACGAGTCTTGGTGCAAACATGCTGCTGCCAAGATACATCGGTCCGTTCAAGGTTATTAAGAAGGTTGGGGACGCGTACACGCTAGAGTTACCCCCCTACATGCAGTTGCACCCGACGTTTTACGTCGGGCAACTCAAACCATACTTTCCAGCGGAAATACCTACTGATGATCGCCCGCCGAGGGCGGCGGGCGCTTCTCCTCCAAGTCGTCCGGAAGTGGGTCCTCGTGCTCATCATCGTCATCTGCCAAACGACTCGATGCAACATCACTTGCCGACGCATACCGCTGCTGCTTGGCCCTCCGAGGGGCAGAGGGAGGAGGATGAACTCCAACGTGATCTTGAAGCCGGCGGACATGCTCGCGGAAGGCAGCATGAGACTGCTGCAGCGCAGCCAGCTCCGCGCGCAACCGACCAACATCTCCCCGTGTTGCTTCGCTCTCCTAGGTCGCCTCGCATGCCCAGTCGCGAGCCTGACTGGCTTCGGCCATCGCCAGAGAGATCTGGCTCTACTGCTGTTCTTCGTGCTGTTCAAGATGCGCCAGTGCAACATGCGCCGGAGAGCGAGAACGGCCACGAGGGCGCTCAGCTTCCGCCCAGCGAGCATCTGGCGGAAGACCATACCCGCGATCCTCCCACCGCAATCGATCATCATGAGTGGGGACATCCACCAGTGGAGGCTGGTGCTGGTAACGAGGCAACCAGTCGCGGCGATAATGATCGTAGTACGCGTCCTCTGAGTACTCACTCAGAGCCCTTCCGCCGCGACGCTCCTCCGCCTCTCGTTGATCGCGGTGGTACCACTTGCTATAACGTCGAAGCCCTCGTTGATCACCGCGATCCTCCTCGCCGGCGTCCCGCCAGCGCTCGTCAAGGCGCCCGAAGGCTGGGCGGTCGCGTGCCGAACGAGCACCAGTACCGAGTGCGCTGGCTCGGCTATCCTCCATCCGCGGATACATGGGAGCCTCGCGCCGCGCTCCTCGCCGACGTTCCGGGCTTGGTGATGCTGTACGAGAACGCCGCCCAGCAGCAGAGTCTCGCCGGAGTGCCCCGGCGCGCCTAGCGTCATCACGCGCACGATCGAGCAGCGTGACATAGTGCTCAACGTCGCCATCGATTGGACGACGAGCCACTTCTTCCTCCCAATCTCCCATCGTCGGCGGGGGAGCCGACGTCCTGCACATGGGGCAGCCTTCGACAACGTGGACATAGCAGATGCGATCTTCGAGATAACAAGCCGCGTGCACCCGGTCGCGCAACCGGGTGAGCTGGTGATCACCGAGCATGCGCTCTCGGTGCCGCAAGAACGCTTCAAAGTCTTCCTCGGCGTTCCACCGCTTGATGAATGAGTTCCAAGATTGCCGTAGAGCGTTCCCGAGCACCAGCGCTGGTTTCCGGCGAGTGGCACGGTATTGCCGGAAGTACTCGAGCATCTTCCACTTCGGCACTGAGCCGCGCGCGGTACTGAGATCGTACGCTTCCAACGGCCACAGGTCCTCTTGGATGCGCCCGCGCGGTCCGGGCGTCGGTGAAGCAGGCACCACGCGTGACGGCACCGGCGGTACCGCCGGTGTAGATACAGCAGAAGCGCGTATCACTACCGACACGGACGCAGAGTTTGAAGCCATCAGAGTGGTCCCGCCGACAGCAGCCAGCGCAGCGGATCCAGAAGACGCGACCGTCGCAGCAGAACCCGCCGCTGGCGCAGCGGCGGCATCCGAACCCGCCGACGACCCAGTCGCCAAGCCAACGATGGATGTCGCTGGTTCCCCCAGCGTCACTGAGGCCTCGAGAACAGCGGGTGCGCGTTGAGTGTCGAGTCGGGTGTCTGCAAGTGCTTCGTCCGCCGCCGGCGCGAGCGCCGGCGCGTCACTTGCTGCCGCCGCCGCCGGAGTTTGCTGGTCGCGAAGAGTCGTGGCTGCGAGTGCAGTGTGCCGCCCTTGTGCCGCGCGCAGACGCGCGCGGTATTCGTCGAGAGAGATCGTCATGGCAGTGGTCTCGTTGCTCACTCGATCTCGAGTGTTCGACACTGTCGCCTTTTCGGCGCATTGCCCAGTTTGCATATTTCATTTCGTTCTAGTATAGCGTGGCCGCTCCCTTGTTGGGGGAGAGTGTAACGGGGCGTTCCCCGTTACATAAAAGTGGGTGAGTTGTCAACCACCTGTGACGCGGTCCCGTCACAGGTGCTGACACTCAAGGGTTGTCAATCCCTGATTGGCTAATATTCACCCATTTAGGCCAATGGGCGTTGACCACCACGGTTGGTGGTGTGTAGCGTCCCAGGGCTCCCGCCCTGGCTGATAATCAATACAGAGTCTCATTTTCTACGCTTCCAGCACACCTCGTGCTCGCCCAACGTAACGTGGGCGCAGTCCCGTTACAGCGTCAATCTACAGTGCGCTTTTTAAACCTACCACCGATTTAGATGGGTACTGATAGGTCCAAAGTAATCTTGCTAACCGACGGGATCGTAGAAGTAGGTAGTATTCTGTCGAGCAAAAAAAAAAAATGCCCATAAATGCAGTGTAATAATAACTGGGTAATCATTGTCTATGAAGTTGTCAGCTCGGGTAGGTGACAATAGCGGAGCTGTATATGTTTGTATGTCAGGGAACAAAAATAACAAAAACAAATAAAAATGCATTGGCTCTCTGGATTCCTTCAATCCCGGGCGGAGGCATGCATTTTCCGGCCCTAGGCTCCAGTGCGCCCTCTGACAACAGGCCGACTGTCTACTGCGTGGAGAACTGGGACTGCGGAGCGGTTTTCCATACATATGACAGATGACAGGTTTCGGCTCTTGTTGCTACTCGCCGCCACCGTTGCCCCGTTGCCGGTGCGCACTTCCTTTCCTTTCTTTCCGAGGAAACCTGACAAATCAACCAAAAAATTTGCAAAATCAACTGAAAACATTGTGTTTATATTGTGTGGTTGGGTGTGGTTGGGGTCTGGTCCCCCAACCGCGGGTCACGGCTATCCACGTCCAGTCGCGCTCGTCCCGCCCGAGCGTCCCGTGCTGCTGCTGCTGCCCGTGCTGCCCAAGCGCCCCGTGCTGCCCAAGCGCCCCGTGCTGCTGCTGCTCCTCGTGCTCCTCGTGATCCTCGTGCTCCTCGTGCTGCTGTTGGTGCTCGTGCACCCCGTGCTTCTCGACAAGCGCAAGTGCTCCCTGTGCTGCTTTTCGTGCTCCCCGTGCTGCTCGACAAGCGCTCGTGATTTTTTCTAATCGCTTTGTTTTGATAAATAAGGAAGACGATGAATAAAATCGATGAAGATTCTATGAGGATCAAGATTTTGTCTGGTGTTATGAGGTCTTCTTGGAATCGCTTCCTGATCCTTCAACGTGCTCTTCGATCGATGGATCTCTACAGGAATACACCGTTTGACCTAGCTGCTGCTGTTGATTCAGATGCATCAGTACTTGTTTTTCGCGGTGGAGCAAGTTCAATCACCGAATTTCCAGGAGATAACGATGACGAAGCTCTTGATGCGCTGATGAGCTTGTTGGACAACAATCCACAAGATTTTGTTGATGAAAAAGTGAAAGACGACCAGATTTCTACACAACTACCTGGTTTCACAAGCAAATTGCGCATTCCAGCAAACGAAGGATACGTATGCGAAACCGAGCATTTTGTTCATATTGGAAACAGAGAGTCCCCCGGACACCTCGACTATGGACGCGGAATTTCTTATATTCCTCCGGTTTTGAAGCAATGATTCAAGATATGGATCGTTTTGCGCGATCACAAAGATGCAGTCGGTTTCAAATTTGGCCACGACGATCAAGCCCATGTGCGTATGCTAAACAAGCCAAACTGCGCTGTCGTGATACAGCGTCCCGGAGATGTTGTATATAGCCGCTAGTTTATCATTCTGTTTTGTTGTGCTACAATGAGCACACTGTTGAAGCCGACCAGTGGTGTGTTCTCGGAGGAAACATGTTCATTCTGGCTCAAGACCGGTACGTATCATACATATATGCTACGCGGGCAGTGACGGGCGCCCAACAAGATAACTTCGCGTCGTGGGAACCAGTGTTACTGACGTTTTGCCACATGGAGAACCGCGAATGGGACCCTGCTAACTTTGAAGCTGAGCGCAAGGCTTTTATAGCCGCGCTCGATATCGAGAATCCTTCGTCGGCCAAGAAGTGTGCAGCTCAAAAGAAGCACTGGGGCAAGCGCGCGCAAGTGTTGGAAAAAATGAAAAAAAAAAGCACGAGCGGCTCGTGGCAAAGGCCAGTAGTGTAGTGCTTAACATACATAATATCATTTTGGTTGCTTTCAAATACTATGCGCAATGACATTTGCAAACATTTAACACCAGAACGACTAAGTATGCCTTTCTAGTTGTGTTTCCCAACGTTCTGTTAGAACGTATCAAGAAGAGAAAGTTTTTTGACAAGTGTAGCAGCCAGAGTACAGGTACATGTTGAAGTTGAGTGCAACCACACAGTACACCACCAACTCTGGTACTATGCGCAATACAACTACGCATGTTTCAACACCAGAACGACTTGGTATGTCTTTTTAGTTGTGTTTCCCAACGTTCTGTTAGAACGAATCTAGAAGAGTAAGTGTTTTGACTAGTGTAGCAGCCTGAGTACACATATATGTTGAAGTTAGGATATTTATCCTAACTACTCCGTGCTTAACGCCCTGGATACATGCGCCGGTCGCCCACCACGTCGTCCTCGTCCAGATCCGCGCCTACTTTCCGCACTGGCACCACCACGACCTCTGGTTGTAGTACTAGCAGTACGCCGGTTGTAGAACCGACGCCCAGATCCTTTCCATCCTGGAATGACTAATTTCTTTGAGTGACGAGCTGCAATGATGTGGACGCAATATTTGTCTTTGAAGTAAGATCTGCATGGACATGAGTTGTTCGAAACGTCAACAGACCATCCACCTGTTGGTTCTTCCCATCGTTCCATCCTGTGTTTATTTCGCTCTGCCTCCGATTTGTCTTCAGCACGATGCTCGGAATTGAAAACTCCGCGCACAGTAACTACATCCCTTGATGCGTTGAGCTCACCGAGCAAGAACCGTACATCGTGTCATCCATGGCTAACTATCAACCGCTTGCGTCAATTAGCTTTTTGGCCCGTGCAATTAGTTTCTTCGAAGGAGCAGGGACATCAGCAAACTCTGAAGCAGTTACAGATCTATGACGTGTCACCTTAAGTATTGCTTCTCCGAGTGCACACATCTTCATTCGAACACGAAGTGTGTAATCACGTTTAATAGCTGCGTTAAACGTTTCGACTGGATTGTTAGTCTTCGCAAAACCGGATGGAGTCCAAAAGCACTGCCACTTGTTAAATCGCGAATTCAACCATTCCTGCTCAAAGTAAGTCTTGAACGACGACAACTCTGAATGTTGTGCCCAAGCAGCTAAAGCAGCATCTTTAAACACAACGTACTCATTAAAATTGCGGCTGTAGTGCATTTGGTAAATATGTCGATAAGTCAGATACACAGCTACCCCAGAGAGGCCAATCATGCGTTTCTTGACATTTTCGAGAACGTGGAAAAAGCACATTACATAGATTGGTTCTCGAGAACGTGGAAAAAGCACATTACATAGATTGGTTCTGCGACTTTGTCGCCTCGAAAGCATTGATTTGTGCGTCCTCGGCATCGGCCATGAAGTAGCGCGTTCTAAGTGGCCGACCAACAACCTCACAAAACTGGGCTTGCAATGCTTGTAGAGCTGTCGTATAGTCACGTAGTTCGTTGTGAAGTAATAAAAAAAGCGACAGGGTGAAACTTGCGTTGAATATCAGAAATTCCACATACGAACACAGGAAAGCCACACGTGCTAAGCTTAAATGTAGCATCCATGTAAAACACAAAACTGTCCTCGTCATGATCAGCATTTCTAAGAAGTTTCTTGCTAGAAATGCCTAGCAAAAACGGTTCTTCATCGCTGCCGTCTCCTAGATCAGGCAGTCCATTGCCATCTAAGCTGTATCCAAATGTGAATGGCACAGTCTCACTCAAATCGGCCGTGTAACGTGCGTTGTGCGCAAGATCAATCATGTCTGCAACCTCATCAGTGTTCTTAAGTTCTGAAGTTTTGAAATTGCTGACAAAGTTTTGCAGAATAGATAACGATGGAGTGGTGTCTGCATTCAAGCCATAGTCGTCTATTAACCCCCCCCCCCCCCCCCCCCCCCCCATGACCGCAGAATCTGTCCACTTTTTTGGCATTGCAAACATGTTGTATATACAACATGTTAATGCCGTGCAATGACTTAAACTTTGTATAGGGCCTGCGCACGGCTCTGAAAAACGCGACATGGAGATTGGTGCATAGCTAAACCATATACAACAAGATTGGCCACCGATGCTGTATATGTCTCCCACGGTACTGCTTGATGCTGTATGTGTTACCCCAATGCGTGAGTTGGTTGATGGCCCTTTTATCAAGAGACAGAGCACCAAGCACAATTTTTGCAATACACTGGTGTCAAAGTGCGTTCACCAAGCAAAAGATGCAGATGCACGTAAGCGTCGACAGTGCATTACCCTCCAGCAATCAAACTAAACGCCACGTTGCGCGCTGCCTTCCTCAGCGATGCCCTCACCTCCACTGTCGGCGCCACCAACGGAGACGCCATTTTCAGAGCTTCCTCCTCGACTGCTCTTGCCGTCGCCCTCGACGTCGTCATCTTCGCTGCTGGCACCACTCAGTTGCTCTTCTCCCTCTGCGCTATCATCTTCGTCGCTTACGCTTGCTTGATCTCGATCCGGCGTCGCTTGAGGTGTTCTGCGCGCTTGTACAATTCCAGGACCAACCGCTTGCTCTGCCGTGGCACGAAGCTGGATCTCGCGACCGGCGCGAGGCTTCGGCAGATTCTTCCCGTAGTTCCACTTGAAGTGCCAAATTTGATGGCACGTCATGGTGTTGCCACTGAAGTGCGGCCACACTTTGTTGCACAGGAAAATCCTACGCATTCTGCTTGTCAGAACATCGCCACTCAACACGTAAGCAAGATGGCGTACCTGCTGGTCGATGAGGGACTGCACTCAGCGCAATAATACTTGGTCTGTTGCCGCTTCCCCACTGACGTCTTGTATATACTGCAGACTTTGCACTGTCGCTGCCGCCGACGCCTGACGTTAGGGCTGATTTGCTGGAACTCATCACACTCAACTGGCTCGTGCTCAGGCGTGACTCGCCCAACAGCTTGCGAGGAAGGTGTAAGTGATGAACGCCGCTGTCAACACATACACCACAACTCAGTGTCATCATGATGGCATATACAGCATGTTGACATATACAGCATGAAGAACTTACACTTTCTTCGCGAAAGTTTTCTTCCGTCAACTCCAGCAGCTGGCCTTGCAACTCTTGGAAGAACGACCTGTGCGGGGCGATCTCTCCTCTCGCGGCTCGAGCTGCTCGGTAGACTATGTACGCATTCACTAGCGCAATGTCAACCAGACCGAGGAAGATTGCCTTGTAGTACTTCTTGAACCGGACTTGAAGCTGCAGCGAGTATCTCTGGAGCCGAAGTTGGTCGTGTATATCAACACCACCCATCCAGCGATGATAATCGCGCATAGCTGCTGGACATGGGACTACCAATTTGGACCCACCACGTAGTCTGCGTTCTACACGAAGTGGTTAGCCGAGATAGACATCCAAACAACAGCAAGATATGCACACCGCACCGCATGTCTCCGTCGCCGTCGATGCGCCAGTAGAGAGAAGTATACCGGCTTGTTGTCCCACCATACCAGCATTCGCATCTCGGAGCAGAGTGGTGTCTCGACAACTTGTGTTTCACCTCGAGGAATGCTCTTCGACCTTCTCGAAACCTTTTTCTTTGGCTTGAGAATGAGTGGGAATCCCAGTCGATTGGTTTGGCAAGTCCCAACGAAGTAGACGTTGCGTTGAAGTAGCTGAAAGGCAAGCTGCAAAGAGGTGTAAAATCGATCGGTAACAACAGCATGAAAGACACCATCCTCTTTCTTTGGCAACACCGCACGCAGATTCCTCATGACAGCTTCAGGGCCAGCTTTAGGATCAGCTGATTCGGGTAGAGGGTTTCCTAGCTCGTCTTCGGATTGATTCTTGCCACAGTAAATCTCAATCCTGGATGACACATACAGCAAAAAGTGTCAACAGAGATGGAGTCATATACAACATGAAGACTTAGAGAACCAAAAAAAAAACCGGCCACCTCCGGAAGGAGGTGACCGGGAAAAAGTTAGAAGCGCATGCAGTACCCACCACGTACCGAATGCGATAGGCAGTGTGCGCGCAGCAAGTCATGTAGAGCTTTGTGCCCCACTTGTGCGGCTTGTCCTTCAGGTATTGTCGCGTGGGATTGTAGCGGCTGCGGTTCGGAATCATCCCCTCGTCAAAAGCAATAACACTAGGTGTGTCGTACCCCTTCCGGAAAGTGTGCTGCAAGGTGTCCACCACACTGCGCACCTTCCACGATCGATCTGTGAGTGAACGAGGGTCACTGTTGTTGGTAAAGTGAAGGTTCTGCATCACGAAAGAGAACCGGTTACGAGCCATAAAGCGCCCAAATGTTCCGGGCGCGACTGCTCCAACAGAGGTTGTTGCCCAATGATCGTAGAAATGCCGACGCTGGGGGTTCAGCATCCTCGCAATCAGCAGTCCAATACATCGCAAAATCTCATGGGGACGAACGTCCGGCTTCCTCGCTTCCTGCGCTTGAAGTTGCTGCTTGGTTTTCTTCTTTGGCTCAGGTTGCTGCTCGTACATTTTCTCAACTCGCCGCTCAATATTCTGTCGGTGGTACTTGGTCGACTCGTCTGCTGTCTTTTTCCACAGCTTCTTGGGCATAAAAAAGAAGAAAAGATCGAGGGGAGAGTCTGCCATGGCGAGGACCTCTTGGGTTGGTCCAGAGTTGGCTTCAATCAGACCAGGATACCGCGGGCCGTCCTTTGTCATGGTTCTCCACCCTCCCAATCCAAGTGCACGCATATACTCCACATTCCTGGCAATCGCTGTGAGGTCCGTTTGCTCCACTAATTCATCTTCATCGCACTCGAACCCGTCTTCACTGTCAGAATCGTCATTATCATCATCGCTCTGGTCTTCTGACTGCTCAAAGTCTCCTAAATCAAGGTCAGATCCTCCGGACACAGACTCATCCCCATCCGAGGAGAGTGCATCATACTGGTTAGCAAATTGCTCTCCTTCTTGAACAATATTCACATCGTCATCGCTTTCGAGCTCATCGAAATTGCTGTGTGCAATGTACAACATGATGTAAGTGTCAACATGTTGTATAGTGCATCATGGTGTAACTGTTGACGACTTACATTTTCGTCGTCGTCTCGTCAGATCTGGCAAATACGCAGCATTAGCAGATCATGGAAGCTCCAAACGCAATCACATCAACGTACCGCTTGTCGTTAGTACTGGGACTCTTCATGATCTTCTTCTTAGGCGGAGTCTTCTTGGGCGGGGTCTTGCGTAGTGCTGCCTTCTGTGCTTTGTCTGCAGCCAGACGCTCGCGGGTGCTGTCGACCATCGCGGAACCAGATGACTCCGCGTCTGCAATCCGCTCGAGTCGTGCCTCATCCTCCGCTGCCTTCTTCGCCGCTTTCTCCACCGCTTCTGCCTTCTTGATCGCTCGTTGACTTGGAGCCTTCTGCTTCTTCGCTTGCGGTTGCGCCGTAAGACTCGCTGCCGGTCGCTTCTGGGTCGATACGGACCTTGCTTGTGCTGCCTGCGCAACACGATCCTCCTTCTCTCTCACGGCAGCGTATGCAGCAGCCTTACCCATCGGTGGAGGGCGGACAGGTGCCGGTGTGATGAAGTGCGCGCGGAAATTGTGGCACATGTCACAGACGCCGGGTCTCTGTAGTGTAGGACACTCCAAATATACGCTCGTGATAGTGCCCTAGGGGGGATTCCCCCTGGGCAGTGACCGCTGTACCCAAAAAAGGGTACCAGTGGATGGGTTCAAAGGGAGCCAGTCTCTGTAGAAATCGGGGCAGCTCCGTAGGTTCAAAAATCATCCCTCTATCTGTGGAGTGGCAAGTATTAAGGATCAGAGGTAGGAAAGACTACTAAACAACCAATACAGACTTCCGCTTTCTCCCTCAACCGCGCGCGTCAAGGAGACCAGCTCCTCTGGGGTTTTCGACCCCGGAGAGTCTGGAGAGGTCATCGCGTGCATTCCCCCGTCAACCCAAGCTCGATAAGGTACGTGCCCGCGCTCACAACGCGTTCACGTGCATATTGATTCCATATTCTCGGCCCTGCTGGACGTTTGCCTTAGTGTGTGGCGATACGTCTAGTGGGATAACCGACTCCATATTGTAAGAAGAAGAAGAGGCCAAGAGAGCCCCCAAAAGAGGTCAAGAGACCCCCCCCCCCCCCCGTAGGCTGAACCGCGTTAGTGGAGCGGTCAGCCCCTCACGGAGATCCAGCGGAGTCTCCGTAGAGTGTATTCATCCGCCTGAGGGCTCCCTAGCTGAAACCAGCTAGAGGAGCCTTGTGTGTGTACTAATATTGTTTGTCGTTCAGCAGGTACGCGAAGAACCGCGCCTGCACCAACCGCTCGAGCTCTACACGCGCTCGTTTAGGACTCCCGATCTCCCGGACGGTTTTTACGGGGATCACAACGCTCCGGTACTGCCAGGCGGTGAAGGGAGCCTTCTCTTTCTCAGGAGAGGCACCGGGATCCGTCGCGGGAGCGCGCTCGAGGGATCAACCCCTCGAGTCGCCGCACACCGCCTACCGTCCACCCTCCAGCTCGCCTCGCGGCGGCTGTGAGTGGTCATGAGCTCCGGCGCCGCATCACAACTGGTGCGCATGCCCGGATCGGGAGTCAATGAGCGTGGGGAGCTACAGAGCGAAGCGCAGAGAAGTCAAGAGTCGACTGCGCCTCAGGAGCAAGCTGAAGCCGCGAAGAGGAAGCGCGGCAAGCCCAAGAAGACTCGAAGCCCCAAGGAGCGCGTGCCTCGGGCACTTCCATCCCCCGCTCCAGCGTCAGAGGACGCTCCGCTGGCTGCGGAGACGGCTACCGACGCGTTCATGTCAGCAGAAGGCGCGACTGAGGCAACCTCGGCTGCAGCGGGCTTTCCGAGCCCTGCAGATGTGCCCGAATCGGCTTTGGTGCCCCACGGGGCGCCCACGACCTCGGGAGGAGAAGCCTCTGTCACCGGAAGCCCGCTGCTGCTCGATCCTGTCGTCGCCGGCCTAGGGAGGTCTGCGGTTTTCTACGGAGACCCGCATTGGGCATGGGGAATACCCGTTCAGGTGCCCCCGAGCCCTCGCCTGCGGCTGGAGTACGTGCCTCTTGCAGAGGTGCGAGAAGCCGACGTGGCTGTGTACGTTGAGACCCAGAAGACCCACTGGCAGAGCTGTCGCCGCGGACTTCACTGCCCTCCAGATCCAGCGTACCCTCCGGCCCTGCCTGCAGAGGCGATGCTCGAGTGGTGTGCCCAAGGACTTCGGGCGGACGCGTATTTACGTCGGCGCATTGAGGAGACGCGGGAAGCGGCCTTTCTGGCAATCCTCAGGGTTCGGCATGTCTGCCTGCCCGTCCACACGGACATGTACGCGTTCACGGTGCCTCTGAACGGTTTTGGTGCTGCAGAGTGCGTGGCGGTCCTACAGACCGCCCTACAGGAAGCCGGGTACGAGTTTTTCAACCTCGCGCCTGAGTGGTACGCGCACCCTGAAGTCAACACCGTTCCTGAGCATGTTGTGCGTCAAGAGGTACAAGAGGTGCTTGCAGCTATCCGCCCCATCGTGGAGAGGTGGCGAACGATCGCCGGAGACGTGCCATGCATGCTCCAGGCTGTGGAGCAACCGTTCCTGCACGCTGAAGACGTTGAAGACGTCATTATGGAGAACGTCGACCTTGAAGGGGACATCATGATGCTGGAGGGTGCCTCAGAACACCTAACGCCCGAGCTACACCTTCGTGTACGCTCCGTCAGCGTTCCCTTTCAGGGGAGCTCGTCAAGCGGCTCAGGAGTTGCCGTCCCGTACAAGCGACAGCAGAGGATGGCCTTCGTCCCAGGCTCGGAGTTGTCTCTCCCTGTGGGGTATGGCTCCAATGCGTCTTCAGAGAGTCTGAACCAGTCGGCTGGGTCAGGGAACCACGAGATGTCTGAGGAGGGTGGTGCCGTTGCAAGTTTCCCTGCAGCGATGATCCCCGGACCCGCCGTCATGATGGCCCACGGGGCGCCTCAGACGATACTGCCGCAGACTGCAATCCAAGGCCTGTGGATGACCGAGCAACACCTCGAGTCTACGCTTAAGCCAACCGTGCTGCCTACGCTGCCCCACACGCCAAGCCCCAGCAGGGTGTCCCCCTCCTCACGGGAGTCCTCCAGAGGCTCTCCTGTCATGGAGGAAGCTCCAGATGCCAACATGGCCACCGATCCTCTGCGGAGCGCGGCGGTGCAGCAGATGCTAGCCGCAATGCAGCAAACGCATCTTGAGGAGCTCCAGAGGCAGCAACAAGCGTGGTCCGAGCAGCAACAGCGTCTGCAGGCAGAAAGAGCCGCGGAGAACCAGCAGTTCCAGCAGCTTCTCCAGGAGAGCGTCCTGAAGGAGAGGCAAGCGAAAGCCGAGGCTCTGGAGGAGTTCAAGCGTCAAGTGGGACTTCAGTACGAAGAGGACCAGAAGCAGTTGGCTGCCACCCGTGCAGCAGAAGCAGCAGACTTCCGAGACCAGCTCCAGAAGCTCCAGCATCAACAGCAGCAGCAGTATGCTCAGCAGATGACCCAGGTTCAAGAGCAGATGGATCGCCTCCTTACGGATCAGCAGCAGCAGCAAGTCCGAAACCAACAGAAGCGAGCCCTCGAGAAGCAGAAGGAAGACCGCGAGCGGGAAGCGCTGCAGCAGCAAGTACTGCAGCTGCAGCGAGCGCTACAGCAGGCTCGAGTAACCTCTCCAGCCTCTGGTGGAATGCCTCAAGGGAGCCCGCCACTGACGGTACCGAACCCGTCTGCAGCGGTGTCTACAGCTGTCTCTACAGCTATGGCTACAGCGGCGACGGCTGCCTCTGCAGCTTCTGCAGCGGCCCCCGCAGCGCCCTTCCAACCCCTACAAGCAGCAGCTCCCGCGTTCCGCCCTCCAGTACCAAGCTTCACAAGCAGCCTCAGCAGATCGGCTTTGCCTCTGCAGTTCGGCCCCTCAAGGTCTGCCGCAATCCCCTCAGCATCATTCGCCACGGGACAGGCGCCTGCAGCCTCAGGGTATGTTCCCCCAGGCTCAGGATCCGCTCCTTTCGGCTATTCCGGCAGGGGATCATCAAGCATCCCACCTGGAGGCAGCGGAGGGTCCAGAGGCTTTGGAGGATGGCCCGGAAGCTCCGGAGGAGGTCGAAGGCCAGATAGTGGCAACGGAGGCTCCAGCGGATTCCCTGGTGGAATTCCTCCCTCAGGAGGTGGACCCCCACAAGGTTTCCCCCTTCAAGCCGCCTCTGCAGCCGCTACCGTCGCTCCTGTGGCAGGTTTCAGGATGATGATGCCGTACAACTCGATCCCGTGCTTCGACGGCACAGGGACGCTTGAGGAGCGACGCAAGTGGTGGACCCAGTTCAGCTATTCTGCAGACGCGTGCATGTGGACTCCGGAAGAGAAGGCCAAGCAACTCCCGAGGTGGCTCGAAGGAAGCTCAACAGCGTGGCACCAGCAGCTGGACTCTGCAACGCAGACCTCGTGGAAGAAGGTCTCAAAAGCCTTTGTGGAGCAGTTCTGCAAGTCGTCAGACACCGTCCTAGAGCGATACATGGACATGACGCCCCGCCGCAACGAGAAGCCCCTGCATTTTCTCTGGAGGCTGAATGCGGCAGCGGCTAAGGCGAAGGTGGACACTACGTCTCCAGAGACTCGTCAGAAGCACATCCGACGCTTCCTACAGCGCGTCAACGATAAGACCGTGAGGTACAACCTTGCAGGTCGTGCCTTCTTCTCCATGAAGGAGTTTGAAGAGACGCTGAAGATGTTTCAGGAGGTGACAGAGGGTGAAGACGACAACGAAGTGGATGCGCTCTACCGGAAGGACTCTGCTAAGTCGGTGCAGTTCAAGAAGCCTGCAGACGCTGTCACGGGGCGATACCGCCCTAAGGAGACCGCCGCCAGGACGTATTGGGCAGAGGAGGCCAGCGGAAGAGAGGACTTCGAGGACCAGGCTCCAGAGGACGGGGGTGAGGGATATGCCTATGCAGCTCAAGGGAATCCGTCTAGTACTCGGGGTACCAATTACCCCTTGAGGAACAACGGATACACCGGAAATTCACCCCGCTCCAGCCAGCGTCCCAACCCAATGTCGCCCTCGAGAGCTGCGTGCCCAAAATGCGGCCGTACAAGCCACTCCGCTGAAGACTGCTGGCAAGATCTGGTGTGCGAGACCTGCGGAGACCGCGGGCACCCTACGGAGCGGTGCTACAGGAAGCCTTTAGCCTGCCCGATCTGTGGAGAGGCACATTCTGGACGCTGCCCTTTGCTCAAGGACTTCTTCACGTGGATCAAGGAAAAATCTTCCTCCGCAAGCCCAACGGACAAGCCTCAGCCGCCCAAGACACTCCCGAGTGTCAACTCGCCTTCGTTAAACTAGGGCGCTCGCCAGATCACAGGGGTCTGGTGCGTGTCGAGCGGAATCCCCTAGTTATGAGGGCGTTTGCATATGTCGGTCCGAAGATCGCGGCTCCAGCAGGAATCGCTAATGTCAACATGGACCCTACATCAGACGCCCTTGTTCAACCTCCCTCCATTGCATCCTGTCATCTGGTCACGCCTGAAGAAGACAAGGACGCTCCTGAGCTTGAGCTCCAACCCGGTCAGCGTATGGGCTGGTGGGAGCACAACGACGCCGACGACCGGTGCCATATGACGGCTATGGTCAGAGGAGCCGTGTGCGACGAGCCTACGCTGATCATGCTTGACACAGGAGCTACCACAAGCATTGTGGGTCTAGACTTTGCACGCAAGTCAGGACTCAAGCTGAAGCATGGTGAACAGCTGACGGTAAACGGCATGGGAGGGACGAAGACGAAGATTACGGCAAGAGCGAGGGTGAAAATCACCCTAGGGCTGCGAGTGGTGTACGCTATGGACGTCTGGGTCGGCAACATCGATGAAGGGGTCAATTGCCTCCTGGGGATGAACTTCATGTACGCTGCAGGCGTGCGGTTGAGCCCCTGGGAAGGAGCTATCGAGCTGCCGGATGAGGAGCGCATTCTTCTGGTAGGGGGGGGCCGACTCAGCCCTCCCAAGGGAACGAGCACACGATTCAGCAAGCCTCAGGTCAGGCGACGTGGCTAGCACCTGGGGAGCGCGCGGTTATACCGATTTCCGCTGCGCTACAGAAGCGGGTCGAGCAAGGCGCGCAACTCTGGCTCTCCAGAGGCGAATGTTGGGTCACGCAAGTGTTTCGGCGAGGAAGGCAGCAGCGGCCGGTCGGCATTGAGGTTGTCAACGTTTCGCAGTCTAAGGAGGTGCGGATTCCCCACTTCGTGAGCGTCGCTACGGTTGTGGATGCGGGTCATCTGCCGCGCACTCGAGGGCCGTATGTTCGGCCGGGTTCCCTAAGGTACCAAGAGTGGACGCAGCTAGTGTACGAGAACACGCACTCCCCTGAGTGGCTGGGGCGCCTTGCGGCTGAGGAGCCTGCACAAGACGAGTGGAAGAGTCCAGGGGCACAGGTTTCCCCCAAGAGGATACTCCTGAGGTCGAATGAGGTGCGTGAACTGAGCCCTGCTCAGGAGCGGCCTGAGGCGCCAGCAGCTTTTGTCAGCCTGCCCGAGAAAGTTGGAACACGAGAGCCCGTGAAGGGCCGGCCAGAGTGTCATATCTCAAGGGATTCGCCTACGGAGGGCTTGGACCAAGCAGAACCCACAGGGGAAGCTGAAGACGCGTTGCCAAGGGCTCCCACAGACCTGCTCCAGGCGAATTTGGCTCGGGTGATGCGAGCCGAAGCGGACGTCGCTGCAGAGGCTCCAGAAGTGTTCTATAGGGAAGGTGAAGACGCGATCCTGCTCCACGAGCTCCGAGATCAGCTGGCAACGTTACCGGATCTGTCCGACCTCGCTCCAGAGGCAGACATTGAGAAGGCCGACGTCGGTACCCCTGGGGAGACGACTCCAGCTCAGGAAGAGCGGATGCGTGCGATCCTATGGCGCCACAGGAGAACCCCCCTAGGAGAGGGCAATGTCCAGCCTCCAGCGACCAGAGGAGTCTACAGCAACTCGAAGGTTCAAGGCGCAAGGTTTGCTGCTCAAAGGATCCGACAAGTTCCACCGCAGTCCCAGCAGATTGTCGACGCAATGGCTCTGGAGGTACTGGAGAAGCTCAGCCGCCTCTTAGAACTGCT
Organism: Phytopythium helicoides; assembly: GCA_024867545.1. Lineage (NCBI taxonomy): Eukaryota > Oomycota > Peronosporomycetes > Pythiales > Pythiaceae > Phytopythium > Phytopythium helicoides. Next base: position 1,207,454 of record JANFNE010000006.1, on the reverse strand, counting down.
GATAAAGCCTCCCCAGGCTGAAGAGCTGTCCACAAAGCTGAGGAGCGACCGGGAAGAATCTCCTGAGACACCAGAGCACGTATTCGCAGTGTCGTCAAAGGCTCGAGGGCAAAGCCCCAACAGGGCATCAGTAGAGGGGCAGGACGCGTTGGAGGACGCACCGGAGCCACCAGCGTGTGGCTCTGCAGTGCTGACACGCGACCGCCCCGCAGGGAGCCTGAGGCGGCCAGCTGCTGACCCCGACGGGAAGAACTCCAACGGAAAAGCTCACGGGGAGAACATTCGGGTGAATCAAGGCGCTGAGAAGCTACTCCTCAAGCGGGCAGCCCGCCTCTGGAGGCTAAGAGTTCAACGGGAGTACGAGTACGCTAAGGCGTGGGCTCGAGACCTGCAGGAAGAAGCCAAGCGACGACGCGCAGATCAGCAAACAGCTCTCTGGAACGCGCTCTCGGAGAAGTTTAAGGAGGGGTTCGGCATCGGAGACGCCGTATGGCTGTACATGCCGCGAGTACGCCCGGGCTTGAGCAAGAAGCTCGCCCATAAGTGGCACGGCCCCTTCAGGATTCTCGAGAGGGACGCGGATTTCCGATACAAGCTGCAGATCGAAGGCACGGACTACAAGTTCTACCCGTGGGTGCACGTCAGTCGGCTCAAGCCGCGTGTGCTGCACGAGAGTCGCCCTCAGGCGACTCTGCAGGATGTGCCCGATGAATTCGACTTTGACGCAGCTCTGCTGCCAGAGGACAGCTGGGAAGCCGACGAGACTGCTGGGGAGTTCGAAGTGGAGGCGCTGCTGGACGTAAGGACGGTGAAGAAGACTCGCAACGCGCGTCAGATGCGTGAGTATTTGGTGAAATGGTGTGGCTACGAAGAGACCGAGTGGGTGCCTCTGGAGAGGCTGAACTGTGGTCGCTTGCTCTACGAGTTTGACAAGACACGCCGCTCCCGAGCCAGGTTTCAGGCGATGCAGTCTGCAGATGAGTTTGGGTCCTCAGGCGGGGAACCAGAAGGCTCCAGAGGCCGATCCGACTAGCGCTGGTGCGCGGACAAGCGACAAGCTGAACGACAAGAAAAACAAGAAAAAGAACATGCATATTCGGCCCAGAGCCATCGGCCAAGTGCCAACGTCCAAGGGACACCGCTCCACAGGAGCGGCTTCATTTCTACATGTTACGCGGGAGCTCCGTAGCCCCGCTCGCCCAAGAGGCATTCGTCCAAGCGACATGTTTCAGGGGAAACCCTCGGCGTCAAGGGCGCCGAGGTCCTGAGACGCCTGTGTGTGCAGCGTCAAGTTACGCTGCAGAGGAGCCCCGAGGGACCGCCAGACGGCCCGCTCGAGAACGGGGCGGCCTCATTGCATGTTATAAAAACTGAGGAAGAATGCCGCAGACACAAGAAACCAGAGGAGGTTGATTTCAACCAGAGGAGTGAGCCAGAGGACTCCAGAGGACAAGCAAAGTGAGCTACACCAGCAGAGGGCAACGGCCAGAGGCATACGACATGTATTACGCTTCGCACGTTTAAAGGGGACGACTCCGCTCCTGCAGAGTCGCGCTACCGGCCTCCTGAGCAAGGGCGCGCTGGATCCTGCCTGCAGATACCCGCCGCAGACTCCTTGTGCGAAAACGCTTCAGGGGAGCGCCTCCTTAGGCGCTACAACCCACCAGCAGACTGGGGAACCGGTCGAAGACGCACTTGGACTTGAGGAGAGCTGCAGACGGCGCGAGCGACTACCAGCCGACGCCCTCCTGAAGCTGCCCGTCTGAGCCGCGGAAAAGACCATCCACAAGAGTGTGGTCCACGGGAGGGACGCGCCAAGAGGCTGCACACGGCACGGGACACTCGTAAGAGTCGTCCATCATCTTGTCCTGGCACTGGCGGAAGCGCTTCAGCAGCGTCTCGGGTAAACCATGCGTTAGGCTCTCACAGTAATTCCGGTCTGTGGAATACCCCATGCGCACCGGCTCGAGAATGTCGAGCTCGCGTGCGAGCTCCACAAGCGACTGGCGACGAGCTGCTGGAAGGTGGCTTTGATCTGGAGGGATCCAAACGCAAGGGTGGCCTGGCGGGTGCCAGAAAGTCGGCTCCCACCACAGGCGCCACTGGATGTCGTCGAAATCCGCGCCGAACTCCGTGCTGAGGTCAGACTTGAGCGTCGCAAACTGGTCGACCAAGCTGGACCGCCGGTTCTTCCGCTGCGTGTAGAGCGTGTTCGCTCCACGAGCTTGAGGGATGGGCAGCCAGTGGAAGCTCTCCCAGAACGCGCGCTGGTGCCGGTACATGAAGTCCCAAATGTGCTCGCTGACGCCCTGCACGACTGGATTCGTCGGGCTGACGAAGTAGAGGTCTTGCTCACGATGCGAGAACATCCAGCGCCACGGCTTGGTCTCCAGAAGCTTGATATAGTCAGCAGCGGTGTACCGCGGGTACACCGCGCCGCGCTGAGGGTTCAGCAGCTGGTAGTCTGGAAAGCCAGGCGTCTGCCGCTGATCCAGAGCCAGCAGGAGACCCGCCTCAGCCCACTCGCGCTCAGGAACCTCGCGGAAGACCCCCTTGAACGGACACGCGCCTCGAGCGACACCACCGGAGGTGTCTGTGGCTGAGGAGCCCCCTCCGCGGCTTCCTGTGGCAGAGGATCCTGCTCCGCGGCCGCCTGAGGCGGAAGAGCTCACGTCGTCGACTCCTGAGGCTGCAGAGCCTTCCCCATGCGCTCCTGAGGCTGAGGAGTCGTCAGCGATGTCTTCGCTGTCTGCAGATTCCTCCGCAGGGGCTTCGTTGTCTCCGGAGGCTTGAGAACTCGCCTCGGGAGGTGTACCACCCCCAAAGTGAAACTCCTCGACCTCCTCAGGAGGAGAAGTCGCAGCAGCAGCCTCCGCTGGCAGGGGAACCGCTCCGGAGCTTGAGGAGGACCGGCCAAGACCATCTGCACCTGCAGCGGTCCCTGACGCGGCCGGAAGAGCCTCTGGAGGTGCCGAGTGACGAGAAGAAGCCTCCGCTGGAGCTGACGCTTGCGGGGGCACCTCCCCTGACGGAGAAGACGCTGGAGGTGGCGCCCCTGCAGCAGAAGCCGTGCTGGACACCCCCGCTGGTGCATAGGACGCTTGAGAACCCGCAGCAGTGCTTCCAGTCTCGGTAGACGGCGTCGAGCATCTGGAGCGTCAGGAGCAGCTTCGACGTGAAGTCCTTGGCGCTCCAGTACGTGAAGAGCAGGCTGGCCTCCCGCTGAACCAGCTCCGGCGACACGTCCATCCGCGGACGTGGATCCAGCAGTGTGTACTGCGGATTGACGCTGGAGAGGTCGGCGAGCGCCTCCAGATCGCTGCTCGAGAAACGAGGCACCGACGCTTGGACGCAGACGCCGAACCGCGTGTCGAACATCCGCGCGCCAACGTCAGCGATGGTCACAGGAACCAAGAGGCGGCCAAACGGCATGCGTATCGTCACAGGAGCCCACGGAAAACTCGCCGCGAACATCTCTTCAGCCTCCAACAGCCGCGGCACCGCTTGGGCTACCGCAGCAACGCTGGTGGCCGAAGCAGACGCCGCTGCAGACGGTGGAACCCCTCCTGAGGCGTGGCGCGGCGCCAACACCAACGGGGCGGAGGAGACGGCGCCAACGGCCGAAGCAGCAGCCGCTGCAGGCGACGGAACCCCTCCTGAGGAGCCGCGCGGCGTCGACGACGTGCTCGACGACGACATCGGCACGCGGACAGCACGGGGACGACGGGGCGCAGCCGGCGAGGACTCGAGGAGCGCGCTGCGGTGCGCCTGGACTTGTGCGCGCGCGCTGCTGGCTTGGCCCGTGAGCTGCAGTTCCCGACTGCCGCGCTCACTACAGCTCGCACCGGCCAACGGGGCGGTTGTGATGAAGTGCGCGCGGAAATTGTGGCACATGTCACAGACGCCGGGTCTCTGTAGTGTAGGACACTCCAAATATACGCTCGTGATAGTGCCCTAGGGGGGATTCCCCCTGGGCAGTGACCGCTGTACCCAAAAAAGGGTACCAGTGGATGGGTTCAAAGGGAGCCAGTCTCTGTAGAAATCGGGGCAGCTCCGTAGGTTCAAAAATCATCCCTCTATCTGTGGAGTGGCAAGTATTAAGGATCAGAGGTAAGAAAGACTACTAAACAACCAATACAGACTTCCGCTTTCTCCCTCAACCGCGCGCGTCAAGGAGACCAGCTCCTCTGGGGTTTTCGACCCCGGAGAGTCTGGAGAGGTCATCGCGTGCATTCCCCCGTCAACCCAAGCTCGATAAGGTACGTGCCCGCGCTCACAACGCGTTCACGTGCATATTGATTCCATATTCTCGGCCCTGCTGGACGTTTGCCTTAGTGTGTGGCGATACGTCTAGTGGGATAACCGACTCCATATTGTAAGAAGAAGAAGAGGCCAAGAGAGCCCCCAAAAGAGGTCAAGAGACCCCCCCCCCCCCCGTAGGCTGAACCGCGTTAGTGGAGCGGTCAGCCCCTCACGGAGATCCAGCGGAGTCTCCGTAGAGTGTATTCATCCGCCTGAGGGCTCCCTAGCTGAAACCAGCTAGAGGAGCCTTGTGTGTGTACTAATATTGTTTGTCGTTCAGCAGGTACGCGAAGAACCGCGCCTGCACCAACCGCTCGAGCTCTACACGCGCTCGTTTAGGACTCCCGATCTCCCGGACGGTTTTTACGGGGATCACAACGCTCCGGTACTGCCAGGCGGTGAAGGGAGCCTTCTCTTTCTCAGGAGAGGCACCGGGATCCGTCGCGGGAGCGCGCTCGAGGGATCAACCCCTCGAGTCGCCGCACACCGCCTACCGTCCACCCTCCAGCTCGCCTCGCGGCGGCTGTGAGTGGTCATGAGCTCCGGCGCCGCATCACACCGGCAGTCTAGGGGCGGCCTCAACCGACGGCTCACGCTGCGCGCGCGCCTCCTCACGCTTCTCACGTGTCTTCGCGCGCGTGCTCCTGGTTGACATGGCCACTTCCTCAGTGTTTTCTTGAATGAGGCGAGAGTGCGGCGACCGGCATCCACCCGTTGAAGACCGCTCTCTGCTCGTGATTGCTGCTGACCAAGCACCTTTCTTTCCCCGCCGTTCACCCTACCCCTGTGCAAAATGTACTGAAGTAGTAGATACGATTTCCAAAACATATTGAATTTTGTATGCTCCATACTAGCTCTATTTAAACATGTTGTATACAACATGTACTGTCACATAACATGTAGTAAGATACAACATCGGTCATGGGGGGGGGGGGTTAAATTGCATTGAATTCGCGAAGGCTTCGTGTCGTTACGCACCATTCTTTGCTCATCGAGTTTCATTTGTCTTGTCAGCTTCGGTTTACGTGGTGATTCAATGGCTGAGAGGTGATCTCCAACAACAAAGAAATCATGAACGTCCTTCGAATTGCACGATAAAACCTTCAACCAAAAAGGAAAACTTTCACTGTGTACTTTGCACGTTGCTGATGCACAGTGGTAAAGCCTATAGCGCATCTCGTGATTATCGCTGTTAAACGCGGCACCTCTTGAGCACGCTTGCGCCAACACGAAGTGTACGCATCTCATCTAGCTTCTTGTTGGCAGCTTGGGTGGAGTTAACACGCCCCGATGAGATCCAGGCGTACTCGAACGGCATGCTGTAGCAAGTGTTAGACTCGGAACTCGGAACCTCGATGCCAGGCAAAACAATTTGTAGACGAACTGGCGGTAATTCGTCGTGTACTGTAGTCGTTCTAGCCAGTACCGTGGTGGAGAATTCAACAGCCATATAAGGTACAGGGTTTGGTTTCCTACGACAGCATATGACTTCGTGGCCAATCATTGTTCCCCTTCGCTGCTGCGGTTGGATCAACCAATACAACGAACGATTTTCAAGGAAGTACATTTGTTTTTTGCAGGAGACGTATGATTCGTCACTCCCACAGATCATTTCTAATGCTCACAGTTCATATCTGAATGGTTTTGGTTGATTTTCCGGGCTCTCTCCTTTCTTTCCTTTCATTACGTTTTTGTTTTGTTTTGTGTTGTTTACCAGTTGGCATCGCTGAATCGCTGCAGCACTTGCGGTCGGGTGTGGGAGGTGTCTTTGTGGTATGTCATATTGTATTTCGATGGTTTCGTTTTTGTTTGTTTGTTTGTTTGAAATGGTTTCTGATCGTTTGTTTCTGCTTGTATGTTTTACATCGAATTGTGTGTGTGCGTGCGTGCGCGTAACAGAGTGTATGGTAAATTGAATGTGATTGTTATTTTGTGTGTGTGTGTGTGTGTGTGTGTTGTGATGAGGACAAATATGAATAGTTTGTGTGGATAGTGCGCGCATGTATGTGTTTGGTTTGTTTGTTTGTTTGATTGTTTGTTTGTTTGTTGTTCGTAGTTTATTGTTTGTGGTGTGTGTTTGTTGTGCCTTTTGTAGCGGTGTGTGAGTGTGCCCTAAACCTACCTCTACGCCTTTGTGGCTCAGTGGTAGAGCATCTGTCTTGTAAACAGAAGGTCCCCGGTTCAATCCCGGGCGGAGGCATGCATTTTCCGGCCCTAGGCTCCAGTGCGCCCTCTGACAACAGGCCGACTGTCTACTGCGTGGAGAACTGGGACTGCGGAGCGGTTTTCCATACATATGACAGATGACAGGTTTCGGCTCTTGTTGCTACTCGCCGCCACCGTTGCCCCGTTGCCGGTGCGCACTTCCTTTCCTTTCTTTCCTTTCTTTCCTTTCTTTCCTTTCTTTCCTTTCATTACGTTTTTGTTTTGTGTTGTGTTGTTTACCAGTTTGCATCGCTGAATCGCTGCAGCACTTGCGGTCGGGTGTGGGAGGTGTCTTTGTGGTATGTCATATTGTATTTCGATGGTTTCGTTTTTGTTTGTTTGTTTGTTTGAAATGGTTTCTGATCGTTTGTTTCTGCTTGTATGTTTTACATCGAATTGTGTGTGTGCGTGCGTGCGCGTAACAGAGTGTATGGTAAATTGAATGTGATTGTTATTTTGTGTGTGTGTGTGTGTGTGTGTTGTGATGAGGACAAATATGAATAGTTTGTGTGGATAGTGCGCGCATGTATGTGTGTGTGTTTGGTTTGTTTGATTGTTTGTTTGTTTGTTGTTCGTAGTTTATTGTTTGTGGTGTGTGTTTGTTGTGCCTTTTGTAGCGGTGTGTGAGTGTGCCCTAAACCTACCTCTACGCCTTTGTGGCTCAGTGGTAGAGCATCTGTCTTGTAAACAGAAGGTCCCCGGTTCAATCCCGGGCGGAGGCATGCATTTTCCGGCCCTAGGCTCCAGTGCGCCCTCTGACAACAGGCCGACTGTCTACTGCGTGGAGAACTGGGACTGCGGAGCGGTTTTCCATACATATGACAGATGACAGGTTTCGGCTCTTGTTGCTACTCGCCGCCACCGTTGCCCCGTTGCCGGTGCGCACTTCCTTTCCTTTCTTTCCTTTCTTTCCTTTCTTTCCTTTCTTTCCTTTCATTACGTTTTTG